>SJYX01014519.1:29460-209534 GCA_006410675.1 Oreotragus oreotragus | reverse complement strand
GGGCTCCAAAATCACTGCAGATGGTGACTGCAGCCATGAAATTAAAAGACGCTTACTCCTTGGAAGAAAAGTTATGACCAACCTAGATAGTATACTCAAAAGCCGAGACATTACTTTGCTGACTAAGATCCGTCTAGTCAAGGCTGTGGTTTTTCCTGTGGTCATGTATGGATGTGAGAGTTGGACTGTGAAGAAGGCTGACCGCTGAAGAATTGATGCTTTTGAACTGTAGCGTTGGAGAAGATTCTTGAAAGTGCCTTGGATTGCAAGGAGATCCAACCAGTCCATTCTGAAGGAGATCAGCCCTGGGATTTCTTTGGAAGGAATGATGCTAAAGCTGAAACTTCAGTACTTTGGCCACCTCACGCGAAGAGTTGACTCATTGGAAAAGCCCCTGATGCTGGGAGGGATTGGGGGCAGGAGGAGAAGGGGACGACTGAGGATGAGATGGCTGGATGGCATCACGGACTCGATGGACGTGAGTCTGAGTGAACTCTGGGAGTTGGTGATGGACAGGGAGGCCTGGCTGCTGCTATTCATGGGGTCGCAAAGATTCAGACACGACTGAGCGACTGAACTAAACTGAATATGACATGACTCTGTACAACTTCTACTGGCAACAAAGTACTACTACTATTCTGTGGTTTATAGTCTACATTTACAATAGAAAGAAATGCTAAATTTCAATTAGAGATTAGTAACAAAGTTGTGATTCTTTCCCCTATTCAAATTCCTTGACTCTAAATTCCATGTACAGAATTCATGTTGGTTTATGGTCCCAAAGTTAAGAATCCATGGATTATGAAGAAGATTAACTTTTCATGTTTTTATAACTTTTCTCAACTCTGTCACAGCTGTCTAGAATAAGTATAAAGTAATTTATTCAATATGAATCTACTATTCTTTTTTTTTGAGATTTTCTAAAGACATTTCTTTATTTTCTCAACCTCAGCTACAATCTCACATCCAGAATTTTATCTGCTCATTCTATGATAATTGACCTTTCAAGCCATTATTTACTTTTACTGGGATCTTTAACACTATTTTAAAACTCCAGATGCCATAGATGAAAATAAATACAGAAAAATAACCATAAAATCATTTATGTGCTGAAGTGCTAGAATGTGGATAAGCAAAGATGTAAGGTTCCTGGCTACACACCAAGTGAACTCGAAAGTGAAGTAGCTCAGTGATGTCTGACTTTTTGTGAGCCATGGACTGTAGCCTAACAGGCTCCTCCATCCATGGGATTTTCCAGGCAAGCATATTGGATTGGGTTACCATTTCCTTCACCAGGAGATCTTCCCAACCCAGGGATTGAACCCACGTCTCCCACATTGTAAGCAGACGCTTTACTGTCTGAGCTCAGGGAAGTCCATAAAAAGTGAAAGTGGCTCAGCTGTGTCCAACTCTTTATGACCCAGAATTCCCCAGGCCAGAATACTGGAATGGGTAGCCTATCCCTTCTCCAGGGGATCTTCCCAACACAGGAATTGAACTGGGGTCTCTTGCACTGCAGGCAGATTCTTTACCAACTGAGCAACCGGGGAAGCCCGCACCAAGCAGTGCCTAAATAATGGCCACTCCTTCCTATGTGTCAGTAGTACAGATACAATCATTACTACTCTTCTTAAAATGCTGGAAGTTAGGTCTTCAGTAAGCTATGTGACATCTGTCCCTTTCCTTACTGACTACACATGTATAGTTTCTTAAAATATTTTTCATCTTCAAATCAGTGTTGTTCTCCTTCCCAACGAATCTTACACAAACTGGGAAGAAAGAAAGAGAATATTTTTTCCACTGTAGAGTTGCAGATCTGCACTCTACCCAAACATTCACTAGATGAAGTATTAATAATTGATATGCCATTAGCTCATCTTTTTCCTTCCTAGGTCAACTCTCAGGGGATTATTTTATAAATTGTTTGCTGAAATATATTTCATATCTTTATTAAAAGACCACTAAGCAGGAATACTTACATATACCAAGGGACAGTTTTATAGTCACCTGTATTTCTTTTCCCATTTTGAGGCATGGCATATGATTTCTTAGTCTTCTCACGCTCAGGTTGCAACTGTCTGACACCCCAAACCAGATACAGTTGTTCACAACCCCCACAGATACCAAAACTCATGGATGCTCATGTCCCTTATATAAAATGGCCCAGTATTTGCATATAACCTATGTATATCCTTCTGTCTACTTTAAATCATCTCTAGTTTACTTATAGTACCTAATACAATGTAAATGCTATGTTAATAGTTGCAAATACAATGTAAATGCTATGTAAATAGTTGCCTGCACATGGCAAATTCGAATTTTGCATTTCGGAACTTTCTGAACATTTTTTTTTCAGATACGTTTGATCCGCTGTTGGTTGAACCTGTGGATGCAGGACATGCGGATTCAGAGAGCTGTACAGTGACTATACACTGACTTGGAACCTGTGCAAGGCAGGTCTACTTGGGTGACTGCTTGATCTCCCACAGGTACACAAGGTAGGGCTCCTAACTCATCATTTCTCTGCCTTTCAACAAAACTGAAAATGATCTCTTATAATTACACAGTGTGGGAATCTAGAACTCTCCAACCCTCAGGAGTAGTTTGGAACTAGAGAACCACAGTTTACTTTCATGCCATGAACTCCGAAAAGTAAGGGATCAGAAGACCAGGGTTTTCTGCAGTGCATAGTGCCCCTCTGGGATTCTTTGGTCCATTTACTAACAGTGCTGACAATGCAAGACACACGATATCCCCCAGAACTAAAAAAACAGTAGCAAAAAGCTTCCTTAACTATCTATTACCAAGGGAAGCGGTGAAATGAAGACATGCTATTAATTTTGTACTAAAATCAACTAGTTCATTGAAATGCCTTTATTACTTCAAATGTTTTATGCTCTCTATGTGCTTTCCTACATAACTATTTCTGAAGTGTTGATTAAAGACAGGGGTTTCCTCACTAGTTATAGGAACTGTATCTATCCATATTTAATTAAAAATAAAGCCCATTTCTTTTTTCTGCCAGGTGAAACATTATCTTAACATCTGCTGGAAATTTTGCATTCTTTTCTGAACAGAATATTGAAAATTTGAAAGCTACTATACAGAACCAGGCAAACATATAAAAAGGACAAACAATGATTTCAGAAATCAAAGGTTAGGGTAAGACAAGTCTTTAAATAGTGTATGTATTGCTCTGTCCTTTCCAGGATGAATATAAAACTAAACTAGTAGCACAGACAGAGGGCATCATAAACACAGGAAAATAAACATGAGATAACAGTATTTCTGTTGTATGGACTTCAGGAACACAGCAGAGTCCTGTGCAAATGCCATAGGAACATGAAATCAGCATTGCCTCTCTGCAAATCATTCTTCAGGAAAAGCTACTGGGCATTTTGGGGATCATCCTAATTCAAATTTAGAGCAGACTTTATGAAAACTTCTTGTAAAACAAGATTATGCCATTTCTCAATTTATAAATAAAAAATTTTTTTAAGAATAAAAGTCAGTGCTGGGAAGGGTATAAGGAAAAGGCCAATCTAGTATCACGCTGTCAGAAAGTCAATTAGTGCCATCTTTCTTGAGCAGTGGGGCCATACATATGAAAATCCCTTAAGATGTGCTGCTCTTTGCATAGAGAATAGACTTGGCTGTTGCGGTGGGGGAGATGATGAGGGTGAAGGATGAAGCAGGAGTTTGGGGTTAGCAGATGCAAGCTATTACATAGAGAACAGCTAAACAACAAGGTCCTGCTGTATAGCACAGGGAACTATATTCAATATCCTGTGATAAACCATAATGGAAAGAAAAAACCCAACAAATAGATACATTGCCCTTTGGACTCAATTTCTGAAGATTCCTCTGGAGAATATAACAAAGGCCACATACATAAAAATTTTGCTGCAGAAATATTTAACAAAATAAATAAAATCTAGATTTCCCTGGTGGTATAGTGGAGAAGAGTCTGCCTGCTAATGCAGGGGACACAGGTTTTATCCCTGGCTTGGGAAGATTCCACATGCCACAGAGCAACTAAATCCACAGGCTGCAACTACTGAGGCTGCATTCTAGAGACCAGGAGCCGCAACTGCTGAAGCCCACGTGCCCTGGAACCTGTGCTCTGCAACAAGAGAAGCTCCTGCAACCAGAAGCCCTAGGACTGCAACCAAGTTGCTTGCTGCAACTAGGGAAAATTCTCAAGTAATATGGAGCAACCAAAACTAAATAAATAAATCATATAAAAACAGAAATGAAATCTGCAATAGTACAACATTGGAAATGACTTAAATGCTACATAATAGGAGCCTGGCTAAGTAAATTACGTCACATCATACAAAGAAACACGAGGCAGTCATTAAAAATACTTGGCAAGTATATTTATCTATACTAAAAAAAAAAGCTCATATGATTTTAAATTTTCAAAATGTTACAAAGTAGTAACATATATAAAAGAAATACATGTAAATATCAATCCACACAGAAGTATCTGAAAAGATATGATCAAACTGTTTACAATATATTCTTTTGAATGTATGCATTTTCTCTTCTTCCTGTCACTCTTTCTTGTTGAATTTTGTTGTATGACACTTTTACAATTAAAAAATGTATTTCTAATTAGACTTGTCAGGGTATAAATTAATTACTGCATGCATACACTATAACACACATTTTTACTTCACTAAAATGAGCATAGTTGCTTTTCACCTCTGAAATATCAGCTGTATTCAACACCTTTGCTAAGACTCAGAAGCGAAGGGGATAACACATTTTCCTTTATTCTGACATGCATTTCCATTAATTACATGCTTTCTCTTGTGTTCATCAACAGTAAACTTCAGGGTAAGTTTTTCCTACCAATTTTAAACAGTTCTGCATGGCCAATTTTCAGGTCTGTCAAGAAAAGCCAAGACTAATATCCCAGTGTCATGTTTATAGCCATCTGTGTAGAAACAAAATCAGCTTTGGACAGCTTTTATCTTGCTAAGGTTCACATATTTTGATGTGCGGATGAATACTTGGGTTTAGAAGCATCAGTGGATTAACATGTTTGGCAAGGGAGGGAGTGGACCTCTTCTTCAAAAAACTACCTCTTTCAAGAATTGATGGAATGAGCCATTTTGGAAGAAAATAAAAACAAAACCAACCAAATGAAACAAAGCACAGTAGTTTTAGGCTAGAGCTGGAGCTTCACTAAGTAAGAAAACAGAGTGAGTAGAGTTTGTTTTATAGTCATAAGATGATGTCCTCAGTGGTAAAGAAATGAGGCGGCAGGCAGCCACACCTGGTCTATACTTCCCCGGGGGCACGGAGGGTAACCAGCACGGCTGGACACCTGCAGGCTGGGATGGACGAGGCGCAGAAGGCTCTCCAGCCAGCATTTAGTGCCCACAGGTCATGTTTAGGCCTTTCAAGCACATCTGCCATCTGGCCTCACTTGCTTTCCTTATAATTATTTCCCTTTCCCCTTTCTGCCCTGGAGTCATCTTAAAGGAAATTATGAAGTATAGGATCAGGTACACAGCAAGTAATGATTTTTTTAAATATCAAATACATCTGAGATACCAGCTTTTACATCATACCTTTGGCAGTTTCTTCCTTCTGAACAAGGAAGNGGACTCGATGGACGTGAGTCTGAGTGAACTCTGGGAGTTGGTGATGGACAGGGAGGCCTGGCTGCTGCTATTCATGGGGTCACAAAGATTCAGACACGACTGAGCGACTGAACTAAACTGAATATGACATGACTCTGTACAACTTCTACTGGCAACAAAGTACTACTACTATTCTGTGGTTTATAGTCT
Organism: Oreotragus oreotragus; assembly: GCA_006410675.1. Taxonomy (NCBI): domain Eukaryota; kingdom Metazoa; phylum Chordata; class Mammalia; order Artiodactyla; family Bovidae; genus Oreotragus; species Oreotragus oreotragus. The sequence goes on along the minus strand of SJYX01014519.1, from coordinate 203,730 downwards.
ACATTTACAATAGAAAGAAATGCTAAATTTCAATTAGAGATTAGTAACAAAGTTGTGATTCTTTCCCCTATTCAAATTCCTTGACTCTAAATTCCATGTACAGAATTCATGTTGGTTTATGGTCCCAAAGTTAAGAATCCATGGATTATGAAGAAGATTAACTTTTCATGTTTTTATAACTTTTCTCAACTCTGTCACAGCTGTCTAGAATAAGTATAAAGTAATTTATTCAATATGAATCTACTATTCTTTTTTTTTGAGATTTTCTAAAGACATTTCTTTATTTTCTCAACCTCAGCTACAATCTCACATCCAGAATTTTATCTGCTCATTCTATGATAATTGACCTTTCAAGCCATTATTTACTTTTACTGGGATCTTTAACACTATTTTAAAACTCCAGATGCCATAGATGAAAATAAATACAGAAAAATAACCATAAAATCATTTATGTGCTGAAGTGCTAGAATGTGGATAAGCAAAGATGTAAGGTTCCTGGCTACACACCAAGTGAACTCGAAAGTGAAGTAGCTCAGTGATGTCTGACTTTTTGTGAGCCATGGACTGTAGCCTAACAGGCTCCTCCATCCATGGGATTTTCCAGGCAAGCATATTGGATTGGGTTACCATTTCCTTCACCAGGAGATCTTCCCAACCCAGGGATTGAACCCACGTCTCCCACATTGTAAGCAGACGCTTTACTGTCTGAGCTCAGGGAAGTCCATAAAAAGTGAAAGTGGCTCAGCTGTGTCCAACTCTTTATGACCCAGAATTCCCCAGGCCAGAATACTGGAATGGGTAGCCTATCCCTTCTCCAGGGGATCTTCCCAACACAGGAATTGAACTGGGGTCTCTTGCACTGCAGGCAGATTCTTTACCAACTGAGCAACCGGGGAAGCCCGCACCAAGCAGTGCCTAAATAATGGCCACTCCTTCCTATGTGTCAGTAGTACAGATACAATCATTACTACTCTTCTTAAAATGCTGGAAGTTAGGTCTTCAGTAAGCTATGTGACATCTGTCCCTTTCCTTACTGACTACACATGTATAGTTTCTTAAAATATTTTTCATCTTCAAATCAGTGTTGTTCTCCTTCCCAACGAATCTTACACAAACTGGGAAGAAAGAAAGAGAATATTTTTTCCACTGTAGAGTTGCAGATCTGCACTCTACCCAAACATTCACTAGATGAAGTATTAATAATTGATATGCCATTAGCTCATCTTTTTCCTTCCTAGGTCAACTCTCAGGGGATTATTTTATAAATTGTTTGCTGAAATATATTTCATATCTTTATTAAAAGACCACTAAGCAGGAATACTTACATATACCAAGGGACAGTTTTATAGTCACCTGTATTTCTTTTCCCATTTTGAGGCATGGCATATGATTTCTTAGTCTTCTCACGCTCAGGTTGCAACTGTCTGACACCCCAAACCAGATACAGTTGTTCACAACCCCCACAGATACCAAAACTCATGGATGCTCATGTCCCTTATATAAAATGGCCCAGTATTTGCATATAACCTATGTATATCCTTCTGTCTACTTTAAATCATCTCTAGTTTACTTATAGTACCTAATACAATGTAAATGCTATGTTAATAGTTGCAAATACAATGTAAATGCTATGTAAATAGTTGCCTGCACATGGCAAATTCGAATTTTGCATTTCGGAACTTTCTGAACATTTTTTTTTCAGATACGTTTGATCCGCTGTTGGTTGAACCTGTGGATGCAGGACATGCGGATTCAGAGAGCTGTACAGTGACTATACACTGACTTGGAACCTGTGCAAGGCAGGTCTACTTGGGTGACTGCTTGATCTCCCACAGGTACACAAGGTAGGGCTCCTAACTCATCATTTCTCTGCCTTTCAACAAAACTGAAAATGATCTCTTATAATTACACAGTGTGGGAATCTAGAACTCTCCAACCCTCAGGAGTAGTTTGGAACTAGAGAACCACAGTTTACTTTCATGCCATGAACTCCGAAAAGTAAGGGATCAGAAGACCAGGGTTTTCTGCAGTGCATAGTGCCCCTCTGGGATTCTTTGGTCCATTTACTAACAGTGCTGACAATGCAAGACACACGATATCCCCCAGAACTAAAAAAACAGTAGCAAAAAGCTTCCTTAACTATCTATTACCAAGGGAAGCGGTGAAATGAAGACATGCTATTAATTTTGTACTAAAATCAACTAGTTCATTGAAATGCCTTTATTACTTCAAATGTTTTATGCTCTCTATGTGCTTTCCTACATAACTATTTCTGAAGTGTTGATTAAAGACAGGGGTTTCCTCACTAGTTATAGGAACTGTATCTATCCATATTTAATTAAAAATAAAGCCCATTTCTTTTTTCTGCCAGGTGAAACATTATCTTAACATCTGCTGGAAATTTTGCATTCTTTTCTGAACAGAATATTGAAAATTTGAAAGCTACTATACAGAACCAGGCAAACATATAAAAAGGACAAACAATGATTTCAGAAATCAAAGGTTAGGGTAAGACAAGTCTTTAAATAGTGTATGTATTGCTCTGTCCTTTCCAGGATGAATATAAAACTAAACTAGTAGCACAGACAGAGGGCATCATAAACACAGGAAAATAAACATGAGATAACAGTATTTCTGTTGTATGGACTTCAGGAACACAGCAGAGTCCTGTGCAAATGCCATAGGAACATGAAATCAGCATTGCCTCTCTGCAAATCATTCTTCAGGAAAAGCTACTGGGCATTTTGGGGATCATCCTAATTCAAATTTAGAGCAGACTTTATGAAAACTTCTTGTAAAACAAGATTATGCCATTTCTCAATTTATAAATAAAAAATTTTTTTAAGAATAAAAGTCAGTGCTGGGAAGGGTATAAGGAAAAGGCCAATCTAGTATCACGCTGTCAGAAAGTCAATTAGTGCCATCTTTCTTGAGCAGTGGGGCCATACATATGAAAATCCCTTAAGATGTGCTGCTCTTTGCATAGAGAATAGACTTGGCTGTTGCGGTGGGGGAGATGATGAGGGTGAAGGATGAAGCAGGAGTTTGGGGTTAGCAGATGCAAGCTATTACATAGAGAACAGCTAAACAACAAGGTCCTGCTGTATAGCACAGGGAACTATATTCAATATCCTGTGATAAACCATAATGGAAAGAAAAAACCCAACAAATAGATACATTGCCCTTTGGACTCAATTTCTGAAGATTCCTCTGGAGAATATAACAAAGGCCACATACATAAAAATTTTGCTGCAGAAATATTTAACAAAATAAATAAAATCTAGATTTCCCTGGTGGTATAGTGGAGAAGAGTCTGCCTGCTAATGCAGGGGACACAGGTTTTATCCCTGGCTTGGGAAGATTCCACATGCCACAGAGCAACTAAATCCACAGGCTGCAACTACTGAGGCTGCATTCTAGAGACCAGGAGCCGCAACTGCTGAAGCCCACGTGCCCTGGAACCTGTGCTCTGCAACAAGAGAAGCTCCTGCAACCAGAAGCCCTAGGACTGCAACCAAGTTGCTTGCTGCAACTAGGGAAAATTCTCAAGTAATATGGAGCAACCAAAACTAAATAAATAAATCATATAAAAACAGAAATGAAATCTGCAATAGTACAACATTGGAAATGACTTAAATGCTACATAATAGGAGCCTGGCTAAGTAAATTACGTCACATCATACAAAGAAACACGAGGCAGTCATTAAAAATACTTGGCAAGTATATTTATCTATACTAAAAAAAAAAGCTCATATGATTTTAAATTTTCAAAATGTTACAAAGTAGTAACATATATAAAAGAAATACATGTAAATATCAATCCACACAGAAGTATCTGAAAAGATATGATCAAACTGTTTACAATATATTCTTTTGAATGTATGCATTTTCTCTTCTTCCTGTCACTCTTTCTTGTTGAATTTTGTTGTATGACACTTTTACAATTAAAAAATGTATTTCTAATTAGACTTGTCAGGGTATAAATTAATTACTGCATGCATACACTATAACACACATTTTTACTTCACTAAAATGAGCATAGTTGCTTTTCACCTCTGAAATATCAGCTGTATTCAACACCTTTGCTAAGACTCAGAAGCGAAGGGGATAACACATTTTCCTTTATTCTGACATGCATTTCCATTAATTACATGCTTTCTCTTGTGTTCATCAACAGTAAACTTCAGGGTAAGTTTTTCCTACCAATTTTAAACAGTTCTGCATGGCCAATTTTCAGGTCTGTCAAGAAAAGCCAAGACTAATATCCCAGTGTCATGTTTATAGCCATCTGTGTAGAAACAAAATCAGCTTTGGACAGCTTTTATCTTGCTAAGGTTCACATATTTTGATGTGCGGATGAATACTTGGGTTTAGAAGCATCAGTGGATTAACATGTTTGGCAAGGGAGGGAGTGGACCTCTTCTTCAAAAAACTACCTCTTTCAAGAATTGATGGAATGAGCCATTTTGGAAGAAAATAAAAACAAAACCAACCAAATGAAACAAAGCACAGTAGTTTTAGGCTAGAGCTGGAGCTTCACTAAGTAAGAAAACAGAGTGAGTAGAGTTTGTTTTATAGTCATAAGATGATGTCCTCAGTGGTAAAGAAATGAGGCGGCAGGCAGCCACACCTGGTCTATACTTCCCCGGGGGCACGGAGGGTAACCAGCACGGCTGGACACCTGCAGGCTGGGATGGACGAGGCGCAGAAGGCTCTCCAGCCAGCATTTAGTGCCCACAGGTCATGTTTAGGCCTTTCAAGCACATCTGCCATCTGGCCTCACTTGCTTTCCTTATAATTATTTCCCTTTCCCCTTTCTGCCCTGGAGTCATCTTAAAGGAAATTATGAAGTATAGGATCAGGTACACAGCAAGTAATGATTTTTTTAAATATCAAATACATCTGAGATACCAGCTTTTACATCATACCTTTGGCAGTTTCTTCCTTCTGAACAAGGAAGTTGGTTGTTCTGAAATCTATGTCCAAAAAGTTGGCTTCTCTGATCCCTGACTGCCTTGTGTACAAGTCCCTTCAGCATTTACCTGGTTTGTCTGGTGGCCAAATCCTAGAACCTCCTAGATCCTAGAACATTTTACATGTACATGGGACTTCCCTGGGGGTCCAGTGGTTAAGACTCTGGACTTCCAGTCCAGGGGACATAGGTTTGATCCCTGGTCAGGGAACTTAGGGCTTTCCTTGTGGCTCAGCTGGTAAAGAATCTGCCTGCAATGTGGGAAACCTAGGTTCGATCCTTGGGTTTGGGAAGATCCCCCGGAGAAGGGAAAGGCTACCCACTCCAGTATTCTGGCCTGGAGAATAACATGGACTGTATAGAAGTGGTTAAGACTCTGGACTTCCAGTCCAGGGGACATAGGTTTGATCCCTGGTCAGGGAACTTAGGGCTTCCCTTGTGGCTCACCTGGTAAAGAATCTGCCTGCAATGTGGGAAACCTAGGTTCGATCCTTGGGTTTGGGAAGATCCCCTGGAGAAGGGAAAGGCTACCCACTCCAGTATTCTGGCCTGGAGAATAACATGGACTGTATTCCATGGGCTCACAAAGAGTTGGACATGACTGAGTGACTTTCACTTAGGAGGGAACTAAGATTTCACATGCCATGGGGCACAGCTCAAGAAATAAAAATAATAAAATAAATATATAAAAATTATTGCCAATTATAGCAAGTGGATTGATAAACATTGTGACTGTAGCTTTAAGACTACTAAATAGAAAAGGTTTAGTATTTTATGGCTGATAACGGGATTTCAGTAAAATGGTTGGTTTTCAAAGCACGAAAAGAAGACTCCAAATTAATTATGAAAGCCTGAAAGAAAATGGAAGAACCTTGTAGGAGATCCACATGGTAAAGCTACAGGATAGCAAACATCCAGATGTTTTGAAACATCTGTATTACTGCGTGAACTTTTCCATTTTTCCCCTCAATGTTTGGTTTCACGCAGACAAAACAAGAGCTGTACTTCCAACTTGGGCAGCTTTCAAAAACTGTCAAGGAAAACATTTCATTACATTGTTTATTTTTGATGCTTCTAAAATGAGGCTGGGCTTCCCAGGTGGTGCTAGTGGTAAAGAACCTGACTGCCAATGCAGAAAACGTAAGAGACACAGGTTTGATTCCTGGTTCTGGAAGATCCCCTGGAAGAGGGCAGGGCAACCCACTCCAGTACTCTTGCCTGGAGAATCCCATGGGTAAAGGAGTCTGGTGCACTACAGTCCATAGGGTCGCAAAGAGTTGGACACGACTGAAGTAACAGCATGCACGAACACAAACTGAGGCTAACTTCCTCATTTTTTTTTTTTTTTGCTCACAGTACTACTGAGTAGATGTCTATTACCTATTTGGTTGAATGAGGGGGGAAAAAAGATGACTTCTAATTAAATGCACAACTGAATAGGGAAATTATTTCTGAGTAGGACAATTCCATTATTAGTAATAGCATATCTATGAACTCAGGAGTACATTTATTCTGAATCTTTCATTCTATGCATCCATATTTCATCAATCTTTATCATCTCTCATTATAATATATGGAGAGCCTGGATAATTATTCTTGTTTTACAGGTAAAAATACAGAGGAACTGAAAGATGAAATCTGTCAAGTCACATACTGAGATCTTGTAGATATTCAATTGCCCGGCCCAAATCATCCAATAAAACAAGATGTTTCTCTGATTGAAAAGGTTTATTATTTAAACCCAGAAGATAATTATTTCTATACTTGTTTATTCATTTTGTTATAGGGTCTGAATTACTGAGAGATGTGAATAAGAAGACTTAGCATCTGAGACACACCCTGGAATTCATTTTCCCCTTAAAACCTGTCCAAACACCTTCATTTTTCCATTAAAGAGGATAGAGCTCTTTTTCTAGCTGGTATTGGATACTCTGGACTTCCCTGGTGGCTCAGTGGTAAAGAATCCGCCTGCAATGCAGGAGATGCAGGTTCAGTCCCTGGGTCGGGAAGATACCTTGGAGAAGGATGTGGCAACCCACTTCAGTATTCTTGCCTGGAGAATCCTGTGGACAGAGAAGCCTGGTGGGCTACAGTCCATGGGGGTCACAAGAGTCGGACACGACTGAAGTGACTGAATATGCATACATATACTAGATACTCTGGACAATAGGGAGACGATGGCATCTGAAAAACTGTGTGGGTAGATTCTACGTCACAGGGTTGTTGTGTTAACTGAGGAATTGTGTGTCAAGGGCTTAGGGTAGTTTCTGGCACCTACTATTTGCTCAAAGAGCTGTATCGTGCAGTCTTATTGTTCCTAATACTACTGATACTGTATCTGACACATGTTCTGGTCTCTCTAATTGTAAGTTCATTCCCACTTCTTGCTATGTAGACACTGATAATGTATGAACACTATTCATTATTATAATGTGCTATTTTGCATGGAGAACAACTCTGTTTTGCTCTCTGGTCTCAGCAGATGATGAGTAACCAGCATCCAGTCTGGGTTAGAGTTAGTCTCCCTAAACTGCTCCTGATCCTAGTCATGCTTCCTCTTGGTGCAGTAAAGTGGAAGACTGAAATAAATTTCAGAACTGACCGATCCATTCAAAAACCCTTGATTTCAGGACTATTCATGGGAGCAAACTACTCTATGAAAGCTGGGAGATGTATATTCACCGAAGCAGACAACGAATGCTAATTTGGTGCTCATGACATGCCAGGTTTTCGATAGCTCTGTTTAAAAATGTAGGCGAGACCACCAGCCCCCGTGGCCACATTCCTGAGTGAGCAGAAGATGGGTGTAGGTGTCCATTTGACTTCTGAAGCAAGACAGAGACAAAGGAAATGTGAATGCAGAACTCTCAAAATAGCACAGAGATCTTGGGCAGTAGTTTCCTCTAGAAAGAACTAGAAGGAAAAGGCTGACCCAACAGCCTGTCTAAGGCCCAGGAGAATTTCAGACTCCATCCGTTCTGTTCAGTTCAGTTGTTCAGTCGTGTCTGACTCTTTGTGACTCCATGGACTGCAGCACGCCAGGCCTCCCTGTCCATCACCAACTCCCAGAGTTTACTCAGACTCATGTCCCTTGAGTCAGTGATGCCATCCAACCATCCTCCTGCCTTCAGGCTTTCCAAGCATCACGGTCTTTTCTAAGGAGTCAGTTCTTCACATCAGGTGGCCAAAGTACTGGAGTTTCAGCTTCAGCATCATTCCTTCCAATGAATATTCAGGACTGATTTCCTTTAGGATGGACTGGTTGGATTTCCTTGCAGTCCAAGGGACTCGCAAGAGTCTTCTCCAACACCACAGTTCAAAAGCGTCGATTCTGCGGTGCTCAGCTTTCCTTATAGTCCAGCTCTCACACCCATACATGACCACTGGAAAAACCATAGCCTTGACTAGATGGACCTTTGCTGGCATGTTTGTCATGCCTTTGTTGGACTCCATGTGGTATGTCTAAAATTGGCATGATGCTGAGAGACACTGCACCCAAGGTCGAAGAAGGGTTGCATGTGGACACAAGGGGCCATTCCACTTGTCCTTGGAACCAGGGGAAGGATTTATCCCCCAATTCTCTTTGTACAGGTCCACCCATGTGCAGGGCATAGGACTCTGGCTCAGGGTCTCCACAAGCAATTCTTGTTCAACAATGTAAAAGTCTGCCTGCAATGCGGGAGAGCCAGGTTTGATGCCTAGGTTGGGAAGTTCCCCCAGAGAAGGGAATAACAACCTATTCCAGTATTCTTGCCTGGAAAATCTCAAAGACAGAGGAGCCTAGTGGGGTACAGTCCATGGCGTCACAAAGAGTCAGACATGACTGAGCAACTAACATTTTATCCCCCAAAAGGAGTGAAGCTGTTTGGGGACGGTGTTGTTGGTAGAAAGACAGCGTTGGCTGTGGCAGTCAGGACAGAAGGGATATGTCACTTTTTCTCCCTTCCCCTCTCTAGCAGGAGAAGGAAGGTCTCAGCGCAGGCTGCAGACCCCAAGGAAGGAAGAGGATGGGAGAAATAGAGTCAAGAAGGAGAGTCTTGGTTTACCACGCACTGGCTCTGTGACCTGGGTTATTCATATGTGTAATTTTAGTGTCTGCATTTGCCAAGTGGGTGTAAACCCCTTATACACTGCCTTCCAAGACAACTGTGGCCATCCGGTGAGAGGTGTGGGGAGGTACTCTGAAACCACTCCATCTCTCTGCCGACTGGGAGGACAGAGCAGACATGAGATTCATACATTCTGCCCTGCAAACCTCAAGAAGCTGAGCAAGAGATTTGGGGGAAAATGGACTTGTATGTTTTTACCTTGGCCATATGAAGAGGTCTGAGTAATTCCCTGGTTGAACTACTTGCAAAAGTAACAGGCATCAAAGAGGCGAGGCAACAGTCAGAGCCCATGTGTGTCATCAGGGAATGGCTTCCCTCTGGCTCTGCTGTAATCTGAGGTGAAGAACACTGCTTCTACAATGTGACTGGGTGTCAGGCTAAATTTGAAGGTACAGACCAAAAGTTTCAGCAGCTACTGTACCTTTACTCACATTGTGATAGGTAAATCTTTACCTCATGCCTTTGGTCATGCAAATCGAAGGGCTTGCTTTGTCTGACAGTCTTCTTTAAAAGGAAGGTTAATATGAAATGTATTTTGCCCAACCCATTCGGCCATCCATTCCCACATTTCTGATAATGGGAAAGATTCAAAATGGGGCTGACCTAAGGCTTAACTTTTCTGCTGAGATTCCTCTGAATGACTGCTGTCTGCTCTTCATGTGTATAAACGTGTTACAATAAGGTATGTGGGTGGCTTCAAGTGAAAGGCACCCAGGATTGAAGAGAGGGGGGAAAGCCTCATCCAGGACAGGAGATGCTAAATGCTGGGTTTTACCCTAGATTTGTATTAGAAGAGGGCATTCTAAAGTAGCCCTTTCTGATCATCGTGTTAACAAAAATACAGGAACATCTGAAACCTGGACTGAGTCCCCACAGGCAGGGATATTTCAATTTTTTGTTTTATTTATTGAGATCTCTCTCTCTCTTACTTAATGTACAAAGCCCAGTTATTGTGCACTGCCACCAAGCTGGAGCTTTTCAAATGATTCAGGGAAGTATAGCTTTCATTTAGGTTTGTGCCCTCCAGTCTGTTTATACTGGTCGATACACTTGTCTGAAAAATATAATGGATTAGCACATCATTCAACAAGCTAGTCAGAAGGCAAGCTCAAGGCGACAGACACCAGAAAGTAAATTATAGTCAGTAGTTGGGCCAGGCCATGCCCAGAGCTGGGAAACATCGCATCAGCACAAAACCTGTATTCTCTGAGAATGGTGGTGGAACGGAAAGGGATGAAAAATTTACACTCAAATATAATAAAACAATCAGCTCTACCAATTCATATGGCACTAAAAACTGTGTGGTTTATGACAGCGGATACAAAGGGAATCTGGCGCTCATGACTGTCCCGCACATTACAGCCTCAGCTGGAAACAGACTTGGTGGCATTTGTTTCATTTAATGGACCCACTTTGCAAGTGGGCATATATCATGCCTTACTTTACACATTCCATTTAAATATTTGAAAAATGCCAGTTGGCCACAGGTTTGTATTCAGAGACCCAAGTGTTGAGGGGTCTCAGGGTTGGGGGAGAGGGGATGAGGAAGTCAGGGTACAGGGTGAAGGGAGGAGAAGAAGGCTAAAAATTATGTTTTTATTCCTAGCTTTCTCTCTCTTTCTTCCTCCCTCTCCTTATTCCCTTCCTTCCAGTCTCTCTTCTCAAGAGACAAAAAGCAATATTGAGACACATTCTCAAGATGTTGAATTTACATAATCTATATAAATCTATGTAATCCGTATCACCTACTTTGACATGAGCCAACTCATCATTATGGCAGATATGTCTAGTTATAATTATTAAATAGTTTTCTATTTTACAATTAGTTAACACAAACAAGTAGAAATAGGTTGAAAAGGTTTTTTTTAAAACCATAAAACAAACTCCAAACAACAAAACAAATCACTTCCCTTACTAAGAGCTTACTGAAGAACTAAGAGCTTACTAAGAACTGAATGTCACGTTCTCAGGCATTGTAATTCCACAAAAATATTCCTTTTACCAATAATGTACTAACTGTATAGAGAGACAGATGAGCAGAAAAGGAATGTGGGCACCTCAGTATTTAGCGGGAATCTTTAAGACAACTAGAATATCTACAAATGCAAAGACAGACCTGCAAAATCATCCATCACATGAAGTGCTTATATGTGATTTAAGAGGAGCAGAAAAGGAAGCAAAGATGGGATTTCAAAGTTAAAAGTATTACAGAAAATATTTTCTCCACTTGTTTCCCTCTCTATATGGATTATCAGATGTTAGTAGGGGAACCAATGAATACAATTTCTGAAATTTAGACTCAGCAATCTTTGTAGTAGACTTGATCGTATAGCAACAGTGGAAAGATCACACGCAGCAGACCTCATTCGGATGACTACCAAGGTACATCAAATGGAACTATTTAATTACACTGGGCCTTGCCCCAGGGTTGAAGCCATTGCGCCCCTTAGAATGTCCTTTGTCTCATGCATGGCACCTTCACCAGGTTTGGCAGGAAAGGGACTTACTCTGGCCTTAGCCTGTAACTGGTATTTCCATCTTTGATCTTGCCTTACCCTTGGCATCACTGCTATATTGTATCTCTGTCAGTTGCACCCCTGTGTGGATGAACCTGCACCCCTATGTGAATGAACCAATTCTGATCAATCCCAGCAAAAGTAGCTACATTATTGTCTTCAGGTCACTCCTCCAGAAAGTCCTTCAAAGCTTATTTCTCCCCTTCTCCACTTCCATATTCAAAGTCCATTTCTCAACTTCTCTCCAGCAGAAGAGATAGAGATAATCCTATTTATTCCCCAGGTTCACACCCTTTATACTAAGCTTACCCTATTCAGACCTGAGTCAAAAGATTTTCCTGCTCTAGAATCTTCAATGTATCTTTCTCTGCATGCAACTTACCAACCTAATGTTAATGTCATCTGAAGCTCCAATATTTAGGCCACCTGATGCTAAGAGCTGACTCATTGGAAAAGACCCTGATGCTGAAAGACGGAAGGCAGGAGGAAAAGGGGATGACAGAGGATGAGATGGTTGGATGGTTTCACCAATTCAATGGACACGGGTTTGAGCAAACTCTGGGAGATGATGAAGGCAGAGAAACCTGGCATGCTGCAGTGCGGGGGTCAAAAAGAGTTGGACGCAACTGAGCAGCTGAACACCACCAACAGCAAACCTAGAAAACCTAGAAGTGACCCATTAAGCCCAGCTCTCCTTCAAACTACCTTTCACCCTCTGCACCTTCTTACCCTTGAATTTCCTGGCAGAGAGGCTAATACTCACCAAACATATTGGTACCGCCCACTCAACAGCCAACTGCATTTGGCTTCAGGCAGAATGATGCTCCTGATGATACTCAAATCATTGGTCATCTTCTAACTGATGGATGTAATGGCTGTGTTCTGTCTTGTAATATTTTAACTTTGGGACACTTGATCACATCCTTTTTCAAAAAGCTTTCTTGACTTCTCTAATGTCAGCGTCCATGGTTCTCCTAGAGGAGGAGCCTCTCCAGGTTGCTTTCTGATCATTTGTGTTTCATCTTACATGCTTTCGTCTCATCCTTGACCCACCAGTAAACTGGGATCTTCTCAGCAGCCCCCACTTCCTCCTTCTTGAACTGCAAATTCAAGATGCTCAGTAATCTCATCTGCCTCCTTCAGGCCCTGGTACAATCTATATACTAACCTCCTCCCTACCTGTAAGTCTGAGCCCAACCTCTCCCTTGAGCTCTGGAGCCTGCTCAATGATGTCCCACAAGTTTCTCAAATGTCTTACATCTAGATTGGAGCTAAGATGTAAAAATGCATTTCCTCTTTGTTTTCCACTACATTTGATCAGTCATCAAGGCACTTATCTTACCCCAAAGAGGCTTCTCAAAACCATCCCCCCTTCTCTTTATTTCCACTGATGTGTTCTATTATAATTCTTTTTAAAAAGTCTCTTTCCTAAGCTATCTATTACTTTTTAACTGTAAGACTGCCATCTATTCAGTAGCTTCCAAATTTTTTTGCCAGAATATTTTTTTTTCCTGAAGCACAGATCTACTGTTTCACTTTTCCCTTTAAAACTTTTGATGGTTTCCCAGGGTCTAGAAGAGAAAGTCCTTTTCTTTACTTCCTCTAGCATTCTTTATGGTCAGTCCAGTCCTAACTCTCCAGACTCACCTCTTGCCATAAGAAATGACCTTGTAGATATGCCTCCCTTTGCCTGGAATATCACTTTTTCCTTTTCCAGATGGGAAATGCCCATGAACACCTGAACCAAACACCGTTTCTTTAGTAAATCCTTTGTAAACTTCTCTAGGCAACTAGCTAGCCACATTCTCTATTCCTGTGGTTTATAGTGCATCTCTTTATTGGAATATGTGACATTCATTATTCATTAAAATATCTGAGGCCTACAATGCATAGGTCACTGTAGCTTGGTTACCGTGTCTATGGAACTGGGTCATTGAGGATAGGAACTATGCCTTAGTTATTAATAGCTTCAGTTTATTTTAATTTGGACATATGGGTCACTCAGTATTGGTTGAATGCTGGTATGCATGAATATATATCAAATGTGAAGGAAATATGGGTATTCTGGGTTTAGACCCTTATATTTATTACTGGGCTCTGCTACTGAATTTTGGAGTATTTCTAAAAATGTTGAATATCAGAGTTTTTGAATATATCTAGGTAACTTTACTGATGCTTTCAGAAGTTCATTTATAGACACTAGCATTGTGAAAATACCTGTGTTATGGTTCTGAGCAGGATGGTTAATTGCTCCAAATCTCAGCTTCTCTTCATCCATAAACCTTGAATAATTCTACTTGTTAAGTACTACAACTTCCCAGAGGCAGCTAGCAATAATAATAATAGTTAACATTGAACACTTCAGAGTAAATTGGGATAGGTTTAAATGCTAGTCCTGTCACTTTCTAGCTGTAATGCTTTGGGCAAGTTATTTAACCTCACTGAACCTCAGTTTTCATATCTGTAAAATGGGAATGGTAATTGTACCTAATGATTGGTAGGATTATAAACTTTAATGGTAGTGAAGTGCCAAGAACCATGCCTGGCACAAAGTAGGGGCTTAATAAATGTAGTTATAATTCTGGTTCACTGTGAGGCTATATACATGAAAAAAAAAAGGTCCAGAGGGACAGGAATATGTCACAAAGAAGGCATCAAGAGCACACAAATCAATCATATATATATTAATACCACATAATAGTTTAAGACTCTACACAAATTTTCAGTGTATTTGCACTTTTTACACTCTTAGACACCCTACATCTGGGCTATGTAATAAATATGAATTGATTATGTTTAAATGTCTAGAGTCAATAAAATCTGAATCTGTTCTAAAAAATGAAACATGCGTGTAGAAGAGAAAGTCAGTCTGTCCTTTGCATCAGCCCAGAATGAAAGGGTAACAGTGAGGTATCTGGGAGAACTACAGTTATTGACATCACTGACCTATAAACATATCCCCTTCAGCATGATATACAGCACTTCGGTGCCCTTGTTTTTATATAATTGCTATTACCAAAGCCTTTCAATTTCAAGTGCTCAAACGAGAGCAATTCATATTTCAGATAATCTGCCAACGAGGAAAACTAATTTCAAAATATTTGATCATAAAAGTTGTCCTCAGCTTCTACAGAGATAATTTAGTCAAATAATATCAGATAATCTGAAAGCAGTCTTAGCAGGAAATTGCTTGGGACTCCATCTAAGCAGCTTCCATTTGCACTTATATAAATGTACTGAAAGTGTAGGAGACTTTGACAGCCTGCCATGTGTGATTTCATTCCATAGCCTACCTACTTTACCATCAAAAGTTATATCCTTTGAAGCATTGCCAGAATTACTTTACCCCAGTAGATATGCTAGATGTGCCCTTTAAAAGCCATATCATTTCTTTTCTACTCTGACTAGTTCAGGGTAGCATCTGCTCAACTAAATTCCTTTGAAGGTTAAAAATAAAATAGCCTACTTCTTCTGCTGGGCTCCCCTCCCCCACCCCCTACCCTGGTGCTGAGGATAAAACGCCCAGTGCTGAATGAATTTCAGAGAGTACGTTTTTTTTAAAGAAGAAGGAGCCTGAGAAATTGCCCCTCTGCTTCACACTTAAGGAAAATTAAGATCCAGGCTTTTCAAAGGTTGCTTGCCTGGTCAGAAGCAGAGACAAGACCAGAACCAGGATTCCAGGACCTTAGTCCAGAGGGCCTTCTCCTGCTTCTCCAAAGGCAGAAGCGTCTAATAGATAAAAGGGCAGGCCACACCAGGAACCAGGGCTTCCATGGTGGCTCAGAGGTAAAGAATCAACCTGTAATGTGGGAGACCCGGGTTTGATCCCTAAATGGGGAAGGTTCCTGGAGAAGGGCGTGGCAAATCACACTCCAGTGTTCCTGCCTGGAGAATCCCCATGAAGGGCGTGGCAAACCACCCTCCAGTGTTCCTGCCTGGAGAATCCCCATGGAGGGCGTGGCAAACCACCCTCCAGTGTTCCTGCCTGGAGAATCCCCATGGCCAGAGGAGCCTGGTGGGCTACAGTCCATGTGGCCACAAAGAGTCAGATATGATTGAAGCGACTTAGCGTGCAAGCCAGAAACCAACAATGGCAAATACCACTCATGGCATGTCTTAATGTTATAAACAGAAAGCGAATGCTGGGATTTCACCTCCAGGAGAACATTTGCTTTTCAGAAACAGTCCTGCTTGGCATTCCTTCTCCTCAGAGCTGCTGACAGTTGCAGTCAGTTATTACACTGTTGTGACTTGGAAGCTTATGCCCCCAAACAGATCAAAATTAGTAACATCATGATTCAGGATTGTCTATTTTCCCCTCAGCTTGCTAATCTATGCCTCTTTTATAATTATTTTAAAAGGCACTATCTGATTTCCTGAGCACCGCCCCAGGTGTTCTCAGCGATAATGAATGGATAAACATATCATCTGGTGTCATGGAGCAGTTTTGACATTTTAGAAATATCTTCCGTTCAACTCTTCTAATTTCGATATATGTTAACATCCGAAGTTGCAGGGTTTTTTACTAAAGAGCTGAATGAGTCCCAGTCAATGTATGATTTACTTGTCTGCTCAGCTGAAAAGGTTTGGAGATGTAGTGAAATGGCACGGTCCTTTCTTGCTTTTTGCAAACTCTGGGATGTCAATTCTAATCAACGAACTGGAAAAATTATGTTTTTTTTCTTTTTATAATTTCAGGGAATTGGTTCCCACTCTCACCTCTTATTTTCCTCAAATTTGCATCTTCTGTCCTAAGGGAATGTGTGAAAGTGAAAGTGAAGTCGCTCAGTCTTGTCTGACTCTTTGCGACCCCATGGACTGTAGCCTACCACGTTCCTCTGTCCATAGGATTTTCCAGGCAAGCATACTGGAATGGGTTGCCATTTCCTTCTCCAGGAGATCTTATCGACACAGATATGCAGACAGAACATCACAGGCACACCTAACTTCCACTGCAAGTGCTTTGACATGACCCTGGACAACTAGAATGAACAGCATGACCAGGTTGCAAAAGACATTCCTCTTACACTGGGCAACTAAGGCAAGGAGATCCCCACGCTTACCAAGAACGGTGAGCTCTGCTTGCCCCTAAAAAGATGTCTGCCAACAGAATCTCATGTTCCACACAGTCATTTCTGATTGATTTGACAACAGAATACCTCTGAACACTTTTTGTGCCTCTTTCCCCTTCCTTCACTGCCCCCCACCACTTTGATTCATCAAGTAGACAATGATTTTCTTCATTGCAAGAGTGGAACTCACCACTTAAAGGAACATTTTGTAATACAAATATGTAGTCATTTTGTGATTTGGCTAGCCTCAACATTTCTTAAGACAAAGCCAACCTGTACATTTCACAGGAAAGGACCAGATCCTAACTAATGCTACGATGCCGGCTTTCTGGAAACATTCCTGCTATCTCTGCTATATAGAGCCAAGCACATTTTATGCAATTTTAAGCTCCTAAGAGTATCAAGCTTAACAATTAGGGGCTTCAATTAATCAGACCTAAGCAGCTAATAAAGTACAATAGTAACAAACATCTGAAAGTCAAGGAAAGGACCAGATCCTAACTAATGCTACGATGCCGGCTTTCTGGAAACATTCCTGCTATCTCTGCTATATAGAGCCAAGCACATTTTATGCAATTTTAAGCTCCTAAGAGTATCAAGCTTAACAATTAGGGGCTTCAATTAATCAGACCTAAGCAGCTAATAAAGTACAATAGTAACAAACATCTGAAAGTCAAGACAGGCTATAGAATTATACTAAAACTTGTAAAACTGTCCCTTACGTATCTGCTTCTTAAAGCCTTAGCTTTTTCCTCATCGGGAGGTGATTTTCTATTGTTTTCTTGGCAAAGCATTATAAAAGGGATTACCTGTGGTTCCAAAGTAAGGCTCCTATTGGGGAGAGAGGCCAAAAGGAAGGCAACTGCTTGATACAAAACTTGCTTCTATAAAACCTAGGAAAAAAGCTAAATGCAATATATGATTCTTTACCTGATATCTAAATGCTGTTACTGACAAACTTCTGAGGTCTACCAAAATGCTACACTTGGCACGTGGGTGATCTCTGTCACCTCTGCCAAGGGCCCGTTGTTGTTTATTCGCTAAGTTGTGTCCAACCCTCTGGGACCCATGGGCTGTAGCCCACCAGGCTCCTCTGTCCATGGGATTCTCCAGGCAGGAATACTGGAGTGGGTTGCCATGCCCTCCTTCAGGTGATCTTTCCAACCCAGGGACTGAACTCAGGTCTCCCACATTGCAGGTGGGTCCTTTACTGTCTGAGCCACCAGGAAGCCCNGTAGCCCACCAGGCTCCTCTGTCCATGGGATTCTCCAGGCAGGAATACTGGAGTGGGTTGCCATGCCCTCCTTCAGGTGATCTTTCCAACCCAGGGACTGAACTCAGGTCTCCCACATTGCAGGTGGGTCCTTTACTGTCTGAGCCACCAGGAAGCCCAAGAATACTGGAGTGGGCAGCCTTTACCTTCTCCAGGGGACCTTTCCCGCCCAGGAACTGAACCAAGGTTTCCTGCATTGCAGGCGGATTCTTTACCAGCTGAGCTACCAGGGAAGCCTGCCAGGGGCCATGCCTTGCCCTAAAAACTGCCAATCTCAAGCCACTTTTTTCTTTCCCAGGGAAAACTTCTTTGTGCGTACATTCTTTTGCTTTCAAAAAAAGTCTGCATAGATATTGAAAGTAATAGATTTAATCTGCCAGTACATTAAAAATTAACAGCATCAGAGGAAGTTTTTGTCTTATTATTGAATGTGGTTAAGTTTGCAGTTATAGGAGGCCGAAAGGGGGAGGAGATACCCAAAGGAAAACCTGGTTTGCTCTTTCAGTGAATCATTTTGGAAGTTATTTATACCTGTAGATAAAAGTACAGTAGGCATAAAAACCAAATCGGAAAGAAACCAATTTTATACATTTATCTACATATAGAGGCATGTGAACAGACATCTATTTATATGAATACACATCAAAAGATGCTCTGAATCATTGGAACAACTGCTATCAGTCTCTTTAAAAATGACTCTTTAGGAAAGAGATTACATCTCTGGACTGTCATCCAAAGTGGGCAGAGGGAGTAAAAAGGATAAAAAACCACGTGGCATTTGTTGCCTAAAGTCAGCACCGGTTTTCAGGTTATCAGCCTGGTTCTAGAACTCATGCAAAATCCTAGTTGATTTCCTTATTATATTCCAAGTGAAATGATCACTGAAATTGTTGCAATGTTACTCTTGTTATGAAAACCATGCCTTCTTATGTAAAAGCTAAAACCCAATATAGATTGAACGTGTGTGTGTAGAAATGAAATTTGGATTTCGCGCGAATTTAACGATTTTATGACCTTCTTCCCAGGAGGTCAAGTTATTTCTAATTCTTCATATGAGCAGTTTGCCCTCACTCATCACTCTCCTAGGGACCAGGCTAACTGAGGAAGGCTTTAGGTTTAGAGGCATTATTTTGCATATATTGCCTGTATAAGCACCACATTATAGACAGAAATTATCTTTACTTTCCAACTTTGCATAATAAAATAAGCCATTAAATTAATACCATATAGAAAATACTGCTTGTCAGGCAAAGAAATGTACACTGCTCTCCAGAAAACTGGGGACATTACATTGCCAATGCCTGCATGAATAATACATGGATTAATTCAGAAAAACACCGTTTCATTATTTAAAGATGAATAAATTACGGACTTAGAATGATGACTAAATTTTCTTCTCCGTTTTACTTTTGTTTAGTGCTCTACTTTAAAAATAAATATGAAAAAAAACCCACTTTATCCACACAAAGAAAGCAAGCTAGTGTCTCAAAAAGTATTTTTTCCTGACTTTAGATTTCTTGATCCCATAAAATGAAGATGCTACACTTTCTTTTTTTTCTCTTGATCACACTAACTCCAGAAATTAAGAAGCAACGTAAAAGGTCTTCAAATTATACATTTGAAAACAGCGAGTCTATCTTTTATTGTCTTGTGATTCTGTGATTCAGCCTAACTAGAAAAGCCCTTTTTGCATAGTGACATTCTGTGTTTTAAGCCTTAATGCCTGCTAAAAAACATGTTCAAAGGCATAAGTAAAAAGAAGATAATTCTCATGTATGATGATGCAAATTTCATTTTCTTTCGTGGATTTTGGTTTACTCTGAAGGCCGGTTAAAAATCAGTCCCATTTGGGAACCGGTGAAAGCACGGAAGAGAGAAAGCCAGGCACAAGTAATAAGAAATTAATTTGGAGTTAAAATAAGTAAAACATTCCCATGCAGTGCATTTAGGCTGAGCATAAAGTGACAGCCAGCAGATTATTCCACCGATTTCTAATGCTGGAAATTCGGATGGCATTTACTAGCATAACCTTTCAACTCTGCGCACATCAATAGAGGCCGACAGTGGCTTGAAATATGATTCCTTGCAGATAGCATATCCTCATTCATCTGACTGTGCTGCTCTGTGCTCCATTGCACAAACAGCGTCTCACCCACTTCTGAGAGGACACTAATAAAAAAGGCATCAATTTTCAGCTCTAGTACTACTGTGATCTCTTTATATGTTCGACATCCAACATTAAATTAAAATGCTGTTATAAATCCTACTTTCTGAATCTGGAATGAGTGTTGGGTTTTTGTCGCATGAGACTGCAGCAAATCTTGTCAAAAGCAAGGAAGCACGTCTTGTTCGCTCAGAATTAATGTTGTGGATGAAAGAAGGAGGTAAAAGGGGTGGAATCGGGTGAACTGAGGGTGTCAGAGCTGGTGGGGACTGGAGCTTCAGGGTGAGAACCCTGGACAGGGTTTTTGCTGCTTTCAAGAAGTGGCTAATCGAGAACTGTGATGATTAGGGATGAGCTGCGGTGGCAGGAAGATAACTGATAATAAACAGAAAGGTGCACACATCCACGTCCATATATACCAATAGAAATATTTAAACATAAAGAAATCATCAGTTATCCCTCTCCGGCAGAAAAATATTTTCCAAACACGACTGGTCCTGAGGAAGCCTCGTGGGTTCTATCAGATTTCTTCCACAGGCGCTGCCATGCCAGTTCAAAGCCCAAGAGCCCACGGTGACATACTCTTGGGGCCTTATGTCAATATTACATCATTTTAAAGTTACAAGAGAAATACTTAGAATTACTGGATGGTGAGGGAACAACACTATCAGAAACTAAATGGTATGGAGTCAAACAGTTTCAGAAGCTTTCTGTGTAAAGATTGTAGGAGAGAGGAAAAAAAAAATGCCTTGCAAGTACAAGGCTGAAAGAAACTGGCTGGCTTTTTCCATTTTGCTAAGAACTGCCATATACTATAGAAGAACAGGAGGGAATTTTTCTACCCTTTCTGATAATATGATCCCTGCTAATACAGGTTATCACCTAGAACTCTGTGAACTAAATGGTAATAAGGGTTTCCACAAAGATCCGGTGCGCAGAGCTGCTGTGGTCTTCCACTCAGCTCATTCATAATTATGGATGAAATAAAGAGGCGTGTTTGCCTATTTGGGAGGGTGCAGCGGGGCGGGAGAGGAAAATGGGGAAGAGAGAGCAGTTCAATATCTGGATCGAACAGAGGAACTTTTCCCCCCAAGGATCCTGCCGGGAGGAACCTTGACATGCACAAAGTCAGAACGTAGACAAAGTTGCCCTGGTGAGAACGATAAGGTCGCCCGTGGGATTGCTGAGAGTTTGCCTATTTGGGAGGGTGCAGCGGGGCGGGAGAGGAAAATGGGGAAGAGAGAGCAGTTCAATATCTGGATCGAACAGAGGAACTTTTCCCCCCAAGGATCCTGCCGGGAGGAACCTTGACATGCACAAAGTCAGAACGTAGACAAAGTTGCCCTGGTGAGAACGATAAGGTCGCCCGTGGGATTGCTGAGATTATCTCTGTCAAGCACTCGGACAGCATGCAGTCAAATGATGCATCATGCAGTCATTTTCGGGGGGGGAAATCAATTTCTTCACCAGGTCGCTATTTGCTTTTCAAAGTGCCCTTGTAGGCCTTCACTACCAAGCATTTATCAATTTAAATGTTGTAAATTGATAATGTGCCACTGCGCCTTGTCCTGTTTCTGAATTATTTTGATACTTATATTTTCTCAATAGTCTCTAAACCCTCTGAGTTTCCACATTCAAAAGGGCATTTTTCTTTGTTGCACAAGAAGTGATGAACTTTTTACGATTAGTACAGGAGAAAAATGCAGACTTACGGAGGTTAAAAACCAACAAAAATGACAAAACACAAGCTGTAGAAAATTATGTATCTTTTTTTTAAAATTAAGATATGCCTACTTGACTGACTTTATTATTATTATTATTTTACTTGACTGACTTTAAAAGGGGGCACCAAGCAATATTTGGAGAGTTGTATTTGTTGATCGAAGGAACACTGGTTATCCTAGTGTTGCATCAATTTCACACACAGATTGCAAAAGCTAACACTTGGCTCCATTATTATAAGGCCTCTGCTGTGCTGAAAGAACACCTGTTTTGCCTTTATAGTCTACCTATCTAGGATGTGATGATGCCTAACAAGAGTAATAATGTGTAAGCTAATGTCTTCTTTTTTTCACCCTGTTAAAGAAATATATGTGTAGGGGTATATATATATATATATATATATATATATATATAATCTTTTATAAACATGGAAGTAAGAATATCAACCACATACTAACCTCAAGTTGATTTGCATTGAAAAACACAGAATGGGAGAGTTGAGGCTTGCACTTTAGAAAAGCAAAAGAAAGACATGGCGGTTGCAAAGCATCTTTAACCTCCAGTGATTTATTGGCCCTCAGCCAAGTTATCAGGGGAATCTAATTCTTCTTTATTATTCAAATAAACCACATTTGGCACCATGGTTCCCTTTCAGAATAGCTTCACAAATAGACTGAGCTCTGTCATTTATTTGACCTTGTACTTGTGTGCTAGAGCTATAATTTTATTTGCCATTCTATATAACAAATGCAGAGAAACCTAAAATATGGAGATGAACAACAGGATGGGGAAAGGAGTTTATGGTAAATATATCTGCATGGCTTAAAAAAAAAAAGGCAACATCTTAAATGACCATCTATACCTTTTTACTTTCACCTCCATTAGCTCTTACAGCTGCAGCCACCCTACCTCTTTCAGCAAGCTGCCTTGAACCAAGCCAATGCATAACCTTGTTTGCAGCTTCCTTCTAGCTGGCTTGCAATGGCACGGAGATATCTTCTACCACAATGGGGATGTGGTGAGAAGAAAAAAACATGACTCATCTGCAAGCTGGGCATTGGAGGCCATGGGCAGGTGATAAGAGTATATTTTAAGAGAGGGCTTAGCTGGTTATAGTACATTTCCTTATGATATCACAGTGGAAAAATCTGTTAACTTCCCATCTGCTCTAGGACCCATTATGCTTTAAACAGAATTCTGTTAACTTGAAAACATTTTTCTGGAATAGGTGCATCAGAATCATCATCTTTTAACCCATTTTCAAGATAAAATGTTTTCAGAAGGGTCCACTTTTACCCTCTGGTTAACTGAGACTCAAGTCCTCTGCCTCTGGCAACTAAAATTGTGACTTTCTCATCAGCATTTAAAAGAAAATGCAGTATTTGAATATGGATTAAGAAAAGCTGATTTAAAAGCACATAAAACATCAAGCTAGTCAATGCCATTGTAAGTACTGGATGTCAGAACATCATTCTCAAAATGATCTGAGGGGAGCAGTATCTTCTGCTTCCTTATGTGATTTGTAATATGTGTGCTCGCCTTAGTTTTATGGGTCATTATAGCCTTGTTCTGAATGTGGATTCCAGTGGAAGCAAACTGATATGTCATAATCCACATATTAGCTCCCACAGAGATTGTTTTTGAGGTTTCTTTTAATATTTCAGTCACCAAAAAACTTTCTTTTCTTTAAGAAGTAATACTTCCTTATTTTTGATTTGATACTTTATCAGATCATTTATATCCCTTCTTATAAACCTTTATTCTGTTCTCTTACTATGCAGTAACAGATTACTTATGTTTATCTTTCTTTTCCCTAGACCCTAGTTCTATTTTGCCATTGCTTTTTATTGTATATGTTTGTGTAAGCTATTTCTTTTTTGGAAAGAGGAGGGTTTAAATCAACAAATAAATATTTCTATAAACTTTAATTTCCACTCCTATATTGAAGTAGAAATGCTTTTTATTTATCATATAAAGTCTCTTTTGGATTCTTTGATGATTAAGCCCCTTACATGTTGAAAGAGGTTCCATAAAAGTGGGCTACCCATCATTGCTGCATTTTCAGTATTAGGGAAATGACTCTGTTTTCTTTCTTTGCTTTCACTTTTGCCCATTCCACTGTATGTAAGGAGCAGAATTGTCTTTAGCAGCTCCAGACACCATCACCAGGCATAAGAAGTCATTTAATCTCCATGCAAGCCAAACTGCATAGTGACTACCTGGGAATCTTTACACCTAGGGATGCAAGTCAACAATGCATTTTCTACAACCTGAAACCATATCTTGGTTAAATTAAATGATTATCTCTGGCAAAGTCAAAGGTCTGCTGAAGATGTTTGGACATCATCATAGCATAGATCACTTCATTTCCATCATCAAGATGATATGAAAACACCCTAAAGGCAGTAAGTGGCAAACACATATCCTGGACACCTGGAGTTACCCTCAATGGAGTGGAGGAGAAAAACCTGCTCTGGCTGTCTCTATATTCATGCTACACAACTGAGCTTGCTAGAAGTTTCTCTGCTTAGTTCTCTCACGAGCCAAAAAAGAATCCTAATTCTTTCTTGAAACCATAAGCCGTTTTAAAGCCACCATATTTATTTACATGTTCAAAGAAAATAAAACTGAGGAAGATACATCTTGAGAGTTATAAATGCAGACACAGCTATGCTCTAACAAACTGACATGTTCACAATATTCCTCAGCAGTTTCCCTGGGTACATATCTGATGATACACACTGTCTTGATTTAATAATACTGCTTAAAAAGGAAAGGAGGGAACATAACTATATAGATTCCTTATCACTGTCAAGGATTTGATGGAAAAATCACTGAGTCAAAGTTGTAGGATATGAACAGAGTGGTATGCATTTAATTAAGGGTGTGTGGGTTTAAAAGATTAAGGATGTACTTAATTGAATAACTTTTACTACACTTTACACTGGATGTTGCCAGTGAGCGCGCCACACTACACAACTGAAAGAGGGCACGGAAGAAACTTGGGAAGGGTTATGTCTCTGGAAATCCAATTACTCTTTTAGGACTGAGAACACTAATTGGATTGGAAAACCTTTCCCAAAGTTTTAGCATCGAGTTACCCCCTTATTCTTTGGGCATTTAAAAACACACTACGCTCTTATCAGATTATTTCCATGTTAACCCAGAATTAACTTCTCGAGTTCTAAATTTGTTTTTAACTCCAAATATGTGCATTGGTATATGCAAAAATCACTTAGGAATGATCTACCCTTCATCATTTCAGTTACATAACGCCCTCAAATGAAGACTTCTGGCCAAACAACATCTGTCTAGCTGCACACTGGACTCTTTGTGGTGACACAAAACACAACCTCCACACAGGGCCACAGCCCACAGTGGCCAGCATCTGCCCCCGGGTGAGCCGAGACACCGACTATTGATGCACACTTACTTTATAACCCATCCCACGCAGAGGTGGGGAAGAACTGTACAGAAGTTGCCAGCTACCAAACCATGCCTGCATAGCTGTTTTATTCCTATGGAAACCTCAATGATTTGCCTCAGATTATAGGAAAAGATTGACTTAATGTGATAGTAAAGAAGCAGTGGAATCTCTTGCTTTTAAGGAGAAACCAACACAGGGTTAAAGCCAAATTTTTCTTGAACAGATGATATTTCAGATGGCCACACTATTCCAGATGCATCAATTTCCTTGAAAATCCAATCCATATATGTGCATATGCTGTGCTGGCAGGAGGACTGACTGAAATGGCCAAAACCCAAGAGCTAATATTCTTTTGGCCAGAATAATGCAATTATTATTTTCCTAGCTATCAGTCTAAGCATACAGAGCCATCTGTTATGCAAAGCAAACATACACATCTCAATTACAGAAAATGCAGTTGCCTTGACAGAATTTGGATTACACCACTAACCAGGGCTGTAAAACGTGTTTTGAGCTAGTATATAATGGATGCTTTTCAGGAGTTCCCTAATTAGCATTTACCTGTTTAAACTAATTATTCATCCTTCTTCTTCACTGGCTTATTAAACTTTGTTGGATAGCCTGCACAAAATATATGAATACAGGCACTGCAGAACAAACAGTGGCTTTCCCAGGTC
The DNA here is from genome assembly GCA_006410675.1 of Oreotragus oreotragus. Taxonomy (NCBI): domain Eukaryota; kingdom Metazoa; phylum Chordata; class Mammalia; order Artiodactyla; family Bovidae; genus Oreotragus; species Oreotragus oreotragus. Next base: position 177,798 of record SJYX01014519.1, on the reverse strand, counting down.
TATGCAGTGTTAGTATGGTGGCATACCAATTTCAGCACTGGTGATTCCCAATACTAGGTCTCAAACAGATTAAGACAAGGCTTCAAGTCTATTAAAAGCCATTAGAATACCAGAGATTTCCAAGAGACACAAGAATACTAATACTGAGTTGACAATAGCCCAGGTTCTATCATTTGGTTTCCTCAAGTCCACATAAAACAGAATTGCTAGATACACTACGGCCAACAGCTTGCACATCCTTCAAGCAAGAGTTAATGCCCGCCACCCCACCCCGGGCTTGGATTCTCGAAAGTAAATAATTAAATTTGGCAGTGTTTCTCCTCCTCCCCCAACCCTCCTCAAATGCCAACTATCTCTCTTTATTATTTCCCAATGTCTTTCTTGATTTAGCTATTACCCAGCAAACTCACTAACAGCCAAAATGTTCCAGCCATGTGCTGCCTCCTTACAGCAGTGCCAACTTTCAGAAGCAATGAGTCTGGGGTGAGTCTTGCCTAAGAGGAGAGAGGCAGATCTCATCTCCATCTTTAGCTCAAAGGAGCAACTGAATGAGAAGTAGATTATCCAAGTTGGCAGATCATCACATACATACAAAATCCCTCCCACGGAACTGCGTTTTTCTTGTGCCAAACCACCAGATGAAAAGGGTCAGCCTCAGCCAATCACCTGTATGGGCACGGATACCCAGATGTTCAGCATTTGAATGGAGAAAACATCTGGATAATTAGTAGAACTGCAAACTTTTCTTCAGGGTATTCTGGCATTCTGTAGTGGCAGCCTGTGTCTGGGAATTGAACAAAAGTCAAATTTTTGTGTTCCAGGGGGACTATCAAGAACGAATGTCTAGGGCTTTCATCCCCTGCCCCCATGTGCCTCCGTCTTTTTTTTTTTTTCCCCTTTTCACCTTTGACAGACACATGTGGGTAATTAAATGGCAAATAAAAGATTATCTTATTTTATGAAATCGTGTTTCTGCATAAGGAAGCATTTGCAAAGGCAACAAAATACCTACTTGCAGGAACCGTTCCTCCCCACAACACATTTTAATGGTCTCTTTCAGCATTTCTTGACTCCCTGTCATTGTGTCAGCTCCCAGGACAGTGCAGGGTCCTCCATAAACATCCAGTAATAGGACACAAGGGAAGCACTATTAGTGTGTCCCTCTCCTACTGAGCACAGAGGTTTCAAAGTTCAAAACAACCAAGGGAAGAAACTTCGTTTGTTCTCAATAAATTAATAATGATCCTTAGGGGGTAGGGGTGGGGGAATCAAGTTTTGAGCACAAGTTGATGCCAAACGTTCTGAACTGACATATAGCTTTCTCAATGACGTTGAGAGCAGAGTCAGGGAGAGCCATTAAAAAATAAACTGGATAATTCACTCCAAACAGAATATCTGTTGAAGAAGAAGGACAGGCATGAGGCTGAACGAGCCTTCACAATTGCTGTCAAGAATCTAAAATGGTTTTACTTACTTGTGAGAGGCCTAGGTAGATGGAGACTGTTTCAGAAATGTACAAAAATTTTCCTTCTTGATTTAGTGCAAATACAAAGCCATCCAGGGACTGCAGAAAAAATAAAAAAAGGTTAGTAAGTATATGTAATGGAGATTTCGTTAATAAGGCATCTATTACAAAGCAACACATAACCAAATTTAAGATCACTTTTCCTTCATGTTTAACAGAAGTCTAAGATCTTTAAATACCACATTATACATGAACAAATAAAAGGTCTGAATTAAGATCACAAGCTAGCTTTCCCTTATTTCAGGCACTTCCTTATGTCTTTGTCATTTAATCAAGATGCACTGCATTTATGTATAAAATCAGGCCACGTTGACTTTCTGAGATGTTGCCTTTATGTTTTTGGATTCAGCAGTTACTGAGATTAAATCAGCACAGTTATTAAATAGCTGAACAGGAATGAAAACTGTAACGGAACAAGAGAAAAAAAGAGTTCCTGTATAAAAAACAAGTTAAACCACCACTTATGCGCCTATGGATGTCAATAATTTGCTAATTAATAAAGGATTATTCTCTCCTCAATCCCAGTGCCTATTGTATTAGAACAAATAGGAAAAGTCAATATATTATGGATAAATGTTTACAGGCTGAAGCTTCATAAATTGTAATCCTTTTTTTGCAAAACTCTATATTAAAGCTTTATTGAAATAGATCTAGTTTCTATTACAACTCCTGAAATGGAAAGAAAAGAAGAAAGCGGGGAGAAAAGAAGAATACTGCGAATTATATGCAGCTCCTGAAATGTTAGTCTACTTTTCAAATAGAGGGCTGCATTTTCAGTTTGATGAATGGTGTAAATCATCATGGACTCCCAACTGAAAGATATCACTCAAATTGAGAATAAATTTGTTTCAAATTCTTGCAATCCAAGTGCACTTTATATGTTCCATCATCCTCACATCTTGTGTTTTATTTTATTTATGTTTAATCAAGTGGGTTGCACAAGTACTGCTTGCCTAGGAGAAGAAGTTTTAAAGATTAGTGATATTTACAAAGGCTGTGAGTTTGGAAATGCAGGGAATCCTCACTGGGAACAAGGTATGTGGCAACATTAAACTAATGACATAATTTTTAAATACAGAAAGGTGGATGACGCATGTAAAATTCAGGTAGAAAAATACACAGCCTTAAATCTCAGTGATAATTTCAGTCTCTTAAAATACTGAACTTTTTTGGAATTTTATATGTATATACTGAATATATGTATATAAATATGTGTATGTATCATTATGGGAATATGTGTGTGTGTATGAAATTTGATTCCATGCTTCCTGATTCCTTTTCACAGCCCCACTGATCAGAAACTATGAGAAGTACCCAACCTCCTCCTCTGAAAACAAGTGGGTTCTGAAAACAATTCAAAAATTCGATTCAAAAGTCACATTGTACTGTACCACATAAAAGCAAATTACATAATAGATAAGATTCTGGTCAAGACAATAATAATAGCTCATGTTTATTATATACTAAGTAGGTTGCATTGTCTCTCTTAATTTTTACAAGTATCATTTGAAGTAATTACGTTATTATCCACATTTTACATACAAGGAAATTGAGGCTTAGTGAAGTTAGCCAATGTGTCTGACCTTAGTAAATGATGAAGTTAGGATTCAAACTCAGATTGTTGGATTCAATCACTACACTGCCTTGCCTTAAACTAAAAATAAAGATTTTCTACTTGATACAAGGACATTAATGAAAAGATAAACTGGACAGCATTTCTGAAATTAACATATTTGTATTGAGGCAGCCTATAACTTCTTAAAAATCATTTCTTGTTTTTGAATGATTTGTTCCAATGATAGAATCCTACCATTTGGAGGAGATGAATGGGGAGTGGAATGACAAAAAGAATTCATAAGTCACTTCCCCAAGAGGTCACCTTTGCTCTGTAATATCTCCCTGGAATCATCTAGGGGACAGAAAACAAAACAACATCTAAGAGAACTGGATTCCTGATCTTTGACAAAACTGTCAAGCCTTCTCAAGCCCTGTAAGAGCCAAAATTTGAAGCTTCCAGTGTGATACAGTGGAAGCTTACTTTGAACCAAAAGTGCAAAAATGGATAAGTTTCCTTTGTAGAAGTTTGGGGAGCATCTCATTTCAACATGTCTTCACCTCAAGCCAGGTGTCTCCTAAGGATGATTCATGAGGATTAGGACTGCCTCTTTTGACCTTCTCCACGGAGAGAAGGGCCTAATTAGGTTTTTTTTCAATTCAACCTAAGAGCCATGGTCTAGAATATAATCACAGGGAGTTGTGTAAGCCATCTTCTCAAACCCTAAAATGCCACTGTCAGATCAGTGGGACACAGAGAGAGACAGAGATATATTCTGTGGGAACCAGTGACAATTAAAAGACTGAATGAGAGCAGAAGAAAGGATTAATGGCACAGAGATGACCCCTTGTAGTCTAAACTCTCACTTTTCAGGTGAGGAAAACCTGGCACAGAGAGGTTAAGTGGCTGGGTAAGACCACGGCCAGCTAGTGGTAAAGCCAAGATTAAATACACCACTTTCCATAGTATTAATAAAACACTGAAGACATTGTATCATCCTGCTGTGTGTGTGTGTGTGTGTGTGTGTGTGTGTGTGTGTGCACACATGCGTGCTGAGTTGTGTCTGACTCTCTGTACCCTCTGCACCATATTTTGCTAAGCTCCTCTGTCCATGGGATTCTCCAGGCAAGAATACTGGAGTGGGTTGCCATTTCCTTCTCCAGGGGATCTTTCTGACCCAGGGATCAAACCCACGTCTCCTGTGTCTCCTGCACAGGAGGATTCTTTACCCACTAGCACCATCTGGGAAGCCCCATCACCCTAGTAGAATTATCCAACTCCCAAAGAGACTGACCTTCTCAACAACAGGGAGATATCTTATTTATCTTTAGCCAGCATCTAACAGTTGTTCAAATAAGACTTAGGAAATCCAGTTCTACCTCCAAGCCCAAAGCTCTTTCCCTGACATCACACACATTAGAATGACTAAGAGGAAGGGCAGTTCTTTCCTCCAAGAGTTCTGTTTATGGAGCTGTTAGATTAGTTGCAGATTCTGATGCCACAGATGTCTCACATAGTCTGGGATATCTCCTGACATTCGGAAGATCAGAGTTAGACTGGATCCTTTCATAGTCTTCCAAAATACTCAGTGCTACTCATTTGTCACTGACACACATCCTTTGCTTTCTCACTGAAAGGGATTATGTTTTTTAAAGTAGGTTCCTATCTCAATATACTTGCTAAAATACTAAAGGAGGTTTGAGCACCGTGGCAGGGAAAAGGAATATCTGGAGGCTAAACATCTGATGCTATTAAGCAGCGGCGATCTAAGAATTGGCCAGTTTTGTTTGGCAAAAACAGAGGCTTCGACACATGTTCCAATTTCCTGGTGAGATTAAAATGAGGCTATGTCTACATGACACAAAGCATCCAGTCAATTCAATTAAAAATAACAGCCAATTTGGTGGAGGGAAAACAACTAGTCAGATTAGTTGTTTGCCATTACAGTGGTAAACAAAACAGGTTAGTTCACCATATTTCTCACTTTCATGCCTATCATCTGAATCAATTCTATCTATAGTATGAGATAAAATCGATAACAGGTATAATTATATTTCAAATAAAGAATAGGATATGAAACCCGGTGTCAGCAGGTTGGCAAGGTCCCTCTTCACATGGCCATTACCCTCTGCTTCAGGGTCATCCCTGTCTATAGTTAGCTGTATTTTGTTGCTTAGAAAAGTTTTAAGAGTAGCATCAATATTGGTTTAATGTGGATGTCTTAATTTTAAAGGGTGGGAGGAAGGAGGAAACATTCAATTAGTCTTGGGAACCAGATATTATTCATCTGAAAGTTCAGTGGAAATTTCAAAAATTTTGAATCAAGAAAGCTACTATATAGAGCTGTTTCAATCACTGCAGGCTACCTTTTAATTTTTTTTTTTTTTTAACTGCCCACTGTTTTCAACAGGCGCCAATTAAGATTCTGGGGTCAAAGGGTTAATTACATCTTCTTACTCAGCATGTAGAATTTTCTGATTATTAACTAAGGTTGGATTAAGATGAAAAAGAACCAACACAAATGTTAATGCTAGTTCCTCCTTGAGAAGATTTATTACAAAGCCATGCTGAAATCTATCTGCTTTCCTCAAAGCAGATGGAGAACAAAATCTTAGAAGAAACAGTAAAACAGACGTTTTCAAGGCCTGCAAGTATCTGATTCATCAAGACAGTTTTCTTACTACTAAAACCAGTTCTTAGCCATCTCGACAGGGCTGATGAGAGATTTCCTTTGTCACATCCCAGTAAGTCTATGAGGTACGCATGCTGCAGAGAGGCTTGGATACACAAGTCAGGAGCCACAGCTTCTCTGAATAATAATGCCTGTAATTATAATTTATATCCCCTGATATCACAGTAACATATAAAGTGTAAGGCGCAGTTTCTTAACCCCAAAAGCCGAGTGCCTCTAACAGTATTTGTCAAATGATGAGGCTATTTCCTTGCAGGGTATAAAACTAACTATAGCTTCATGATTGAAGGTATACTAATGTTTAATGCATTGTGCTAAATGGATTTATATTTGTCAAAGTTGTTTTGTGTCTGCTTTCTTTTTTTATCCCCTGCATATTTCCCTGCAACCAAATTTCAGAGTGAAATCTTACTACAGTGCCCTCACAGAGGCAATTCTCATGTACAAGACTACTCTGAAATGAGTGGTTCTTTCTACAACATTCCAATGTAGAAGAGGAAAAAAAAAATCACCCCGAACTCTTTCCCTATGACCTATCTCCAGTTAGAGTGAAGAATTACCAGTAGGCTAGGTTATTTTAATGACAGATTATTTTAAACTAAGCCTTCACCATCTGTTCCACCCCCTAATTATGAATGCAAAAAGAACATATTTCACAATTACATCAGTAAAAAAGTAAGATATACGTGATTTAAATGCAAGCATGTGCTTCACGTCCGATGCGCCTTGCATCTTTGATGTTCTACTTCAGGCTTGGTTAACCCACCCGTGATAAAGTATGGTCTCGGACACACTCAGTGTTCCCTCCAAACCCAGCATTTTTCACTGTTCTGACATAACTCTGTTAGGACAAGAGCAGAACATGAATGTGAGCACAAAGCTTGCTAGCCAGTAAAGACTGGCTGTAGCGTTTTACTATTCCTACGATGACTTTGCTGTTAACAAGGAGAGGCTGCATGAGAAAATTACTTCTGCGACCTGAGCAATGGGTGAGCGCCAGGGATACGCGAGTCTGCTCTTAAACCACATCTCCATCATCGTGAAAGAGTGAAGAAGCACAAAAGAAGCATGGTCTGGAGACTGAGGACGGGGCTCCACTACTTACCTTTCCACTCTGTTTTGGCAGCAGATAAAAGAGTTAGAAGTGTTTCTTACATTTTTTGGCCTTCGGACACAATAACACTTTGATCGAGCTCATTAAAGTGCCATCCTGCCCTCTGATTGCACTCAGGAGCTGATACTGGACTGCTCACGCACACGCATGCGGACTCCCGGCAACCTCGAGGACAGCCTGGGACGATGTCCAGAAGCGTCCCCAGGTACCTGTTTACTGGGAAGACAGAGTCGCCCAAATTTTGCCTTTGCAATCCGAGTTTTAACCACCAAGTGTTGTGGAAACAGAAGCCTTCTTTTTAGACAGACTCTTAAGCATATTTTCTGGAAGTGGAGAAGAGCTCACTTCAAAGGTGTGGATTTTTATTTTTAACTCTCAGAAATCTCTCTGCGCTTTCTGGCTCCTGCATCTTTTCTTTTGTGCCCCCACCGGCAATGAGTCAATAATGTGAAGGATGATAGAAGAGCTTTACATGATGATCACGTACCCAGAGCCACATGTTCCCCAATCACAATGGCGAATCAGATTAATTTGGTGACATTTGACTATTTTCCCTCTAAAACAGAACTCCAGAACAACAAATCTTGACACCGCAAGACATCTTTCCTAAGAGTTTCCTTAAACACACAAATCCACACATCTTAGGTGAGAAAACACTGCCGAGAGACACAGGTGGCCTCTCTTCAGTTCTTAGAAGGAGACGTACCAGAATAAAAGGGGAGATGTTGAGCTAGTGAAATGTTATGACATGAAAAGAACAAAGACATCAGCTTTCTGAGCAAGGAGATCAGGTTTTGCTTCTACTCATTAAAATTCCATTTCATGGAAGCTGTGTATCAAAGTGCTGACCTTTTTTTCTCTGGGATGCTAGTTCAAGCCTTACATCCAGCCTTGAGGGAGGTGGATGTCTTGATTTGAACAGCCAGCCAAATGGGCAGCAGGCTCTGCTATAAAGACAGGGTGCAGCGTTTGGTGGAGTCACACATGCCAGTGTCTCTGAGCCTTCAGAGACAACACGCAGACCTCACATTATCTGCGGCTTGTCCCAGGGAACCGGGACTCTACCTGAGGCAGAAGTGACCATGTGCTGCTCACAAGCTCCTTCTGCCTCAAGGAGAGGATTCCCACTAATTATACTAAGGCACACGTATTCACTGGAACATTAAAACATCACCTATCTGTGCATGTGGTGCATTATAGTTTACTGAAACAGGCTTTTCAGAACCTAGGAGGTAATTTTTTATTATGCATCATTTTTCTTGAATTCAGAGTTCTTTTTCAAATCAAGGGAGGAGTTCCCAGGTCAGCAGGGTAACATAAGCACTCCGTTGTACTGGTCCTGAAAGGTCTAACAGTGTCATTCCTTTGCTTTGGCTACACATGAAGCTTGGTCCCAGGTGTCCTTCAAATTGTCTGTGTTATACAAAAGAGCACACAAAAAAAGAATAGAACCGAATAATTATTCACTGGGCATCCTGTAGATCACAGGCGACTCTAGGGAATGGTCATAATACTCTCACATATATGATATGCAGCAATATATATCAAATATACTACTATATGGGTTTCCCTGGTGGCTAAGACAGGAAAGAATCCACCGGCAATGCAGGAGACTGGGTTCGATCCCTGGGTCAGGAAATAGATGACCTGGATAAGGGAGTGGCTACCCACTCCGGTATTCTTGCCTGGGAAATCCCATGGACAGAAGAGCCTGGTGGGCTACAGTTCATGGGGTTTCAAAAAGTCGGACATGACTGAGTGACTAAGCACACACACACATACGCTATTGTAAATCATATATATTATCATAGCATATTAGGGAAAAAAAGTGAGTGTTAGTCACTCAGTTGTGTCTTTGCGACCCCATGGACTGTAGCCCGCCTGGCTCCTCTGTCCATGGAATTATCTAGGCAAGGATACTGGAATGGGGTGCTGTTTCCTTCTCCAGGTAATCTTCCCAACCCAGGGATCGAACTTGGGTCTCCTGCATTGCAGGCAGATTCTTTACTATCTGAGCCACTAGATAATTTAAACAATGCTCAGTTTACTCAAATATTCACCTTAGAGGAGAGGGAATGGAAGGAAACTAACACTTGTTAGGGAAATTATTTAGAACAAATTTTGAGCTGGGCATTATTTAATCCTATATTACAGATAAGGAAACAAGTACACAAGAAAATGTGGTAGGTGTAAGAAAAAAGGAACATCCTTTTCCTCCTGCCGCTGGGATACCCGCTGGGGATTTTACTTGTTTCACACCCATCACAGCTGCTAGGAGTCTATGCTTCCTCCAGCATTTCTTTCCACATAAGTGATTGTCATGTCTCTACTGCTTCAGTGTTATGCATTCAGCAAACACCTGGCGAGGGCTTCCTACGCACCAGGCCTATACTAACTGAACAAAGAGCAACTCAGGAGTTACTTTCTTAAACAAAATTCATCTGTGGGATCCAAGATGAAGACAATGAGAAAAGTGGGAAATTAATTTTATAAAACAAAAAGTCACAAGGCCAAGTGACTTAGGACACTCTCCATACATGGTGGGGACTCTTGTCTGATATTACCAGCTTCACACCTCTCATATCCTGTTTATAGGTTGGAAAAGGCATGGATGGATGAAATCTGCATTTTTAAAGCTTTGCTGAGATGTAATTGACACATGAAATTGCAAAATATTTAAAGCATGTATCGTGATAATTGGATATACATATATATTGTAAAAGGATTCCTCTTCCCTGGTTAATTAACATAACCAATAGCTCACATGTTTATCTTCCTAGAATTTGTAAATGTCCAATCAAGAAGAAATCAGTCTTGAATATTCATTGGAAGGACTGATGCTGGAGCTCCAATACTTTGGCCAACTGATGTGAAGAACTGACTCACTGGAAAAGACCCTGATGCTGGGAAAGACTGAAGGCAGGAGAAGGGGGACAACAGACGATGAGATGGTTGGATAGCATCACTGACTCGATGGACGTGAGCTTGAGCAAGCTCTGGGAGTTGGTGTTGGACAGGGAAGCCTGTTGTGCTGCAGTTCATGGGGTCGCAAAGAGTTGGACATGACTGAGTGACTGAACTGAACAAACTAGAGACTATAGACCTCAAGGAAATTTTCATGTCTTAGAGGAAGAGGCTAACGCCTAGAAATAAGAAGGGATCCCAGTTAATCAATAATTGCTAGAACTACAGCTCCTAACAGGCAACTGCCAGGATGGGACTTGAGAACACACAGGAGCAAGTCATGGAGCGTGCCAGCACACTCACCCCATTTCTGGTTCCAAAGTTTCCATTTAGACTAAGAATTTTTTCCTTTCTCTCTTTGGTTATATACGTACATACTATTTTACATAGAAGTTAGTGTGAAAATAATATTGACTTTATAGAAATTTATTTTCTAGTCGTGTTTGCTTAAAAGATACAGCCTTAAAGATGGAAGGTAGACCCATATTGGTGTTTCTGTTACGGCTGATTATGACATGAACTGAACTGTTTACTGGACAGTGGGTAACTTTAAAGAACAGGATTTTCAAAATAAAAAACAAAAGCTCTGTACATGTATTCCTTTAGGTAAGGAGTTTGTGTCAGAGGTAGTAACAAAGATTGAAGAAACCTATAACAAACTGAGCATATTAAAAGACCCATTCAGAGACCTCAGATATTAAGCTGCTGCATTCACATATGAGTTTCATTTTAGGAAACATTTAGCGATCTCTCTAAGGAAAGAGTATTAAAAAGTTTGTAATGAAAATAGCTTAACTGTGACAAATATGGTCACCATGGATTGATTGGATTACACGCCCCCTCCCAAATTCAGTCACATGTTGAAGCCCTAAATTCCAATATGACCATATTGGGGACTGGGTTTTTTTTTTTTTAAGAGGTAATTAAGGTTAAATGAGGTCATATGGGTCCTAATCTGATAGGACTGGTAGTCTTAGAAGAGAGAGAGAGAACAGTCCCCATAGGCATGCACCTAGAAAAGGCCCTGAGTGCACACAGTGAGAAGGCAGCCATCTGCAAGTCAGGAGTAGAGTCCTCACCAGAATCCAACCATGCTAGCACCTTGATCTTGGACCTTTAGATTCCAGAACCATGAGAAAATACATTTCTGTTGTCTAAGCCACCCACTCTATGGTATTTTGTTATGGGAACCTGAACTAAGATAGTAATTTAGACATTCGGGGAAAATGGTTGGGCCCTGAAAGTCTTCAGTGTTAATTTCAGGAAATCACTATAACTAGAGTCTCTGCTCTTTATTTCATATATCACTCATGTAATAAATATTTAATTTTTACTAGATCCACATAAAGCCATAAATATGATGGACTGCTAATGGTAGCATTTAGTCCCAGAAATTGACAAATTGGGCCCTGAAAGTCTTCAGTGTTAATTTCAGGAAATCACTATAACTAGAGTCTCTGCTCTTTATTTCATATATCACTCATGTAATAAATATTTAATTTTTACTAGATCCACATAAAGCCATAAATATGATGGACTGCTAATGGTAGCATTTAGTCCCAGAAATTGACAATGCTTATTAGGATTGTTTTTGAAATCTTTTCAAGTAATTGCACCTATTCCATATCTTCTATTTACAACACTGATACCTTTATATTGGTTTTCCGTACATTTCAAATGCTTAGAGGGCTACAAGACTTCATTGCCTTAGCTCCATAGAAGGTAGAGATGCACATTTATGGGAAAATCAATTACTCTGATAGAATTAGAAACCTGGTCCTGAATGATCTTGGGATAAACAATTTGGTGTACCACCTGCTACAGCTTTCGGCTGCTTTGCCGACCTTCTCTTTTCATTTCACAGTTGACCACTGGGTTTGGGTGAGAAAGACCAGCCTACATGCTTGTCCACAGAGCTCTCATCCTATTCAGAGGTCTAAGGAAATGCTGCTGCATTTATCCCCACATGCCTACTTAACACACATGAAGCAAAAGGGGTTGTGGATTTTTGTTGTTTACTAACATATTTGCATATCTCCAAAGCATAACAACTAATGTCATCTGAAGTCTCCTTCAGAGACTCTCTAGATGATATCCTTCAAAGCAGAACAACTGAGTGTGCAATTTGCCGGCACCAAATTTGTTCGGTGTGCATTCAGCAACAGACCAAATTTATACTATTAAAAGCAGTCGTACTTGGCTACATATCTTGGCTTCTACTGTGGCCCAATTCAGAAACAGGATGAAAGGACTGGGCTAGAGTGTGAAGTTTTTGGTGTCTGTAACAAAGAAGAAAATTAAATTCTGGCATTTTCCTTTGACTTTCCAAAGCGAATTTTTTTTCGTATGAAGATTGAGATTGGAGTTTTCTTCCTCTTTCTAATCTCCTTCAATGACAATCGTGACTAGAAGAGAATTCAGTGCCATCACTGAAGAGTAACTGGCTAATTTATTACTTGAATTTCCAGGATCAAAAGATGCTTTACCCAAGATCTCAGTGAGATTTAATAGGCATCGTGGGACTGAAGTTGTCTGTAGAGAAGTATAGCTAATGGAAATGCAAAGAGAAAACTTAAAGTGACTAGCTTGAATGTGAAATCAGACATGGTACAGTGATTTGAAGAAGGTGAACGATGAAACTGTAGAAACAACTGGGCTTACCATCTCACACCTTTCTGACCCACCCTCGGAGGCAGCAAAAAGGACAGACCCAATTATTTTCTTGTTTTCACTATTAGATAAGTCAAATAATCACTGTGAGTTTTTTCCTTTAAAATGCAAGCCCAACTTTGTTTAAAAAATATCCAAAAGGTATGATTCTGTTTTGTCTTGAAGCTTTTACTAGTTAGTGTATTCATCATGAGTGTTAATGAGAAAATTAGATGCAATACATGAATTGTCAATGAATGGTCAATTTTTTCAGGAAAATAACTGTTCTATAAATTTGAGATGCCTAGACACTTGGCTATCCTGATAGCTCTGCTGCTGCTGCTGCTAAGTCGCTTCAGTCATGTCCAACTCTGTGTGATCCCATAGATGGCAGCCCACCAGGCTCCCCTGTCCCTGGGATTCTCCAGGCAAGAACACTGGAGTGGGTTGCCACTTCCTTCTCCAATGCATGAAAGTGAAAAGTGAAAGGGAAGTTGCTCAGTCGTGTCCGACTCTTCGCGACCCCATGGACTGCAGCCTACTAGGCTCTTCTGTCCGTGGGATTTTCCAGGCAAGAGTACTGGAGTGGGGTCCCATTGCCTTCTCCCCTGATAGCTCTAAAGGTGCTCAAATATGCTCTTATAGTTACCAAAGAGGGACGGATTACTGCATAAAAATGCATATATATATATATAAACATATATATATATATATATATATATGTCCCATATAAATTTCCCAGGGCAAAAGGAATTGTAAGAAGTTTTGGCCCAGACATTATTTTTTTTCTTCCCCAACCCCCATCCCACCCCGCCCCATTCTGGAATGCTATCATCACCCAGGATCATCCCCTTCTTAGGTTGCTTAGTGAAGTTGGAGGCCAGTAACTGACATCCTAGGCACCTGTCAAAGACAGGCAGACTTTGCTGGTCTGCTTTTTCCGAAGCAGCACACAGCAACAGCCTGCTAGACAGGTCTAAGTGACTGTGGATGCTGTCTTGGGCTATTTGCCATGGGTGGCTACAGAACACCATTTACCTACTTTAGCTGTGGAGGCTGTATCAGCTCACACACCTGAGGAATCACAGTGACTCAATAAAGCACAGGGCCATGTGTTTTATTGAAGTTATACAATAGCCATAATGTTATACATCCTGCAGGGATTCACTGTAACAATAACCTGCGTTATGCATGATCTAGTCAAAGGCACTGATGTGCCAATTTGCAGCAATTCCAAAAGAAATTTGCAGTTGGCCATATTGATAATTCATTCACTAGAAACCTTGAATCAATAATCTCAGTCTAATTCTAATGTGCACAATGATCCATTTACTCACATTTTTGACTTAAATAGCTAAAGATAGGTTAGAACAAAAATAATTTGAAAATGCATATATTCCACCATTCAATGCATTTGATGAATGACAGTCTACCTCTCAATGACCATTGGACTTATTAAAATTCTATTTAGTCTACAGAATTTATAGTGGCTGCAACCATACAGCCCTATAATACCTTCAGCCACAACTGTCACCTCCTACGTAGTCTTTCTCAACCTTCTATGTCAAAGGCACCTAAAGCGCCAACAACAGTGCAGCAAGTGAATCCATTAAATTCCAAGTCTGATTTCTCACTTGGCCCTCTGTCTGGTTCCTTTTAAGGCTGGGCATGTGAACAAGTATTATTTTCATCGCTAGGATGCTATTTTTCTTAGCTGTCTAGAATCCCAAGACCATAATATGAGCCACCTTTCAGTTAGGACATTTCTACATTTATCTACCACACCCCATCACATAAGCTTGCAGAAATAACTTTTAATGAAAAACTTCCTAACAATTTAAGAAAGAAAAATGAATCCTCATTACAACTCTTCCTTAAACATAACTTAGAGTGTAAGTAAGCACCAGTCTCCAGTAGCCTGAAAAAAGTGAGGCTGTAAAAAGTTACCTTGTAAGAAGTTTTGGCCCAGACATTATTTTCTTTCTTTCTGGCATTACCCTGGAAACCAGTGTTCAGGTTTGGGATCAATGACTTGGAATCCATGTCTACTTTTTATTTCAGCTCCCGCTTTTTTCTCTTATTTCCTTTTATTTATCTCTTCACCTTTTATCTTTTGGTTTGCATTCTGCCTTCATCATTTAGTGCAAGAGATGTTGATGGGCACGGGGATGGTGACCTATATGTACCATGCTTCTTGGCCACTGTTCCCAGTGATCCTGTTCTGAATGTGCTTATATGTGAAACTCCCCTGGGCAGTAAAACAACTATGGAAACATTTATATACCAGACTCATGGAAGAACAGTGATTACTGACAAACTGTGAAACCAGGAATGGCTCTAAATTTGCATAGGCTGGTGCAAATTTTATGTGATTGAATAGTGGGAATAGATTCTTTCTGTCTCCAATGAGATTTGTTCACTTTAGCCTTGACCTTTTCCAACAAGTGAGATTTGTTTTATTGTCTTGCTTGGGGGCTTCTCTTTCGTAATAGGATGACCTACTTTAATTTCCACTTTAACGCTTCATGGTCTAGAGAGTGAGTTCCCCTAAAGGACTGAGCCCCTAAAGACTCAAATTGGCCTCTGTATCCTAATGGAAGACTTTTATCCCAAAGCAAATAAAAAAATATATTAAAGGTTTCACAAACACAACCTTAAGCCTTTATCATTTTCTGTATGTTGCTTCTATTCTCGTTAAAAGCGATCACACTTGCTTAAGACATTTGTTGCTCCTCTCCACCAGAGTTTCATCCCTTTCTTGGTTCTTTTCTGCTAAAGCAGGCATGAAAGTGTATAGCCAACATTATTTTGCCATTTCCTAAGAAGCACACAGACATGGCCTAATGGATATGGCCTAAAAGGATACAGGCATGACCTACTAGGCAGGACTAACGTCCTTTATATATCAGTGTGGGTCTCCACAGTTATCAACATCCTGAATCCCACTTGAGCTAGTGAGACCAAGACAGTGTAACAGTAAATGACTAACACTATCATCAATATTCCATAATGAAACAGTGAGCCCAGCTCTTTTCCATAATCTCAGCAAGCTATGAGTAACATACCCTCATAGGCAATGAATAAAAGAAATTCAACTCATTTCCAAAATGCAATTCCTCCTTATATTGGGCTTTCTTAATGCACTGGACTATGTTATCTCAATTAAAATTTTCAATAACGTGACATGACATGAAACTTTCATTTTGAGCAGGATAAAAATCCTTATCCCCAAAGGTTTGCTACAAAGAGTAAAATCTATGGGTTTTGCTGCAAATCATTTACGTTTGCTTCTTTAAGGCTGAAATACTTTGGTATCCAGGGACGCACTCTAGAGAGTGGTGGATATAGCAAGCTATCCAGCAACTTTTTGAAGGAAATACATTACTAATACCCTCTTTTGATGTATTAGAAAATATGAATAAATGACACAAGAGAACATATAGCCTTATACACTCAGATGTGGAGAGATGCCATCTGTCTTGGCATATGTGGGCTGAAGTATTAGGACCCTTCCCACCACTTTTCTGCTCAGTTGAGTTGACATAGTAAGCGGCTGAAGCGGTTTAAAGAGAACAGATCCTTTTACATCTCTCTCTAGGGTATCTCCAGGGTCCTCACTGAAAAAGCAATATGGGTGTCATCCAAGTCCCAGGAAAGGCATCAGAAAGGAGGTGAGGGTGTCTGAGCCAGAGGGGTGTTAAGAGGTGTGAATGAGGAGACTTTCAGAGTTAGAGGACTTTATAGGAACCCCTCAAAGAAGATGGCTGATGAAGGAAGAAGAGATGTTTCGTGCAGATGCACTCTTTCTGAGCCCAGGGCACCCAGATCACTGCTAAGGAGCACATTCCATAGCCTTCACCAGGGAGGGATCTGCTTAAGTTCTAGAAAAATGCCCAGTGAGGGGGCTATCATGCCAAGACCATAGCTCATGACTTAAAGACCTGGCACTATGGAGAAGCCTCTCTTAATCTCATCTTCCAGTTGCCCTCAACATAAGAGGCATGGTTCTGTCAGAACATCCCTGGTCAGGTCCAGAGGGACTCTTAGATGGGGGTCAATGGTAGAGAAGATGGGACAATTATAGCCATGTCTCCTCCAGTCCCTCTAGGAAGCTAAAGAGCCTGTGTGGCCGCAGCTGAAAAGGTTTTACATCCAAGCTTGAAATGAACATACCCCAGAGTCTTTAAGAAGCATCATGGTACAACAGAAGAGAACACATGAGCTCTGCAGTTAAGCGGATCTGAGTGGGAACTCTGAACTTGCAACTTCATTCTCACATGAAAATATAAAGAACAATATCTACACATTATCTATTCTACTCAGTAGAGGTGTGAATAGAGAAGGCAATTGCACCCCACTCCAGTAC
This sequence comes from Oreotragus oreotragus, assembly GCA_006410675.1. Lineage (NCBI taxonomy): Eukaryota > Metazoa > Chordata > Mammalia > Artiodactyla > Bovidae > Oreotragus > Oreotragus oreotragus. Next base: position 160,933 of record SJYX01014519.1, on the reverse strand, counting down.
TCTTGCCTGGAAAATCCCATGGATGGAGGAGCCTGGTAGGCTGCAGTCCATGGGGTCGTGAAGAGTCGGGCATGACTGAATGACTTCACTTTCAATTTTCACTTTCATGCATTGGAGAAGGAAATGGCAACCCATTCCAGTGTTCTTGCCTGGAGAATCCCAGGGACGGGGGAGCCTGGTGGGCTGCCATCTATGGGGTCACACAGAGTTAGACATGACTGAAGCGACTTAGCAGCAGCAGCAGCAGTAGCTGAGGTGTGAAGATGGTTAGAGTTAATGTGTGTGAAAGTGCTATCATACAAAAGGCATGTAATAAATGGTGCCCACAGTGGTTATTATTTGACTTCGGATGCTGATTTAGAAAGTATCTGCTAATAAGAGTGGTTTTTACCTGACATAAAGAAAAATGCACACTTGGAAAAAGAGGGCTAATATACTAAAGGCAGGAAAACTAAATAAGTTAGACAAGCAAGAAGAGGACTCAATATCCATGGCTGAAATAAGATTTGATCCTGGTTGTAAACATTCTTCTATAGAGCTTTAATAATGTAATTTGAGGACAGGATATTTGTAAGGGAGAAAGACTGTTATAGAAGTTATCAGAAAGAAACACATTAAGGAAATATAGAGTGGGAGACTTGGATAAGATTGTAATGTCAAAAAGAAGATTAGAAAGAAAAAAATGTAAAAATAGGAAAAAAATAATTTTACTTTAATAAGCATGGTCATTTAAAGATGAGAGTTATTAAGGATAGATCTGTGTGTGTGTGTGTGTGTGTGTGTGTGTGTGTGTGTGTGTGTGTGCATGTGTGTGTGTGTGATATTATATATACACCATGCTGATTGAAGCAGTCTCTGTTCTGGACCCTGGAAGAAGAACTTTACATTAACTAACCCAGTTCAATTCTCACTTTCTAACTCTGATTTACAAGCACTGCTCGAGATACTGTGAGTTCAGTTCCAGACTACCACAATGAAGTGAATATTGCAATAAATTGAGTCACAAAATATTTGGTTGCAAATGGATGTTATGTTTATGCTATGCTATAGACTGTTAAGTGTACAATAGCTTTATGTCTTTAAAATGCATATATCTTCACTAAAAATATTGTGAAAAAAAGTTAACCATTATCTGAACCTGCAGCCATTCATAATCTTTTTGCTGGAGGAAGGTCTTGATTTGATGTTGATGGCTGATCATGGTGGTGGTTGCTGAAGGCTGGGGTGATCATGGCAATTTCTTAAATGAAAGTCTGCCATATCGATTGACTCTTTATTTCATGAATTATTTCTCTGTAGCATGTAATGCCATTTGATAGTATTTTACCCATCATAGAACTTCAACATTAGAGTTAATTCTCTTAAAATCCATTGTTGCTTAATTAACTAAATTTAGGTAATATTTTAAATCCCTTGTTGCTNCTGTGTGTGTGTGTGTGTGTGTGTGTGTGTGTGTGTGTGTGTATGTGCATGTGTGTGTGTGTGATATTATATATACACCATGCTGATTGAAGCAGTCTCTGTTCTGGACCCTGGAAGAAGAACTTTACATTAACTAACCCAGTTCAATTCTCACTTTCTAACTCTGATTTACAAGCACTGCTCGAGATACTGTGAGTTCAGTTCCAGACTACCACAATGAAGTGAATATTGCAATAAATTGAGTCACAAAATATTTGGTTGCAAATGGATGTTATGTTTATGCTATGCTATAGACTGTTAAGTGTACAATAGCTTTATGTCTTTAAAATGCATATATCTTCACTAAAAATATTGTGAAAAAAAGTTAACCATTATCTGAACCTGCAGCCATTCATAATCTTTTTGCTGGAGGAAGGTCTTGATTTGATGTTGATGGCTGATCATGGTGGTGGTTGCTGAAGGCTGGGGTGATCATGGCAATTTCTTAAATGAAAGTCTGCCATATCGATTGACTCTTTATTTCATGAATTATTTCTCTGTAGCATGTAATGCCATTTGATAGTATTTTACCCATCATAGAACTTCAACATTAGAGTTAATTCTCTTAAAATCCATTGTTGCTTAATTAACTAAATTTAGGTAATATTTTAAATCCCTTGTTGCTATTTCAACAATCTTCACAGCTTCTTCTGCAGGAGTGGATTCCATGTCAAGAAACCACTTTCTTTGCTCATCCATAAGAAGAAGCTCATTAGATGAAATTTTATCATGAAATTGCAATAATTCAGTCACATCTGTAGGCTCCACTTCAAATTCTAGTTCTTATACTATTTCCAACCACATCTGCAGTTATTTCCTCCACTGAAATCTTAAACCCTCAAAGTCACCCATAAGAGCTGGAATCAACTTTTTTCCAAACTCCTGTTAACATTGCTATCTTGACCTCTTCCCATGAACCACAAATATTCTTAATGGCTTTTCCAGGTTTTCAATGCCTTTGCCCAGATCCGTCAGAGGAATCACTATGTATGGCAACTATAGCCTTAGAGAACATATTTAAGTACCACCACTTGAAAGCTGAAATGAGCCCTTGATCTATGGGCTGCAGAATGCACATTATGTTAGCAGGCATGAAAACAACATGCCTCTTGTTGCACATCTCTATTAGAGTTCATGGGTGACCAGGTGCATTGTCGATGAGCAGTGAAATTTTGAAAGGAGTCTTTTTTTTCTCAGCAGTAGGCTTCAACAGGGGCTTCCCAGGTTGCACTAGTGGTAAAGAACTTGCCTGCCGATGCAGGAGACATAAGAGATGCGGGTTCAATCCCTGGGTTAAGAAGATTTCCTGGAGGAGGACACAGCAACCTACTCCAGTATTCTTGCTTGGAGAATCCCTTGGACAGAGGAGCCTGGTGGGCTATAGTTTGTAGGATTGGAAAGAGTCAGACATGACTGAAGCAACTTTGCATGCATGCAGGTTTGAACAGTGGGCTTAAACCATTCTTTAAATCATATTGTAAACAGATGTATTGTCATTCAAGCTGTGTTGTTGCATTTACAAAGTACATGCAGAGTACATGTGGCATAATGCTTAAGGACCCTACGATTTTCATGATGGTAAATGAGCACTGGTGTTAATACCAGCTGCACTAGCCCCTAACAAGAGAGTCAGCCTGTCCTTGAGGCTTTGAAACCAGGCTTTGACTTCGCTTCTTTAGCTACGAAAGTTCTACATAGCATCTTCTTTCAATAGGAGGTTGTTTTGTCTACGCTGAAAATTTGTTGTTTAGTGTATCCATCTTCATTTATGATCTTAGCTAGACTTTCTGGATAACTTGGGGTAGCTTCTACATCGACACTTGCTGCTTTACCATTTGTTTTTATTTCATGTAGATGGCTTGATTTCTTAAGCCTCATGAACCAACCGTGGTTAGCATCACATTTATCTTCTGTAGCTTCATCACTTCCCTCGGCCTTCAAAGAAATGAAAAGAGTTAAGGCCTTGCTCTAGATTAGACTTTGGCTTAAGGGGATGCTGTGGTTGGTTTGATCTATCCAGGCCACTGACACTGTCTCCAGATCAGCAGTCAGGCTCTTTTGCTTTCTTATCATTCATGGGTTCACTGCAGCAGCACTTTGTTTTCCTTCAAGAACGTTTGCTTTTCATTCACAACTTGACTAACTGTTCGGCACAAGAGGCCTAGCTTTCGGCCTGTCTTGGCTTACAACATGCCTTATTCACTAAGCTTCATCATTTCTAGTTTTGGGTTTAAAATGAGAGATATGTGACTTTTCCTTTCACTTGAACACTTAAGAGGCAATTGTAGGGTTATTAACTGGCCTAATTTCAATATTGTGTCTTAGGGAATAGGGAGGCCTGAGGAGGGGGGAAGAGATGAAGAATGGTGGCTGGTAGAGTAGTCAGACACTGGAGAAGGAAATGACAACCCACTCTAGTTTCCTTGCCTGGGAAATCCCATGGACAGAGGAGTCTGGAGGGCTTCAGTCTGGGGGTCACAAAAGAGTCAGACACAGCTCAGCAACTAAACAACAGTCAGAACACATACAAAATTAATCAGTTACATTTGCCATCTTATATGGGCACAGTTCTTGGTGCCTGACAACAATTACAATACTAACATGGAAGATCACTGATCACAGATCATGGTAATAAACAGAATGATAAAGTGTGACATGTTGCAAGAGTTATCAAAATTTGACACAGAGACAACAAGTGAGCAAATACTGTTGGGAAAATGGTACCAGTAGACTTGCTAGATGAAGAGTTGACAGAAATGTCTGATTTGTAAAAAAAAAAAAAAAAAAGCACAGTATCTTTAAAGTGCAAATATAGCAAAGCACAATGAAATAACTTATGCCTATTATTCTATCATTATCCCTGTTTGAGATGAGGAAATTGCATTCATTTAGTTAGTAAGTGGGAGCTGTATGACAGGAACACAAACGCAGCCTGTGTTCTATATATTGACTCTGTGGACTTCAGTTTAGTTCAGTCACTCAGTCATGTCTGACTCTTTGCAACCCCACGGACTTTAGCACGCCAGGCCTCCCTGTCCATCACCAACTCCAGAGTTTGCTCAAACTCATGTCCATCAAGTCGGTGATGCCATCCAACCATCTCATCCTCTGTCATCCCCTTCTCCTCCTGTCTTCAATCTTTCCCAACATCAGGGTCTTTTCCAGTGAGTCAGTTCTTCCTATCAGGTGGCCGAAGTATTGGAGTTTCAGCTGAATACTCAGGACTGATTTCCTTTAGGATGGACTGGTTTTATCTCCTCGCAGTCCAAGGGACTCTCAAGAGTCTTCATATCAGGTGGCCAAAGTATTGGAGTTTCAGCTGAGTACTCAGGACTGATTTCCTTTAGGATGGACTGGTTTTATCTCCTTGCAGTCCAAGGGACTCTCAAGAGTCTTCTCCACCACCACAGTTCAAAAGCATCAATTCTTTGATGCTCAGCTTTCTTTATGGTCCAACTCTCACATCCATACATGATTACTGGAAAAACTGTAGCTTTGATTAGATGGACCTTTGTCAGCAAAGCAATGTCTCTGCATTTTAGTATGTTGGCTAGGTTGGTCACAGCTTTTCTTCCAAGGAGCAAGCATCTTTTAATTTCATGGCTGCAGTCACCATCTGCAGTGATTTTGGAGCCCAAGAAAAGAAAGTCTGTCACTGTTTCCATTGTTTCCCCATCTATTTCCCATGAAGCGATGGGACTGTATGCCATGATTCATTTTCTGAATATTGAGCTTTAAGTCAACTCTTTCACTCTCCTCTTTCACCTTCATCAAGAGGCTCTTTAGTTCTTCTTCACTTTCTGCCATAAGGGTGCTGTCATCTGCATATCTGAGGCTATTGATATTTCTTCCAGCAATCTTGATTCCAGCTTGTACTTCATCCATTCCAGCATTTTGCATGATGTACTCTGCATATAATTTATATAGTTTTTTTCAAGTCTGAAGACTTGGACCACATTTTTTCATGGCAGAGATTTTTAACTTTTTGGTAACCAACTGCTACCATTGGCTCTCCTATAGATCTGAGTTCCCAGGGGCAGGGGACAGAGAAATGGTGCTCAGGTTCATGTCCAGAGCAGAACTGGGGCGAGGAGATGGTTGTTATCTTCTCTGATTGTGACCTCAGCCAACAAAAAGAATATAGCAACACTTGACAGTTTGCCAGACATGGGTTAAGCCACACTTTGCTAAATCATAATCTACTGGGCAGATCTCATTCCACAGGGGCAATGTTTTACATACGTTGATTCCTAGGCAATTCTTCCTCTTTTAACCCAAATAGTGCATGTGCATCAATACACTGACAATATGCAGAAAAGCAACTCTCCTAAAACTGAACAGTATTGGAAATGAAAATCTAATAGTCCCAGGAAAGCAAGTTATATTCAAATATTCATCTAGGCAAAAGGGTAAGAGACTGACAGAAAAATCTTTTTTTTTTTTAATTGGAGGCTAATTACTTTATAATATTGTGGTGGTTTTTGCCATACATTCACGTGAATCAGCCATGGGTGTACATGTGTTCCCCATCCTGACCCTCCCTCCCCTCTCCCTCCCCATCCCATCCTTAGAGTCATCCCAGTGCACCAGCCCTGAGCACCCCTGACAGAAAAATCTATAAGAATTTAAAGCAAGAATGGGTAAAGTTCTAGGTATTGAATCAGTGAGGATATTGACAGTAACAGTTTGTATTTGTACGTTACAATTGAAGATACTGTTTTATACTAATTCGAGATTGCTTCCACCACTTCCTCTTCAAGTATAANCCTAATATATGCAGATAACACCTCCCTTATGGCAGAAAGTGAAGAACTAAAGAGCTTCTTGATGAAAGTGAAAGAACAGAGTGAAAAAGTTGACTTAAAGCTCAACATTCAGAAAACAAAGATCATGGCATCTGGTCCCATTACTTCATGGGAAATAGATGGGGAAACAGTAGAAACAGTGACAGACTTTATTATTATTATTTGGCTCCAAAATCACTGCAAATGGTGACTGCAGCCATGAAATTAAAAGATGCTTGCTCCTTGGAAGAAAAGCTATATAGCATATTAAAAAGCAGAGACATTACATTGCCAACAAAGGTCCATCTAGTCAAGGTTATGGTTTTCCCCGTAGTCATAAATGGATGTGAGAGTTGTACTATAAAGAAAGCTGAGTGCCGAAGAATTGGTGCTTTTGAACTGTGGTGTTGCGGAAGACTCTTGAGAATCTCTTGGGCTGCAAGGGTATCCAACCTGTCTACCTAAAGGAAATCAGTCCTAAATATTCATTGGAAGGACTGATATTGAAGCTGAAACTCCAATACTTTGTCCACCTGACGAAAAGAACTGATTCATTTGAAGAGACCCTGATGCGGGGAAAGATTGAAAGTGGGAGAAGAAGGGGACAACAGAGGATGAGATGGCTGTATAGCATCATTGACTCAATGGACAAGAGTCTGAGTAAACTCCGGGAGTTGATGATGGACAGGGAGGTCTAGTATGCTGCAGTCCATGGTGTTGCAGAGTCAGACACAACTGAGTGACTGAACTGACTGACTAAAGAGGGGATCCCCGATTGCCTCAATTTTACTACTGTACTTCAGTCAGTATAATAGTCTTACAGTAAATGATCCCTTTACAGAAAACATAAATACAATAGTTCCCAGCATTATGATGTCACAGCACCTATAAATACAAGGTGAAGAGAAATAGATCCTTATAAATTGAGATTTTATAGTTCTCTTGTGGATATTTTCCAGCTGAAAATCTATAATTCTTCCTCGACAAAGTAGTTAGAAATCCATGGTAGCTATCAGGTATTACAGAAAGTTTCATATATCCTAATCCATCTGATACACTGCTAATGAGCTATCTGACCTAATTTTTATATGCCAAGCAAACTTCCAAACTATTATCTGTAAATATAAGTGATACTAACAAGACAACAAACCTGACTCAGTCATCTCACTAGGTGGTTACTACCATTCATATATGAAATATTCTTATGCTTGCTTATATACAGTTATAAATAGCAATTCAAATTGAAGTTTGTCTTCAGAATAAAAAGAGAAAATGATGGAGTGTGAAAATATGGCTACTAACAGATTCTTTATCATCATTTGAAGCAAATTCATGTGATATATACAGCCACTTTCTCTACACCCTAATTGACATAAATACTTTTTGCTTTACCCATCTGCCCATCTGAAAATTTGCTTTTTATGATAACCATTTCTGATTTCAAAATGTCTTTTTAATAATCTGATTATATCTTTTAAATGTCAATCAGCAAAATTTCATAGTTTTTACTGTACACTACCTATCACCCTTTTGCATTATGAGTATATAGTCTAACCATATTAAAGGCCATTTCCACAGTAACTTGTTCAGGTTCATGAGTGATTCATGGATGCTCTGTTACTGTGAATATGCTATTGTATCTCTCACTCCTGTTGGTATTTGGCTATAAAATGGTTGTTTGACACACATTACCAGTTAATCTTAGGTTTTACAGAAACAACTCTTAAACTAATGCTAAAAATGTAGGTGGAGGCTTATATTATTTACAGAAACTTGAAGATTTAGGAAACAAGTTTTGTGTTATAAGGGGTTTAAATTATTTTGTTTGACATTTATAGAATTTGTTGCTGTTCAGTCACTAAGTCATGTATGATTCTTTGCAACCCCATGGACTACAGCATGCCAGGTACTCTGTCCTCCTGGAATTCATGTCCATTGAGTTGGTGATGATATATAACTAACTCATCCTCTGCTGTACCCTTCTGCTTTTACCTTCAATCTTTCTAGCATCAGGGTCTTTTCCAGCGAGTTGGCTCTTCAAATCAGATAGCCAAAGCACTGGAGCTTCACCTTCAGCATTAGTGCTTTCAGTGAATACTAAGGGTTAATTTCCTTGAAAATTGATTGGTTTGATCTCCTTGCAGTCCAAGGAACTCTCAAGAGTCTTCTTTAGCACCATAATTTGAAAGCATCAGTTCTTCAGTGCTCAGAATTCTTTATTGTCCAACTTTCACATCCACACATGACTACAAAAACCATAGATTTGATTCTATGGACCTTTGTCAGAAAAGTGATGTCTCTGCATTTTAGTATGTTGGCTAGGTTGGTCACAGCTTTTCTTCCAAGGAGCAAGCATCTTTTAATTTCATGGCTGCAGTCACCATCTGCAGTGATTTTGGAGCCCAAGAAAAGAAAGTCTGTCACTGTTTCCATTGTTTCCCCATCTATTTCCCATGAAGCGATGGGACTGTATGCCATGATTCATTTTCTGAATATTGAGCTTTAAGTCAACTCTTTCACTCTCCTCTTTCACCTTCATCAAGAGGCTCTTTAGTTCTTCTTCACTTTCTGCCATAAGGGTGCTGTCATCTGCATATCTGAGGCTATTGATATTTCTTCCAGCAATCTTGATTCCAGCTTGTACTTCATCCATTCCAGCATTTTGCATGATGTACTCTGCATATAATTTATATAGTTTTTTTCAAGTCTGAAGACTTGGACCACATTTTTTCATGGCAGAGATTTTTAACTTTTTGGTAACCAACTGCTACCATTGGCTCTCCTATAGATCTGAGTTCCCAGGGGCAGGGGACAGAGAAATGGTGCTCAGGTTCATGTCCAGAGCAGAACTGGGGCGAGGAGATGGTTGTTATCTTCTCTGATTGTGACCTCAGCCAACAAAAAGAATATAGCAACACTTGACAGTTTGCCAGACATGGGTTAAGCCACACTTTGCTAAATCATAATCTACTGGGCAGATCTCATTCCACAGGGGCAATGTTTTACATACGTTGATTCCTAGGCAATTCTTCCTCTTTTAACCCAAATAGTGCATGTGCATCAATACACTGACAATATGCAGAAAAGCAACTCTCCTAAAACTGAACAGTATTGGAAATGAAAATCTAATAGTCCCAGGAAAGCAAGTTATATTCAAATATTCATCTAGGCAAAAGGGTAAGAGACTGACAGAAAAATCTTTTTTTTTTTTAATTGGAGGCTAATTACTTTATAATATTGTGGTGGTTTTTGCCATACATTCACATGAATCAGCCATGGGTGTACATGTGTTCCGCATCCTGACCCTCCCTCCCCTCTCCCTCCCCATCCCATCCTTAGAGTCATCCCAGTGCACCAGCCCTGAGCACCCCTGACAGAAAAATCTATAAGAATTTAAAGCAAGAATGGGTAAAGTTCTAGGTATTGAATCAGTGAGGATATTGACAGTAACAGTTTGTATTTGTACGTTACTATTGAAGATACTGTTTCATACTAATTCGGGATTGCTTCCACCACTTCCTCTTCAAGTATAACTGGAAAGAGATGGAAGTGGATATGGGCTAGAGAGAAAGCTGTCTCTAAGCTTCCCCAGATTCTGTGTTCCAGACGAGAATGGAGAAAGAGAGTGTGCAACAAGATGAAGGAAGGAGGAAAGCGCTTCCCATTGACGTTCTCAGTCGGCAGCGTGCTCTACCTGTGAGTACACAGCACTGGCGCGCACATTCATCGGTGTACAGACAGGCGGGCACGTGGCAGGGGGCCAAGGAAGGAGAATAAAAAATGCCCAGTGTTGAAGTCTTTCATCCACGTGACGATTTTTGCCTGAGTTCTGTTTACCTTCAAATAACACCCATCCTCTCAGGTATGTGAGAGACTTCAAGGCTGCTGGCTACCCCGTGCTCAGCAAGCAGAGGTCACAGTGTCCTAGAGAGTGTCTCCTGCCCTCCAGGGCTGTGCAAAAGGCCAACACCTCCCTCCCACTGTGTTTGTGTGTGTGTGTGTGTGTGTGTGTGTGTGTGTGTACCATCCGTTCTTTTATATGGGGCAAGTAATCAACTCACTATTTTTATGTTAAATGCCTATCAATGAGAGCCACTGACACTGATTTTTAAAATTCTATCTTTTAAAAATTCAGCACTGTTTATAAATGACAAGGTTCTACTGTATAGCACAGGGAAACTGTATTCAATATCCTGTGATAAACCACAATGGAAGAGAATAGGAAACTTAATGTACATATATGTGTAACTGGATCACTTTTCTGTACAGCAGATATGAACACAAGGTTGTAATCAACTATATTTTGAGAAATTTTTAAAGAATTCTGCACTGTTTAGATCTTCAATAAATTCAGTTCTGGGGTTAGATGCTTTACTGAAGAAGAATTAAGAAAGGGTTCAAAAAGAAGCTGAGAAAATGATTAGATAATTGAAACATAAGACTTTTTACGGAATGGTTAAACGGACGGGATTATTCAGCCTGGAGGAGCCCTGGGGGTGCTGTGAGCTTGAGTGAGGGTCCTCCACAAAGGCTGGCAGCCAGTCTTTCTGTTTGTGAAGGGCAAATGCAGAATCTGGGTGGGAAAGGAACCATTCCCTGACACTATTAGGAACAAAAATGGTGGTTGAGGACATCTGGGCTGCCTCTTGATTGGACATTCTGAAAGGTCAGGTATACATTGCCTAGAAGCATAGCTAAAGAATGACTCTGCCTGAACTTGGGGAGGCTGGGATGATGGTGAATGAATATGTGTGTGTAAGAGCAAGACAGACAGACAAATGCTCAATGATGACTCTAGGTTGTGTTCTAAAGTTATCAGGAGAAAGCCATGAAGAGTTTCCGGACAACAAAATTGGAACTTGAAACCAAATATTACACACATCCCCACTCACTTCATCATGACACCAAGCACATGCTTCAGACAAGCACAGTTCAGGGTGAAAGTGAAACGGCAGCACAGTTCAGCGCTACAAAGGGCACTGACTGCCAGGGCTCTACACTGCCTCAGTGAGATATTTATAATGCTATTACAAAGGAAGAGAAATTAACTGCAGAGGAAAAAAGCTAAACCAGCGCACTCCATTGAGCATGCTGAAATACACACAGCCACAGGTATCCACGTGGCTGGCAAGGAGGCAGCTACAGCAGACCTGACCTGAACCCAAGAAGTAACTCAAGGAGATTTTCAGTCACTCCATGTAAGTAAGTGTTAGAGGTTCCCATGTGCCAAGTAAGAGACAAGCCCTGGTGTCTGGACAGGGGGCCCTTTCGTCACGTTTCACAGGCATTCATTGGGTTCATCCTCATATTATCCTAGAGGTGTTTATTCTTTTCCCCCTTCAGAAACGGGGCCACTGAGCTGCTGAACATCCCCTGCACCGTGTGAGGGAGGGAGCCAGTGCTCACAGTCGTGTGTCCTGTGTGTGGAGCTGAGAAGTATGTAACCTGTGGGCAACGATCAGCCATTGCTCAGATAGCTTAATTATCCAACTATTTAAGAACCAGGTCTCTATCCAACCCCAGCTTGTCACAGCATTAACCGCTCTTGCCAATATTACAGCTTTAAGCGGCATTTACTCTGTGGGTGAACACAGCGTGTGGTAAAATGATTTAACATCATGAATAAACACATATGCTTCCTTGGGTCCAAATTTTAGAAGTGACAGACCCATTTTCTGGTCCATGGTTTAATGGACTAGAAACAAACTAAAAGGTGCATTGTTTACTATGCATCAACAAATCGCTCCACTGCAGCAAGTGAACTTTTTGATATCAAGTACTGCACTTAGAACTCCCATCCCATTGTTAACCTGTGTGCATGCACACACACTATTGCACGCACTTCTAAATATACCCCAGTGGTATTTCTTTGATGCCCGGAAACATACATGAGTACACAACTGGTTGATAATGGGGGTCCAATACTAAAAGGTAAAGAAGGAATCCTGAATAGGCAAAAGATAAACACATTAAGCTAGAGGTTAATAAAGTGATGTTACTCTGGACAGCAACAGAGAGAAGCACCAATAGATCTCTATTAAAAAAAATAAATAAAAACCAAAACACACTATGTAACTCGCATGCCTGGCTCCCTTCACTTGACAGTGGTGTCCTCTAGCTAGCATGCTGCCCCAGTGGACAGACACGTCATTTTACTTTTTGTCTTGTTCCCATTTTATGTTTACATTTTATTTTCTCATTCCCTTCGCCAAATCCCCCTGCTCCTAGTTTCTAGCTTGGTGTTTACAGAGACTTGTATTAGAATCAGGGAGGTTGAACAGACCCCATTTTTTTTTCTCTTCTCTGGTAATGTCCATTCTTTTTTTTTCCTCTTCCCAGAGAATAGATAAGTTTACCCAGAAAATAAAAAGCTAATACAACATTGTGCTCATCAACAAAAGTATGTCTTGTTGTAGCCAGGAATAAGTTAATAAAACAGGGAAAAGGCTTAGTGGCTTAAAAATAGGCTCCTTGGGGTTATGAAGGAACAATGTTGTTTTTTCTTCCCAGCGTGCAAGGATTTAATTAAGTGATAACAGTCACCTTGGGGTGGCTGCACAAGGCAATAATATCTAGGTGAAGAAAAATGCTGAAGAGAGTTGAGTACAGTCAATTTATCTTCAGAGAAGGCAATAAATGAACAAAGCATAGGTATTGGGCTGATTGTTTTGCAATGTTTCCATTACTGATAAGCATCAAAAAAAAAAAAGAGAGAGAGAGAGAACAGATTTGGTATTTTCAGTTTCTGAAATGTATTAAATACAGAGAAAGGAAATGAAAAAATTTCTGTGAGGTCACATCCTCACATTCTAATCATAAACAGTTTGGTAATTATTCAAGCTAAACATAGAACAAGGGAATTTTCCTGTTGACACAAAGGATGGGAACACAGCCGAGTCGTGTATTTATAAGCAAACATACAGAACTTGGACATTTTTGTTCTGCCAAAAAGAAGGAAAGAAATTGTAAAGTGGCGAGGGCAGAGTGAAGCTGGGTTGGCAAGCAGTCTCAGAAGCAGCAGACTTGCTGTGCCAAAAGGTCGGATTTGGGGATTTTTTTTGAGAACTTCAGGGGAGTTGCTACAGGAAGCATTATAACCAGGCACAAAGAACATCCTAACAACCAACCAACCAAGAAAGACAAATGCCAAGACAGTGCCATCATCAGCCCTGCATAATATTCAGAAATAACAATAAGGTTAGGATAAGATCACCGGAAACTCAGACCAGCGGAGAATGTTAATGACAGAAACATAGTATTTGTGCTCAGCGGGAAGGCTGACGCAAGGCAAGGTTTGAATCAAGTGAGTGTAAATACTTAGCGGATAAAGCCAACAGGTTACTTTGACTTCTTTGTTATTTTGGGGTTTGTGGTCTGGGGGCTTGGGGGACTGGTAAAAATATTAGGAAGGTTTCCTTTTTTCTAGAAACAAGAATGACAGCCAGACAAACCCTGCAAGTACCCTGCTTAAGTTTCTCAAGGGTAGATCTCTAAACACCCTGCCAGATTAATTAATTGTAACACTGCCTGTGCTTGAGAGAAGGAAAATGAGGCACTAGGGTTCACTGTACCTTGTCTGAGACCACTCAACCTGTTCACCTTACAGGTTTGATCCCTAATTCCCACACCCCTTGTCGACTTAATTGCCTTCTTGGAGACCGCATCACCTCCCTCTCGAGTTCAGATTCCTCTCTCTTCAATTTCCGTGGTGATCAAAAAAATCTTGCCCTCGACTCCTGTCTTCCGCTCCCCTCTTCTATGGATCCAAACATCCTGTTCCTTTACTGCAAAGTGGATCCGACAGGGCAGTAGGCTTGGGTCCTCTGGTTCCGGGTGGGTCAGCCCGTGCAGAGAGCAGTGCCGGGAACATGCAGGAGGAAGCCAGAGATAGCCGGGGGAAGGGAAGGGTCTCTCCAGCACCATCTTCTCCCTCGCCCACGTCTCCCTGAGCACTCATGTACTCTGTTGCCTCCCTCCCTCTGCGGGGTACACACAGCTTAAGAGTTGACGAGGTGATGCTTAAGGTTGCCCACATAAGGCAAACAGTAAACAGCTCTTAAGAAAGATAAGATCACTAATGCTTTGTCACAGAAATTATATGAATTGATCGGCCACACTTAAAAATTATCTAGTGTTGGGGTGGGTAACTGAATTTTTCAAGAAAAAAAAATAATTTCTCACAATTGTTATGGTGGGTAGTACTAAATTATCTTAAGAATACATTGTAAGGGAATGCTTTGCAACTGATGTTTCTCAAGAAAAGAATTTTATCAAGTAAATAACCAGAGGCTGTATTTAGGAGTAATAGGGTTCCATTCTCCTAGGTGTCCCATCTTTTCCAGATAGTTGTCAGTGCTTGCTAAGAATAGAAGTAAAAATAATTCTCACAGGTCCTATGTCAAGGGCTTAGGCGACAGGTCCCTCTGTGACAGGAGATTTTCATACTAGATGACTGGAGGGTTCCTGTGGACAGCTGTCCAAGACAGAAGACTGGAAGGGCCAAACTGTTTAAGGAATGATTTACTCCTCCATTCCAAAGAGATTTGTAAACTGCTGAGTGCAGGAATGTTGGGGCTTTATATTAGCTTTTGGTTTGGGTCTTCCTGAAGGAGGGCATGACAACCCACTCTAGTATTCTTGCCTGGAGAATCCCATGGACAGAGGAACCTGGCTGGCTGCAGTCCATAGGGTTGCAGAGAGTCAGACACGACTGAAGTGACTTAGCAGGCATGCATGCACAGGCTAATAGCACAACTGAGCAGGGACAAGGAGGCCTGACTCGAACCATATTCCTCTGAGCAAAGTGAGATTCTCAAGATCCTTTCGATTTTATATTATTTAAAAGTGAATATTATGATATTAATGTTTGCTGGTGTTATTCTGTGTTTGTGGATTTTAACTATCTGGTCCTTCTGGATCCTGGGGCTGTCACTCTCTCTTGGGCCTAATATCTAGGGACCGTACAGGAAGCACTGAGTAGAATAAAGATGACCAGTTGGCACTGATGACACTACCTAAACACAGGAGTATTTTTGGTTGTTCAAACTGACACAAAAAAAGACCCATCCGTTCATTTCCTTCCCACATAGCTCAGTTGGTTAAGAATCCGCCTACAATGCAAGAGACCCCAGTTCAATTCCTGGGTTGGGAAGATCCCCTGGAGAAGGGATAGGCTACCCACTCCAGTATTCTTGGGCTTCTCTTGTGGCTTAGCCAGTAAAGAATCCACCTGAAATGCGGGATACCTGGGTTTGATCCCAGTTGGGAAGATCCCCTGGAGAAGGAAAGGCTACCCACTCCAGTATTCTGGCCTGGAGAATTCCATGGACTGTATAGTCCATGGGGTCACAGCATCAGACACGACTGAGAGACTTTCACTTTCATTCATTTCCTGTTGTTCGAATAAAAACTGGTCTGACAGGCTTATGGCCCATGTCATCACAACCTGAAGTTTGCCATGACCCAGGGAAGGTCATGGGAATACCAGACCACTTGACCTGTCTCTTGAGAAATCTGTATGCAGGTCAGGAAGCAACAGTTAGAACTGGACATGGAACAACAGACTGGTTCCAAATAGGGAAAGGAGCATGTCAAGGCTGTGTATTATCGCCCTGCTTATTTAACTTATATGCAGAGTACATCGTGAGAAACACTGGGCTGGATGAAGCACAAGCTGGAATCAAAATTGTTGGGAGAAATATCAATAACCTCAGATATGAAGATGACATCACCCTTATGGCATAAAGTGAAGAACTAAAGAGCCTCTTGATGAAAGTGAAAGACGAGAGTGAAAAACCTGTCTTAAAGCTCAACATTCAGAAAACTAAGATCATGGCATCTGGTCCCATCACTTCAAGGCAAATAGATGGGGAAACAGTGGAAACAGTGGCAGACTTTGTTTTTTTGGGCTCCAAAATCCTACAGATAGTGATTGCAGCCATGAAATTAAAAGACTTACTCCTTGGAAGGAAATTTATGACCAACCTAGACAGCATATTAAAAAGCAGAGACATTACTTTACCAACAAAGGTCCATCTAGTCAAGGCTATGGTTTTTCCAGTAGTCATGTATGGATGTAAGAGTTGGACTCTAAAGACAGCTGAGCACTGAAGAACTGATGCTTTTGAACTGTGGTGTTGGAGAAGACTCCTGAGAGTTCCTTGGACTGCAAGGAGATCCAACCAGTCCATCCTAAAGGAGATCAGTCCTGAATGTTCATTTTTAGGACTGATGTTTAAGCTGAAACTCCAATACTTTGGCCACTTGATACGAAGAGCTGACTCATTGGAAAAGACCCTGATGCTGGGAAAGACTGAAGGCAGGAGGAGAAGGGGACGACAGAGGATGAGATGGTTGGATGGCATCACTGACTCAATGGACATGAGTTTAGGCAAACTTCGGGAGTTGGTGATGGACAGGGAGGCCTGGTGTGCTGACGTCCATGGGGTCGCAAAGACTCAGACACAGCTGAGCGACTGGACTGAACTGAACTGAACTGAGGAAAGCTGAAAGCTTTGCTAAACACCTGGCTGCAGCTAACAGGCCAGCTCAAGACTCCCACAACTAACTTGGAGCCTCAGCACTGTGCTCTGTGATACAGCCTTTGCACATCTAGTGCTTCCGCCTCTGAGTGCTCTGCTTGGCACGGGCATCTTGATTCACTCTTGAGGTCACTGTTTTTCCTGTCCAGTATCAAGTGGGTTCCTCCTCTCTGGACAGCAGTGCCTTCACAGTGGACTTCTGGGAGTGGGTGTAATTGACTGAGGAGTTAGTGACTCCATGAATTACGCTGTCTGACTGAGAAGGATCTGCTCATAGATGGGATCAAAGTTGGGTGTTCCTTTATGCGTCCCTCTCTCAACTGCATTGCTCATTTAGCATCTTCATCATCACCTATGATGCTCTCCCCCAAAGTGAGACTTTAAAGTAAGACTGATGACCTTACCAGCATATAGATTTAACATTCAAAGAGGCTTCGGTTCACATATAAGGAAACTGCAGTTCCAACTAATGCCCATTTATCTATGAACTAGCCATCCTCTCAACTGGCCTATTGAATGTTTATGCCTGTGTTAAAATCTCTATTTACCACGTTACTATTAACAATAATACACCCTAGGAACTTTTGTCTATTTGAGCATGTCAAAGTAAAACACTGATGTGTTTAATTTTTATCCTCAAAAGTGAAGTGGCTGGCACATTCTAATGTGCCCTAAATTAGGGCAGCTGCCATCAGTTAAATATACAAATGATTAAACAAAGAACAGAAGTATTAAAGCAGACAAAATCTACTCATTTATTGATCTTAAGCAAGCAGAAGAAATTAATTTCAAGTATTTTAGCCATAGAAGATTAAATTTTTCTTCTGGGGTATGGAAACACTGTGTATGTGGAGGGAGAAGATACACACCACATATTTACTCACTATTTCTATCATATATATTAATTTCCAATTCATGCTCATTATGACCATATGAAATAGTTCTAGGGCTTTCGTTGTTTGCCATAATACAGCAATACCACTGATGTATTAACACAGCTCAGGAAAAAAATAGACTGGTAATTGGATAGACAGTCAGGCAAATGTCCACCAATTTCTTTTTCAGATAGATGGATAACTGAATTTTCTAGATACTGTGTGAACCACACATATGCAATATCTTTTAGCCGAACTTTTGGGTCGATCTTTCAGGTGGAATTTGAAATCACTATTTCATTCTATTGGAAACAATAGAAAAAATTAGGCTCCATCTTTTATTTACTCTAAAATCTTATCTTTTTACCATATCTGAAAGTAGAATTTTGAAAGTGTAACAGCAGGAACCTTCAAAACACATAAAATTACCAGTTTCCAAACAGACAGCATCCAAAGCTTGCATTATAGCCTCAGTTTTATCCTTGGCGCTTAGCCTTGAATCTTCCATTAGTGCTGATGGGAAGTGCATAGCTAAAGCCCATGCATCAAGGTGAGAAAACAGTCCTCGGTATTAGTTCTGACTCCAGTGTTATAACACAAATCATGATAATATTTCTGTATCTCTGCATTTCATTGGGAAAAATACAGTCTAGCACTCTGTGCTCTCCTAAGTTATGACTCCATTCCTCTACTCTTTATGATTATTACCATATTCCATATATAAAATAGAGATATTTTAATAATATTTTAAACAAAAGATTTTAATAAATATTAATTGTAGCAGTGTTGAGCCTATCAATGGAAATCTTTTTTAAAAATTACAAATAGGCATTTAATATTATTATGACCTCAATAGAGGTGCATCCCGACCCTCACTTTACATGTTTATGAACCAAATCTCTCTCAGGGGATCTTAACGTTCCCCTGGACCACGACCAAGATCAGGTCACAGTCCTGCTCATCTCAGGTCTAATGACGAACTCATTAGCATGACTGGGGCTTAGCTCAGCTGCTTCAAAGAAGCTGTGTAACAGGGCCAAGGTCAGGAGCCTGAGGCCTCAGATGAGCACTTTCACTGTGTTCTGCAGCCAGATATGAGTGTTCTGTGTCCCTAACCCTGACCACTGGCCTCTGAACACATATTCTCCGTCACAGGGGAGGACAGGGCAGGGAAGCACGGGTGGGTCCCCAGACTTATTATGTCTGATAGGAAAATAGCCCCAAACTATAGGGCTTCCCTAGTGGCTCAGACGGTAAAGAATCTGCCTGCAATGCAAG
Source organism: Oreotragus oreotragus (assembly GCA_006410675.1). Taxonomy (NCBI): domain Eukaryota; kingdom Metazoa; phylum Chordata; class Mammalia; order Artiodactyla; family Bovidae; genus Oreotragus; species Oreotragus oreotragus. The sequence continues at coordinate 141,994 of SJYX01014519.1, read as the reverse complement.
AGACCTGGGTTCGATCCCTGGGTTGGGAAGATCCTCTGGAGAAGGAAATAGCAACCCCCTCTAGTATTCTTGCCTGGGAAATCCCATGGACGGAGGAGCCTGGTGGGCTAAGGTCCATGGGGTCACAAAGAATCAGATACGACTAAGCAACTAACATGCACATATGCCCTGAAGAAGCAGATTTTTGTGAATGAAAGACAGGATTTTGTTTTAATTAATAGTGGAGAAATTTAATCCTAAGTGGAAAAATTTAAATGTGCTCCAGGGACCTTTCAATAACGGCAAAATGCAATCTTCTTTCAATGTTAAGAGTCATTTATCTTCATTATAGAAAAATTAGTGTACAAATAAGCAAAATTAGGGACTACAAATCACCTGTAATCCAGAGATAAATTTTATTAATTTATCTAGACATGTTAATTAATTGATTAATTTATTAAATATGTATTAAACAACTACTATTTTGCTTAACTGACCTAGCTGTGAGGGACCAAAGACAGTATGAACCAGACAGAAATAACCTGTTTTTCCTCATGAAATTTAAAGTCTCTACATGTACATTTTTATAAGACACCTTTCTAGTTACTCTACTCTGTAGACTGATATGGAAGTTATTCAACCAAAAGATTTGCTGGGCTTGTATCTGCTCTGTGTCTTACCCAGTAGCAGTTTCACTCAACTATTCCTTTTACTGCCTCTTATAACACTAAACTTCATATTACTCTTTACTCAAACTTTGAGCCCATCTAGAAAGGCACGTGTCAAAGGATGCTGCACTAGAATTATAGTGAAAAGAGAGATTTCAAATTCATGAAGAGGTCTTTATCCAGATTTTTTTCAGTAAGTAAGTGCTAATTTTAATTTCTGTCTGTCTGTATATTTGTGTGTGTGTGTGTACATATATATATATATACTATAGATATATAGATTATATGTGTATGTATGTATATCTCTATCATCTCATATACATAGTTCCCATTATAGAATTTGAGTAAATATTTCACTTGGTTTTGCTCACTATACCAAAAAGACTTAGACGGTATCTTTTCATAATGACAAAGCATATGGAATAATGTTTTACTCTGATTTTTAGTTCTTTTCAAAATCTCTCACTGAATCTTGTGAGAAGAATATTAAATGCTATTGCTGTTACTCCTTGCTATGCGCTCATCTATGACAAGCATTCTGTCTCATGGCTCCAGAAAAGCCACAGTACCTGTCCTGGAAAGAGGACTTTCTCAGAGTTGAGGTGGCTCCACCCAAATGCAGGGGCATGGCAAGGCTCCTCTGCCTGCTGTGCCCATGGGAGTCCCTGCTCAGAGTATGTTCCAGAGTTTACAGCCAAAGTGAAAGTGAAGTCACTCAGTCGTGTCCGACTTTTTGTGACCCCGTGGACTGTAGCCTATCAAGCTCCTCTGTCCATGGGATTCTCCAGGCAAGAGTACTGGAGTGGGTTGCCATTTCCTTCTCCAGGGGATCTTCCCGACCCAGGGATCAAACCCGGGTTTCCCGTATTGGAGGCAGACTCTTTAACCTCTAAGCCACCAGCCAAGTACCCACAAAATCCTTAGAGAGTGCATACTACGTGGTCGTGGTGGAAATTCTGACCACTTTTGCCTTACTTGTTATTTTCAGAAAGAAAGAAAAAAGTACTAGATTCCTAGTATAAAGAAATTAAATCACCACATGGAGGTTTCCAAAAAAGAACTTAAAGATTTCAACTCTACATATTCAAGAGGCAGCAGACACTTTCTCAGTTATTTTCCCTTGTGGACTTCTTACCTGAAAAGTGATAAGTAAAACCGTGGTTTGGAAATACTAGTCCACTCAAAACTGTATTCCAGTCACACTCCTGACTTCTCTACATATTTCTACAATACCAGCTCCTAGCGATTGTGTTATTAGACAGATTGACCACAGAAGTCTGACTCCCATTATAGAGAAATACACTGTTCAGCATTTTCAAGATGGGCTCCAGGACAGTACTCAAATTGGGCCCATTCTGGAGTTAGTTTTTAACTGTTTCTCAAGGTCACTTTGGCTGATGATTCCAGCAGGCCACGGTTTGAATACAGAAAAAGTACTGATATAAGGAATATTTTCTATTGCTTTGGGAAACAGTAAGTACCACACACAGCAGAAATCTGCAAGCGTTCTTACTCATTTGGTTATACTGGTCAATAATAGTTAACAGGCAGGCCATTACTTCTCCCTGCAGATTTTATATTCGATTATGACAGTGAATGTAATGAAATAAACAAATGTTCTCATCATGGTATCTAGCTGAGTGAGGAGATTTGGTAACATTAAGGTAAAGAGTATAGCTGTTTAAAAGAATAATATGCATTATTATATGGGGCAGAATACCATGCAAAATTTACTTAAGAACAAAGAGCTTGTCTCTTAATTCATAGATACCTAGTAGTTTAAAAAGTTCCACATGAAGTCTCACTGAAGGTGAAAACAGAATAATATTAGAGAAGAATGGAACCAATATTTTCATTCTCTTATTGAATTTTAATCTTATTGAGATGGTAGGATCTGAAATATACATATACACATATATACATATACACACATGTATACACACGTGTTCATATATGTGTACACACATACATATAGCATATGTGTATGTGCCTATACATGTATGTATCAATGTATAGAATAAAATCCTATAATTTGATTCTGAACCTAACAATATGTCTTGGCCAACATTTCATGTCAGTAGATAATATAGTGTACTATAATACATCTAGCCATTCCGCTGTTTGAAGGTGATTTCAAAAGAATATAGGACAATTATATGCAATACTGCAATGGATTCTTTAAGATTTCTATAATTTAATATTTTAAAAATGGCATTACTTGATTAATTCTAACAAGCTGCCAAATTGCCTTTTTTTTTTTTTTTGCCAAATTGTTTACAAGAAGGTATTAGAATTATGCAGTCTCATCAATAGTAAAAGAGAGTGTCACTTCCCCCACATTTCCACCAACATTTGATATCAGTCTTAGACAATCTCAAAAGCAAAAACTTTAAGTGCTTTTCTATGTTTATTTGGTGGCATTCTCATTCATATCCTTCAACTATGTTCTAACAGAACATTGGTCTTCTCCATGAACTGTCGGGCCTCTTTATATAGTTTGGATATTGATGCTTTGTTTTTATGTGTTGAAATATTTTCTATGAGCCTCTAATTTGTCTGTTAACTTTATTTGTGCTATCCTTCATTATATATAATTCACATTTTTAAAGTAATCCCCTCTTCAGTCTTGTATGATTCCTGGGTTTCTTTCCTTAAGAAGACCTTCTCTACCATGAGAAAATAAAAATGTTTTCTTCTATTCATTCTTATGTTTACAGTTGTATTTATTATGTTTAGTTCCTTAACTATTGAATTAAAGAATTAAGAAATGCTGTTTAATGCATTTCTGAGGTTTTGCAAGAAAACATACCCCTTGTACAATCTGATATTTTAAATAACTCCTCAGTATTATTTTTAAAGTCTGTTTTAAAGTGTAAGCATGGGTTTCAGGGACTCTGGACCAAAAAAATTTGGGAAGCCACTTAGACAGGGGAAGGCTACTTCTTTTCCTGAGACAAAATGAGTAAATCTTAGTTTATGACTGTTTTTAGGAACAAAAGGGTTGCTACACTACAGCAAAATGAGTTTTCAAAGGGTAGAAACAGAATAATACAAGTTCTGTACATTTTTCCCAGGGCTGACCGTAGTAGAGACTAACAGGATCTATGCAATTACTTTATTTACTTTAGATTTCTGATTACTAAGAATTTGCACAGAAATAGATAACCTCAGAATTGGAGAGGGCTGAGTTCAAGGCCTGGGTTCAGCCACTTATGAACCCTATGCTGCTAAGTCACTTCAGTCGTGTCCAACTCTGTGCAACCCCATAGACGGCAGCCCACCAGGCTCCCCCATCCTTGGGATTCTCCAGGCAAGAACACTGACATGGGTTGCCATTTCCTTCTCCAATGCATGAAAGTGAAAACACTCAGTCGTGTCCGACCCTCAGCGACCCCATGGACTGCAGCCTACCAGGCTCCTCCATCCATGGGATTTTCCAGGCAAGAGTATTGGAGTGGGGTGCCATTGCCTTCTCCAACTTATGAACCCTATAAACTTGGGCAAGTCCTTTTTTCTCTCTGAACTGGGTCTTTTATTTATGGAACAGAGCCAACACATGTCCTCACAGGGTTAAATGAAATAACATAGATCAGTCTCCCAGAGCAATCTGCCCCACCCCAAGAATTTGTTTTGTCTCCTATTCACTGACGTTTCCTTCCTCCAACTCACGTCACAGCAGCTCTGGGAGAACCTGAAAGAGGCTGTACATTTTCCTGCAAGGCAGAGAACATTCAACCTGCAGTTAATAGAAAAGCTGACTATGGCTGGAACAGAGGCAAGAGAGAGAGACCAAAGGAAAAAGGAACTGAGACGGTCTGAGGTTTTCTCGAAAAAGGAAATAAACTTTTTAAAAGATAAAAAGATTGGAAATTCAATAATGGAGTTGACTTATTCTGCAATGATTTCTTTTTTATTAGTCCTTTTAGCCTGGAATTTTGATCTGAATTGAATTTTAGTCATGATGTGTATTGGCTATCACTGAGACTCTGAATGACCTTGCCTGAACAAAAGTCGAGAACTGGATACACAGCTGAGATTTTTCTAACACTTGCAAAGAGAAATTAAGACAGAGAACGCAAAAAATGGCCCAGTTAAAACAGGCAAGATACCAAAGTAGCCAATACTTCACTTGTAAACACAGCCAAAGGTCACTAGCCATCAGCAAAATGCAAATTAAAACCATGAGATACCACTACATACCTATTAGAAGAAACTAAAATTAAAAAAAAAAAATTACTGACAATCCCAAGTGCTGACGAAGATACTGAGCTACACACACTGTTGGCAGAAACGCAAAATGCTACTGCCATTCTGGGAAGCAGTTTGGTTGTTTCTTAAAAGTTAAATACATGCTTACCATATGACTGTGCAATCCTACTCCTACATATTTACCCTAGAAAAATGACAATATATGTTCAAACAAAACCCTGCGCCTGCATGTTTATAACACCTCTATTCATCAATGCCAAAAAATGGGATCGACCCAAATGCCCTTCAGTGGGACAATGTATAAACTGTGGTACAACTATACAATGGAATCTACTTAACAATACAAAGAATGACTTGCTGATATAAATATCAAGTGCATTATGCTATGTGAAAGAAAGCAGTCTCAAAAGGTTACAGACTGTACGATTCCATTTATATGTCATTGTCATGAAGAGAGAAATACAGTGAAGGAGAACAAACCAGCGAGTTTGGAGTAAGGGAGGTGTCTGATAAACAGGGAGGGTGTGAGGGCATTTTTTGTGGTGATAGTTACATAAATTTCAACGTGTTAAAACTCATGGAAATGCACACAAAAAGACTGTTTTACTATATGTTATTTTTTTTTAATTAAAAAGAATGAAAGTATAACCTATTTTAAGATTCAAACATCCTTCAGTGGGATGGAATGAGTTCTCTTACATATAGAATGGTCTAAGGCCAGCCCCTCTTCCTTCCGACTGTTAATAAAAGGTACCCTTTCTCAAGTGCCTTTACATGTATGAAAGAATAATAATAAAAAAGCAGAAAACACCCTCTTCTGTTTGTGTGTTTACCAAACCAATTTCATCCTCCTCTACTGGTTAGAGCTACCAGTCTTCTATACAGAGAATACTCCCTATGCTTTTCAAGCATCCTGCAAGAAACCACGGGCAGTCCTTCACCCCACCCTGACCGCCACCTTATTTGGAGCTGCTAAATGTCAGATCACCAGAAGCTAGCTGGTTACAGAATCTTTGCTCTTTTAGTAACAGCTCAGTTACTACCATGATAAAACCTCTTCTTCCTCCACGCTCCCATTCTCTATTTTCTTTTTTGGAACAAGTTGTCTTTAACCCTTGGACCCAATTTGAAGGCAATGGAAATAATTAAGACTGACATTTCTAGGGTTAAACGTCAAGTAGGAGAAAGAGCTGAAAAAGGAAATTCCCCAGCTTCTTAGTAATGAAAAGCTGAGGGTATACCTTCTGTGGCTGTCTGTGAGATGCTTTCACATCCATGTGTCAAGGGTTTTTCAAACTGACAACTTGCAAATTTGAAATACAAAAATGCCCAAAGCGATATTTTAGTGGCTCAGGGAAACTCTTGTATGGGAAAAAGAATTCTAAAGTGAAACGTCTCTTGAAATCACACAGGGCCTGACCACGATACTCTAATTATGCTAATTGCTTCAATGCCCTTGCTTTATTTATGCTGAGCAGCTAAGATAAATAAAGGAAAATTGCTTTGGATCTAACTGTATTCATATCAGAATGCAAACTAGCCTGTGTTTGTTATGTGATTGCTGATCTGTTTACACTAAATTCTGCAGGTAATTGCAGTTTTGATTGCACATTTATTTCTAGCTGCACAGGTCCCAGGACTAGGTCTGTCTGTTTTTATAATTAAACCGTTTTGTAATATCTAAACTCACTAAAGAGCAAAATGATGCTTTAAGAATTTACATATTTTACGCATTAAATATAATACTTTGGTGAACGGTGACAAAAAGGAAAAAAATAGTATGTTTACCACTAAAAAAAAAAAAAATTGGACAGCATGTTCTGGATTTGAAGAAATTCGAGACATCTGTTCCAAGGCCTGTTCACAGAATGGGACAGATGCCCGGCGCATCCCTATAATCTGTTCTTCAACACATAGTTTTTGAACTTTCAGTCGCAACTTTCATATTAGTTAAATATGTTAATAGAACAGGCTGCCCCTTGGTGATTCCTAAGACAATAGAATAATATTTTACACCCCAATGTAACGGCCGTGCTCTCTGCCTCTTGTTCAGAAGCTAAAGCTTCACAGAGCTGACAAGGTCTTTGTTTTCTGTTCTAGACCAGTCTTCCCAGGGTGTTCACTGTGGTCCCTGGTCTTAGCTTAGAATTCAATTTTGATTCACAGCTTCCTTTGGATTTCGTCCACAGCTAACATTCTTTGAGGAAGAAACACACACACACACAAACACACACAAATCTTTCTCCTATTGAGGATGCCCATGACTCTCACATCACAAATGTAAAGCAATTGATAATGCCGCCACCACAAACAGAGGACGGTGTCACCTTTGCAATGCTTCTTCATCCATCACCAAATTCTAAAACAGTAATTCAGTTGCTTTACTTAATGGAAAAGTTAGTATCAGTCTATACGGACTAGCCTGCAAATCTTAACCTAGATTTCGCTCATGAAAAATCCACTAATATGAGCTTATTTTGTCTAAAATACCCCGGAGGCATGGTCTCAATAAATATAGGCTAGTTTTAGTACTCTGAAGACATCCCTGGCCTTCTTCTTTCCTTGGGGAAGATAAAGGAGGTTGGAGAAAATGTTAAGACACTCAAAGCTGCCATGAGAATGGTATGATTTTCTTCATATGAGCAGACGATTGTCATGACACCATAGTGGCTGGGGCAAATGGGGAGGACCATGGCCACTGAAGTATCTTCAGAGTCATCCAGCATTCCAAAAAAAATCTCACTTATATACTGAGGTAGTCATAATTTACCCTGTGTAGTTGTGTTGTTGGAGAAGCCAATGGCAACTCACTCCGGTACTCTTGCCTGGAAACTCCCATGGATGGAGGAGCTGCAGTCCATGGGGTTGCAGAATTGGACATGACTGAGTGACTTCACTTTCACTTTTCACTTTCATGCATTGGAGAAGGAAATGGCACCCCACTCCAGTGTTCTTGCCTGGAGAATCCCAGGGACGGGGGAGCCTGGTGGGCTGCCGTCTATGGGGTTGCATAGAGTCAGACACGACTGAAGCGACTTAGCAGCAGCAGCAGCAGCTGTGTTATTCCAGGTGGAGATATGAGGAAACAGGTAGAATGAGAAACTTGAAGTCAGGCAGCTCTGGATTTGAATGAAAAAAAAAAAAATTACTGACAATCCCAAGTGCTGACGAAGATACTGAGCTACACACACTGTTGGCAGAAACGCAAAATGCTACTGCCATTCTGGGAAGCAGTTTGGTTGTTTCTTAAAAGTTAAATACATGCTTACCATATGACTGTGCAATCCTACTCCTACATATTTACCCTAGAAAAATGACAATATATGTTCAAACAAAACCCTGCGCCTGCATGTTTATAACACCTCTATTCATCAATGCCAAAAAATGGGATCGACCCAAATGCCCTTCAGTGGGACAATGTATAAACTGTGGTACAACTATACAATGGAATCTACTTAACAATACAAAGAATGACTTGCTGATATAAATATCAAGTGCATTATGCTATGTGAAAGAAAGCAGTCTCAAAAGGTTACAGACTGTACGATTCCATTTATATGTCATTGTCATGAAGAGAGAAATACAGTGAAGGAGAACAAACCAGCGAGTTTGGAGTAAGGGAGGTGTCTGATAAACAGGGAGGGTGTGAGGGCATTTTTTGTGGTGATAGTTACATAAATTTCAACGTGTTAAAACTCATGGAAATGCACACAAAAAGACTGTTTTACTATATGTTATTTTTTTTTAATTAAAAAGAATGAAAGTATAACCTATTTTAAGATTCAAACATCCTTCAGTGGGATGGAATGAGTTCTCTTACATATAGAATGGTCTAAGGCCAGCCCCTCTTCCTTCCGACTGTTAATAAAAGGTACCCTTTCTCAAGTGCCTTTACATGTATGAAAGAATAATAATAAAAAAGCAGAAAACACCCTCTTCTGTTTGTGTGTTTACCAAACCAATTTCATCCTCCTCTACTGGTCAGAGCTACCAGTCTTCTATACAGAGAATACTCCCTATGCTTTTCAAGCATCCTGCAAGAAACCACGGGCAGTCCTTCACCCCACCCTGACCGCCACCTTATTTGGAGCTGCTAAATGTCAGATCACCAGAAGCTAGCTGGTTACAGAATCTTTGCTCTTTTAGTAACAGCTCAGTTACTACCATGATAAAACCTCTTCTTCCTCCACGCTCCCATTCTCTATTTTCTTTTTTGGAACAAGTTGTCTTTAACCCTTGGACCCAATTTGAAGGCAATGGAAATAATTAAGACTGACATTTCTAGGGTTAAACGTCAAGTAGGAGAAAGAGCTGAAAAAGGAAATTCCCCAGCTTCTTAGTAATGAAAAGCTGAGGGTATACCTTCTGTGGCTGTCTGTGAGATGCTTTCACATCCATGTGTCAAGGGTTTTTCAAACTGACAACTTGCAAATTTGAAATACAAAAATGCCCAAAGCGATATTTTAGTGGCTCAGGGAAACTCTTGTATGGGAAAAAGAATTCTAAAGTGAAACGTCTCTTGAAATCACACAGGGCCTGACCACGATACTCTAATTATGCTAATTGCTTCAATGCCCTTGCTTTATTTATGCTGAGCAGCTAAGATAAATAAAGGAAAATTGCTTTGGATCTAACTGTATTCATATCAGAATGCAAACTAGCCTGTGTTTGTTATGTGATTGCTGATCTGTTTACACTAAATTCTGCAGGTAATTGCAGTTTTGATTGCACATTTATTTCTAGCTGCACAGGTCCCAGGACTAGGTCTGTCTGTTTTTATAATTAAACCGTTTTGTAATATCTAAACTCACTAAAGAGCAAAATGATGCTTTAAGAATTTACATATTTTACGCATTAAATATAATACTTTGGTGAACGGTGACAAAAAGGAAAAAAATAGTATGTTTACCACTAAAAAAAAAAAAAATTGGACAGCATGTTCTGGATTTGAAGAAATTCGAGACATCTGTTCCAAGGCCTGTTCACAGAATGGGACAGATGCCCGGCGCATCCCTATAATCTGTTCTTCAACACATAGTTTTTGAACTTTCAGTCGCAACTTTCATATTAGTTAAATATGTTAATAGAACAGGCTGCCCCTTGGTGATTCCTAAGACAATAGAATAATATTTTACACCCCAATGTAACGGCCGTGCTCTCTGCCTCTTGTTCAGAAGCTAAAGCTTCACAGAGCTGACAAGGTCTTTGTTTTCTGTTCTAGACCAGTCTTCCCAGGGTGTTCACTGTGGTCCCTGGTCTTAGCTTAGAATTCAATTTTGATTCACAGCTTCCTTTGGATTTCGTCCACAGCTAACATTCTTTGAGGAAGAAACACACACACACACAAACACACACAAATCTTTCTCCTATTGAGGATGCCCATGACTCTCACATCACAAATGTAAAGCAATTGATAATGCCGCCACCACAAACAGAGGACGGTGTCACCTTTGCAATGCTTCTTCATCCATCACCAAATTCTAAAACAGTAATTCAGTTGCTTTACTTAATGGAAAAGTTAGTATCAGTCTATACGGACTAGCCTGCAAATCTTAACCTAGATTTCGCTCATGAAAAATCCACTAATATGAGCTTATTTTGTCTAAAATACCCCGGAGGCATGGTCTCAATAAATATAGGCTAGTTTTAGTACTCTGAAGACATCCCTGGCCGCCTTCTTTCCTTGGGGAAGATAAAGGAGGTTGGAGAAAATGTTAAGACACTCAAAGCTGCCATGAGAATGGTACAATTTTCTTCATATGAGCAGACGATTGTCATGACACCATAGTGGCTGGGGCAAATGGGGAGGACCATGGCCACTGAAGTATCTTCAGAGTCATCCAGCATTCCAAAAAAAATCTCACTTATATACTGAGGTAGTCATAATTTACCCTGTGTAGTTGTGTTGTTGGAGAAGCCAATGGCAACTCACTCCGGTACTCTTGCCTGGAAACTCCCATGGATGGAGGAGCTGCAGTCCATGGGGTTGCAGAATCGGACATGACTGAGTGACTTCACTTTCACTTTTCACTTTCATGCATTGGAGAAGGAAATGGCACCCCACTCCAGTGTTCTTGCCTGGAGAATCCCAGGGACGGGGGAGCCTGGTGGGCTGCCGTCTATGGGGTTGCATAGAGTCAGACACGACTGAAGCGACTTAGCAGCAGCAGCAGCAGCTGTGTTATTCCAGGTGGAGATATGAGGAAACAGGTAGAATGAGAAACTTGAAGTCAGGCAGCTCTGGATTTGAATGCTCAGCTCTCTGACTTGGAAAAACCTCAAAGAAAAATTTACTGCCTCTGACCTTCAGATTCTTTGGTATCCCTACAAGGCTGTTGTGACAAATCAATCATGTGACTTGTGGCCACCATTCAGTAAGGCGCATGGCCCTCAATAATTATCAGTTGTTGCTGTATCAGAAGTTTAGACTCTGGACTGGTTTTCCAATGACATCAATCACTATACTATGGTAGTTGTTCATTAAACTGCTATCAGACACATAGCTGTTGTCACCTACTACCTCCCTTGCCAGTCCACTGAGTAAATGTAACTTTCCCACCGCCGGCTCCAGTAGCCGCTAGGAAAAGGCCAGGGTCAGATGCATACTGCCAAGAGAGGCATGACATTTCTCAGAGGGCTTCCTCTGAACAAGGAGCTTTGTCCACTTGGCATCCTCCAAACTTACAGACACATTAGGTCTTCCACCCCTCCCCTCCTTTATGTTTCCACTGGTCACAGTCTATCATTGCATTTTTCAACCTCTGCATAATTATTTATTAATGTTCCTATACTTTCCATAAGACTGTCTGTGCCCTTAAGGCAGGGGTGGTGTCTTGTTCTTCTTATTCCCAGAGCATAGAATGAGGCTTTTCAGATTTCTTTGAAGGGAAAAAATCCTACGGAAGACAACACTTGGGGATAAAAAAAAAAAAAAAGAAACTGTTTACTAGTGAAAAGCTGGGACAGATTTTAGGGCCAGGAAGTTGGCTTTCCTAATATTTAGGAAAGATGCAGTTTTCCTAGATTCCTTGTGGTTTCTGTATAGCCCCCAATTTTTTTTTGCCATCTTCTCGCAGGTAGATCAGGAGCCAGCATCTGCAAGTCCCTTCAGTTCAATTCAGTTGTTCAGTCGTGTCTGACTCTTTGCGACTCCATGAACTGCAGCATGCCAGGCTTGTCTGTCCTTCACCAACTCCAACAGTTTACTCAAACTCCTGTCCATCACATCGGTGATGCCATCCAACCATCTCATCCCCTGTTGTCCCCTTCTCCTCTCGCCTTCAGTCTTTCCCAGCATCAGGGTCTTTTCCAGTGAGTCAGTTCTTTGCATTAGGTGGCCAAAGTATTGGAGTTTCAGCTTCAGCATCAGTCTTTCCAATGAACATTCAGGAGTGATTTCCTTTAGGATGGACTGGTTGGATCTCCTTGCAGTCCAAGGAACTCCCAAGAGTCTTCTCCAACACCACAGTTCAAAAGCATCAATTCTAAGTCCCTTAGAACCCAGCAATATTTATAAGGAACCACCAAATATTTGTCAAGCTAGGAAATAACAGTCTCACATCCCAAACACAGGTTCTCCTTGGTCCTCTCCACATGCTTCTTGGAAACAAGTTAATAAATGTATAGGAAGACAGAATTCTGTGGATCCATTCTCTCTGTTTCATACATAAATCCTGATTTTTCACATGAGAAGTGACCATGCATCTGTTATCTCAATACATTTATTCAAATTGTCTTGGTTTCCAGTGAGTGTGTGCTGTGTATATACACATCGAGTCACAGGCAGAAAGAAATGGCACTTTTTCCAGAGGAAATTGATCATGCTGAGTAAAATAACCACACTTCTGAGACAAAGAGGACATCTAGACTTATTTAGTTACAGGGACCTGTCGGAGGTGGGGCATCCACATGCAAATCCCACAGCTGCACGAGGCAGCGGTCTCTTCTATAAGAAGAAGCCTGGCTGTGGGTTCAGGCTCTGACTGATGGCACAGGTACGTGGTTGCAGGTTTCAGGTCAGAGCTTGAAAGGGTCATTTCCACACTCTGCCCATGCAGGGGATACAACTTCTAACAGTGACTCATGCCTTCTTTTATATACCTCGGCTACAAGGAAAGAAGAAGGGTGGATAAAGAAGAGGAAAGTCATGAATGGGGAAGAGGGACTGCTGCCTAGCAGCTGGCAGCCCACTGAGGTGGTTAAGGAGCCTTGCCTGTATTTCCACATATAACTAAAAAGGTGCTGCTCCACTGAGCATGGGAATTTAAGGAATGGGGGTTCTATCAGTTTCCTATGGTCAACTATAGCATCTGTTTGTTCTTTTGAGGTCCTTACTATGGAGAGTAGGTGCTCAACACTCACTGGATGAGTGGCAGGTCTGGAAGGAACCTGCTTTCATAACAAAAGTAACCAAACATTAGTTAGTCTCAAATGAGTAACTCTGTGGACATAATGTGGACTGAAGGACTGGGGAACCCAGTGAGACTACCATGGTCTGGCCTTAACAATGTAACACCTTTGTTACTTCTCTTTACTCCAAACAATTCACCTTGCTCTGCCAAAACCAAATCCTGACCTGGATCCCTTTGGTGAGAGGTGCTAAATTACTGAGTCTCTAAAATGAAGCTTTGCTTGCATTGCCTTTTCAGGATGCCTTAGTATATACTCAGTAACCACTAGTTTGATTTTTTTCTCTTGATCTCATTGCCACGTCCCCGTATACTGAACCCTAGGAGAATCTTATTCACTAATTCCCTCCCCATGACTAACAAGATGTTTAAATTCACCAATGATTTCTTTCATTACTCCATGGGATCAGCTTGGAAGAACTCAGGACACATGCTAAAACATCTCTTAAGAGTTATTGTTACAAGAGTTACAGGTACAGCTGCTGCTGTTGTTTTTCACTAAGTCCTGTCTGATTCTTTGCGACCCTATGGACTGTAGCCCGCCAGGCTCCTCTATCTGTGGGATTCCCCAGGCAAGAATACTGGAATGGGTTGTCATTTCCTCCTCCAGGGATCTTCCTGACCCAGGGATCTAACCCAAGTCTCCTGCATGAGCAGCAAATTCTTTACTGCTGAGCTACCATGGAAGCCCCATACTGTAGTTACAGCCAGACCTTATTTCAATTACTTTCAAGAAATCTGTCCAATAAGTCAGTTTTTCCTTAGAAAAAAGTTGCAGAGTCTGTGACATAAAAGATATTTTATAGGAAATGGGAAAAAAGGAAAATTTCATAGGGTTTTCTTTTTCCTACACAAATAACTTTGGTATATTGCAAGTTTTATCTACTGATAATTCCTGGCCAAGATCATCAGTACCTTCAACTTCAGCTAAAGCACAGATGAAAGAAAATCACTTCTCTCTACTACATGAGTAAGGCAACATGCATCCCAGTTGAATTCTAAAACTGAACTGTTGGTCGGGTAACAACATGGAAGATTATGTCAAACTGTGCTTATCACTCATCAACAATTATTTTAAGCCTTTTAAATCTTTTCAGGTATTTTTCTATTTTTACATTTTGTCTTCTGTTTCTCCCTTTATTTTCCCCCAAGCCACCTGTCTCTCCATTTCATCTTTGTCTCTTCTCATTTCTTTTTGTCATAGTTTGTTTCCCCATTTCCTCTTTTGTGATCTCTCATTTCTCCCTCTCACTATTAGCCTGGTAGCTTAAAAAAAGCACATAAGAGATGATTCTAGGCTTCTGAATCTTACACCTAACTTCAAGATTACATTAAAAACCTAGGCATGTTTATGTGTTAGTGGTCAATGATTTGGTTAGAGATGTTTTAGAAACAACCTCCCTCAATTAGTGGGCTTTATATGACCATTTGTTGTGTTAATTGCTGTTGTATCTGATTTCCTTCAACCCCATAGACTGTAGCCCACCGGGGTCCTCTGTCCATGGAATTCTCCAGGCAAGAATACTGAAGTGGGTAGCCATTCCCTTTTCCAGGGGATCTTCCGGACCCAAGGATCAAACCAGGGTCTCCTGCATTGCAGGCAGATTCTTTATTATCTGAGCCACCAGGAAAGCCCTTATAATGCTCTATGAATATCTGAAGCTCCTCCCTTCTGGATGAAGATGTCCCTAGACTTCAGAAGGTCATGAATGTGATAGGATAAATTCTTTGGATGATTCAAAAACACATCATACAGAACACAATTCACAGAAAAAAAATGAATCTCAGATTATACCTTCTCTATAGTGTCTAGCACTATAGGAGATAGGAACTAAATTGATACAAACTAAACTTCAACCTTCTGATTGCAGGGGTATTATTACTGAGAATTCCTAATGCTTACTAAGAGCTACTCTTTTATGTAAAGTAAAAATTTCAAGATATAAATGTAGCGTAGCAATTACAATATGGCACAATGATTCCAAATATTCCTACTTAGGTATATAACTGCTTCCATGCTAAGTTGCAAAATCATAAAACATCCACGTTCTGGACTCTTGATCACATAATCTTTGTGATTCTCATAATTTTTATAAAAGCTGACTGACTGACTCGAACTTCAAAGACAAAACTAGGGCACTGACTCCTTCTTCTCAGAACTTTTCCCCTATATTATGAACAGTAGTATATTTAATGCAATAACAATTATAAATACCTTTTACACAGTATTCAGCAATTAGATAAAAAGAGAGCATTATGGGTTGAACTCTAACCGCCACAAATTCATATATTTAACTCCTAACCACTATCATCTCAGCATATGACCTTATCTGGAAACAGGGTTGTTGCAGATGATCAAGTTAAGATGAAGCTATTAGGCTAGGCCATATGACTGGTGTCCCCATGAAAAGGGAAAACTGGGACACAGACACGCACACACACAATGGGAATGTCACAGGACCTTTGGCCGAAATGGTGCTTATGCATCTAGAAGCAAAGGGATGCCCAAGATTGCTGAAAACCACCGGAAGCTAAGAAAGGCACTGGACAGACTCTTGTTCACCCTTTGAGAGGAACCAAAACCCTGTCAAAGCCTTGGTCTTAAACTGCCAAAACTAGATCTCTATATCTCTAGACTCTGGAGAGAAGGTAAAATCTCTCTCCAGAATGGAGACAATACATTTCTGTCCTTTAAGCCACCTAGTATATGATACTAATTAAGGACATTCCTATAAAACTCATATGGATTTCATCTTCCTATTAATAAAAGAGGAATCATGGTATATCAAGGATAGAACCTTGAACTTGGAATCAGGCAGACTGGGCTTGAACCAGTCATGAAGACTGGTTTTGCCAGTTACTGGCTAACTGAGACAAGGAATTCTCTGAATGTCATTTTCTTTATTCTTTTTTTCTTTTTTTAACGAAGATCAAGGTACCTGCTTTATTAAACTGTTATGACTATTGACATGTAACCAATTTTGAGTGCCTCCTATATAGAGAAACTTGATATAGGTCCTGGGAAAGGAAGGTGACCAAAACAGATCTGGTCCCTGCCCTCGTGGACTTCAGGAGGAGACAGAAAAACCCATTTACAAACACACACATACACAATCAAAACTTATATTAAGTGCTATAAAGGAAAAGGATAGGGTGCAACTGTAGAAAGTAAGGGGGCCTTCCTTGGAGAGGGTGGCAACTTCAATGGTATGGAAAGATCAGGCCTTTCAGAAGAAGGGGCATTTAACCTGAGAACTAATAGGTAAGAAGAAAAAAAAAAAAAGAGGGTAACATAAATAAAGCTTCCAGCATTTTGTCTGAATTAGAGGATATATTTGATTAAGGGCAGTTAAAGAGTCATTGTTGGCTATTTTGGGCCTAGGACTAGGATCTGTTTTGTGGGGACATAATAGCATTTGTTACCCTGGTATTCAAGGTCCTCCACAATCTCTTTCTCTTGCTTCAGAGTGTAGGTCTGTTGTGGCTCCAACCCATGGAGCAGACCCATCATGGATCAATGGCAGGCACTGATCTGCTTTCTCTGTAGGAAGCTTAATTCATTGGTCTCTCTGTGCCCAGCATCTTCTTATAATGTCCCAGATTGCCTCTTTCCTGACAGCTATGTAATACCAGATCTAAGTCAAATTACTTTCCATTTTCTGTAACTACCCCCACGGTGTTTAGTCCCTGTGCCTTGAGTCATGCTGTTTTCTCTTTCTCTCTTCCTTTCCCGCTGTGGTTATCGTAATTATACCAGACCATCTAGATCCATTCATGAAGCATTTCTGAGTTTGCACAGGATCTCCTTCCTCCTCTGAATCACAAAACACAGGATCCATCTTTTTCTTTGCTGGTCTTGACTTGTATTTGTCTTATCTCTCTTACTAGATTATAAATAACTCTGAGCACAGGGTCTTTGGTTATATTATTGCTTGAACATTCTGCGTAGTGTGGCTCAGACTATGGGTGGAATTGAACTGCCACATAGGTTCATGCTTATAACAGACCTTCTAAGAAGGAGGCAAAGTTAAGGAAGACTTATCAGACCTAATTAGTAAACACAAGTACCAGATAATTCCATATCACAATATAGAGAAACTTGATATAGGTCCTGGGAAAGGAAGGTGACCAAAACAGATCTGGTCCCTGCCCTCGTGGACTTCAGGAGGAGACAGAAAAACCCATTTACAAACACACACATACACAATCAAAACTTATATTAAGTGCTATAAAGGAAAAGGATAGGGTGCAACTGTAGAAAGTAAGGGGGCCTTCCTTGGAGAGGGTGGCAACTTCAATGGTATGGAAAGATCAGGCCTTTCAGAAGAAGGGGCATTTAACCTGAGAACTAATAGGTAAGAAGAAAAAAAAAAAAAGAGGGTAACATAAATAAAGCTTCCAGCATTTTGTCTGAATTAGAGGATATATTTGATTAAGGGCAGTTAAAGAGTCATTGTTGGCTATTTTGGGCCTAGGACTAGGATCTGTTTTGTGGGGACATAATAGCATTTGTTACCCTGGTATTCAAGGTCCTCCACAATCTCTTTCTCTTGCTTCAGAGTGTAGGTCTGTTGTGGCTCCAACCCATGGAGCAGACCCATCATGGATCAATGGCAGGCACTGATCTGCTTTCTCTGTAGGAAGCTTAATTCATTGGTCTCTCTGTGCCCAGCATCTTCTTATAATGTCCCAGATTGCCTCTTTCCTGACAGCTATGTAATACCAGATCTAAGTCAAATTACTTTCCATTTTCTGTAACTACCCCCACGGTGTTTAGTCCCTGTGCCTTGAGTCATGCTGTTTTCTCTTTCTCTCTTCCTTTCCCGCTGTGGTTATCGTAATTATACCAGACCATCTAGATCCATTCATGAAGCATTTCTGAGTTTGCACAGGATCTCCTTCCTCCTCTGAATCACAAAACACAGGATCCATCTTTTTCTTTGCTGGTCTTGACTTGTATTTGTCTTATCTCTCTTACTAGATTATAAATAACTCTGAGCACAGGGTCTTTGGTTATATTATTGCTTGAACATTCTGCGTAGTGTGGCTCAGACTATGGGTGGAATTGAACTGCCACATAGGTTCATGCTTATAACAGACCTTCTAAGAAGGAGGCAAAGTTAAGGAAGACTTATCAGACCTAATTAGTAAACACAAGTACCAGATAATTCCATATCACATATGGATATAAAACATTCAGATAAGCTATAAGAAAAGAGGATGTATGAATTACTCTCTCTTGTACTCAGCAAGCACCATTCATTCATTGTTGATTTCAGCAAGCACAAAACAGATACATGTGGGAAAATCACTTTCCATGGCTTTCCTGACATACACAGTGGTGATGAATATAAGCAAAGGGACAGGATGGGATACATAGTGTAATTAAAAAAAACAGCAACAACAAATGGCTAAGGTCGTATTTTGTTTCAGTTTTGCTACAAAAGACAATTAACATATTTTTTTCAAATGTGCTTTTCTGGGCCTAAATATCTTTGCCTGGAAACTGGGGGATATCACCTGCTACCTTGATCTTATTTCCAAGAGCTGAAGATGAATTTGCTATGCCCTCCTCAGTGCACGGTATAGTAAAGAGTAGAGGCATTTTATTATCTTACTATAATACAGAGAAGGTTGTCTCAAACTCTTCCTGCCATGCTGCTATAGTTATTTGGAGAGGAACATTTCTCACCCACAGGGATGCAACTACATGACTGCATCAAATTGAAGGTGAACCCTGCAATGTGGCTATGGCACTTCAAATAATATAAGTCATTGGAAGAAGAAAAAAAAAACAACAACAAAACTTAAATACAGGAAATAAGGGTTCCAACCCAACATTTATAATTATATTTAGTGGTCACCTGAAATATGATGATATTTCACCCCCTGAAATGATATCACGTGTGACATAAATTTCTAAAGAAATTCTCCTCTAAATAATTTTGTCTGTCCACTCACTTATGGATTTTTACCACAAGGCGATGTCAAATATGAGCACTTAATTCAGAGCAAACACTCTGTGCGTGTATGTTTTTAAAGGCTTCTAAACCATATTAAATTTTCATTCATATAGGTACACAGAGACACATATTAAATAAACCCTCTACAAGAGTAACCCGGCNCCTCTAAATAATTTTGTCTGTCCACTCACTTATGGATTTTTACCACAAGGCGATGTCAAATATGAGCACTTAATTCAGAGCAAACACTCTGTGAGTGTATGTTTTTAAAGGCTTCTAAACCATATTAAATTTTCATTCATATAGGTACACAGAGACACATATTAAATAAACCCTCTACAAGAGTAACCCGGCTAGAAACGCAGCAAGAGATTTCGAAAGGGCCGAATTTATTACAGATTAATCAAATAGGTAAGATGGATCGTAATGGATATTCCAGCCAATGTAAACCGAGAGGGGAAAAAAAGAAGCACAAGCAGCAAGTCAAGAGCCAAATGTTCCTGTTTTGATTTATTTAGCATTTCTGAGATGTTTCTTCTGTGGGGAACAATATGCAAGGCATTGGAAATTCAGAAGGCACATCTTTTGTGTACCATAAAAATGTGCTGCTAACCTACAATACCCTTATAGAAATACAATTCAATAAGAAACTCAGTTGGGAAGATGTCTCAATAGAACAACATGAAAAAAATGGTCAATACCAGAATGATTTACTTCACTTTTACAAGGGATTCTGATGCCACGAATAGAAATGCCTTTGGAACTTAGAAAACTCAGATAAACAGAGAGCCACATTTATTAATTCTTATACATTTCTAATGTGTCTTTTTTTTTTTTTTTTTTAGCAGATCATCTCTCCAAATCGTCACTTCTATCAAGCCTATCGCCTGAATGGTGTTACAGTGTTCAGCCCTCAGGGCAAAGATAAGTCTTCAACGTTGTCACACGTAGCACACACATATTCAGCCATATCATGCTGAATGGGGATACAGGACTTTGTAGAAGCAGGGCCGATTCCCGCAGAATATCCTGAGATACTTATCAAGCTGTTAAAGCAGACATCAGGCTTTTGTCTGCATTGCCCTTGACACATCCTCAAGGAAAAGGATCTAGAAATTCTTTGTCTTCTGAAGAACCTTGGACCTCTTAGGTCTAACGTAGGTTAAGTGCCCCACAGATCTCCCTAGAATAGAAAACCACCTGGAAAACTCTTGTCTGGCTTCTCAGAAAGAAACAGAATGCAAGTGCTAATTCCTAAGGTCCTGTTATTGGAAGAAAGCGGTAGCGAAAAGAAGAGACTTCTGACAGTTTTGGTCCCTGCACAGGCAAAAGCTGGGATTCTACCCTAAAATGTATCAGATACAACAATAACCTCTAAAAAATCCAACAAGGGTAAAATGTATAAAGGTAAATTACCACATTATCATCCAATTATCATTGCTTGTTTTGTCAAGGGTAAATGACTATCTAGCAGCATCCGGCGTTGGCTTATTGATTCCTCATGTACAGTGGGGCCAGCCCCCTCCCCAGCAGGGTCCCCATGCCACCCCTCCCACTCAACAGCCACACCGCTGCTGCCATCTCAGTGCACGCTGCAGGCTGTGAGTAACTCTTCTTGCCCATTCTGGAGGCATTAAGTGAAAATGGATAAATTTTTAGAGATCACTGGACACTGCAAAAGAAATAATTGTGCTGCTTTTATTGCTGAAAATACAGAAAAAAAAAAGATCACTGTGTTTAACCATTGTCATAATTGAAACTTGATTCAATTCACAATTTCGAAAGGGCACTCATCGCTTCTTCATCTTTCCTGCCCATTTCGTTCTCAACGACCTCATCACTCAGAACTTCCCACAAATCTCCTCAGGATAAACATTTCCAGCTTCACTTTTTTTCTTCCCACAGATAAATCACAGTAAATGTGGAATTCTTCTTATTTCATCACAGATTTATAAAAACAAAACAAACCTCCCTCAGCAGATTAAACAAAACCTCCAAACTCAGATGGCAGAGAGGCACGCACAACATCTGAGATTAATGGACCACATTTCATCTCAAAGTGCTTTCTTGGCATAAACAATACATAAGGGTCACCTTATCCACCACTGAAATGCAGCCCCCTCTGAGGCACAGAAACTATATAACCAGGAGAAACACTCATTCATTCTTGAGGGCAAGAGTAGACGACCTTTTTTTTCCATAGAGGTAGCTGTGAGTTTCAACCCTGATCCAGTCTCCTCCAGTTCTTCTGCAAGTCGAAGATGGAATCAAGTAACTACACCAGAACCCCTCCAGGTTCAGCAGATCAAACCAACTAATTCAATCAGAATGAGGGAGAAGATGCCAGAAGGAGAGACAATAGACTGCTGGTGAGTCCTCAGACCTCACTGGGGCTCCACTGCTCTGCTCTTCTCGAGTCTCGATGTGATCAGGGGATGGTAGGAACCCTGAGATGGAGGTGAGAGTGGCTCCTAACTTATCAATGAATTATCTCAAGAAGGTACTTGTTAAGCTCTGTGGAGACACTCTGGATCAGTGCAAGGGGGAACAATGGCATTATTTGGATAAAATACAACTGTGCTGCATGCTTAGTCGCTTAGTCATGTCTGACTCTTTGCAACCCCATGGACTGTAGCCTGCCAGGCTCCTCTGTCTATGGGGATTCTCTAGGCAAGAATACTGGAGTGGGTTGCCATGCCCTCCTCCAGGGGAATCTTCCCAACCCAAGGATCGAACCCAGGTCTCGCACATTGCAGGTAGATTCTTTACCATCTGAGCCTCCAGGAAAGCCCAAANCATGGACTGTAGCCTGCCAGGCTCCTCTGTCTATGGGGATTCTCTAGGCAAGAATACTGGAGTGGGTTGCCATGCCCTCCTCCAGGGGAATCTTCCCAACCCAAGGATCGAACCCAGGTCTCGCACATTGCAGGTAGATTCTTTACCATCTGAGCCTCCAGGAAAGCCCAAAATACAACCGTGCGGGTGTTAGTTATTTTAAAATGTATTGTTTGCTAAAAGGAGTGACTTTAGGAACATGGATATATGTTACAGCTGCAAGGAAAATAAAGTATGGAAGAGTCTCAATCCAAGCTACCATTTTTCAGGTCCCGAGTATCTTATGTCCCACTTAATCCACCATCAACCTTACAAAGTGTGTGTTTATACTCTTACTTCCATTTTCCACATGAGTTCCCTGAGGTTGGGAGAGTTTAGTAGTCCTGTGTTACACACCTAGTAAGCGGTAAAGCCTGAACAAATGCCCAGATGGCTCTGCCTTCAAATTCCATGCCAGCTTCACTCTGCCATTCTGCTCCATGGGCACTGTCTAGGGAAACTGGCAGGACCTGGGTTACTTGCTGGATCTCTGGCAGGTAGACAGCCGAGGCTCAGGTGTAATAAATACATGGGCATGGCAGAGACCCAGGAAAAAGACAAGGGAAGCTGGGGAACAGGAAAAGGGAAGAAAGAGAACCAACAAAACTCCAAGAGGGCCTGAGAGATCAGAGATGGCAGACTGGGAGATCGAGGCTGAGAAGTCTGATGAGAAGGATCAAAAGGGAAACTGGCATAAAAGGAGAGAGAAATCAAGGCTTGCCAGCTTTGTTGGGGGGAGGCTGGGCAGAGCTTGATGTGAGCTGAGAGAAACAGGCAGGGGTTAGCTGGAGAGATGAGAAGGGGGGAGGAAGGAGAATTTATTCCAGGTGGAGGACACTTTATTTTTAGCGAAGGCATGGTGACACCAAAAATCCTTGACATCTGTATACACCTTGTGGGTGTGAGCGGAAAGGGAAAAGCGATGGGCTGCTGAGTGATGGGTGCCGTGGAGAGTCCGCGGAGCTCTCTGCTTGTCATTCTGGGCTGGGAGTCTTGCTTGATCCCAAAGGAACAGCATGACGAGGGCTCAGCAGGTGAGACTCCAGGGTTATCTCCAGGCACACTTATGTAAGCACCCCGATTCTAATATCAAATTCAATTATTCACCCTGAAATTGAAAATCCTCCTTACCCTTGCCATCCAACGGGACGAACTGAATTCCATTGCTCTATGATTTACCTTCCCTCTGGCTGTTTACCTCCAGGGCCTCTGCATCAATTTATGAGCCGCCCAGTGGGAAACCTCCCATCACAACCAGCCTCCTTGGTTGACTGAGCGGCCTGCACCCTCTTACCATGTGTATGCTGAATATACGGGGCACTTAATTGGGACTTGATATATCATTTCATGAAAGCAGTCTTCAGCCGTTTCATTTACGACTCCCCAAGTGAGTGATACCGTCTTTTGCCATCAGTCACAAATTGTTTCAGCTGGTTTCACTTTACAGTCTGGCACACGTGGATGTTCAACAAATGCCTGGGGCAGGCAGGGGGCACCTATATATTGCCTTGGGGCTGAATGTGCTGGGGAGAGCCCAGAATTTGGAATCAGGTTCTTTCCATAACGTTACACATTTACTCAGTACCTACTGTATTCCAGGTGCTGTGTTACATGCTAGGAATGAAAAGATCAATGAAAATTAGGTAAGTTCTCTGTGTAACAGTTGCTCACAGTAAGGCCCAGGTTGGGAGCTACTTGGGAAAATGTATGAAGACATAATGGTGATTCAGTGTGGAAATATGATGAAGAACTTGAGCCCTAGGTGTCTTCAGGGCATAAATAAAGCACAAAGAAGGGGTGATGAGCTAAGAGGGCAGGATTTGGAGGCTGTCAGGGAAGTTTGCCTAACTGAAATAATGTCTGAGTTGAACCCACGAAGAAGCTTTACAGATCAGAAAGCAGGGGGAGGGAGAAGAGCAATTGAGGCAGAAACAGCAGCGTAAGTAAGGGTCCTTGGGCACAAAACAGCCAGATATCCAAGGGGAGCCCCACCCACAGCTTCCTGGACAGGCAGCTCCCTCCAATTCAGAGCTTCCATAACTCTGGGATGCTGTAAGGGCCTAACAGCATCATTCACCTGAAAGCCAAGTTGTAAACTGTGAAGCACCATGCAAATGTAATGTATCTTCAAACTGTTATTTCAGTAGTCTTTTGGTGAATTAGAAGTAGACCAGAGGGAATTTCTGGGAATTGAACTCAGCCTGTTTGCTAGAGGTTGCTGACCTTTGCTTTAGGACAAGTAGGGAAGAACCCATCAGAAATCCAATTAAGATTAGTAAAATATAATTTCCTGATTTATAAGTTGGCCGATATCATAAATATTAACATGTTTGTGTTTATTCTCCCCAAACCACTGGGGGTTGTCTCCTGCATTGCAGGCAGATTCTTTACCATCTGAGCCACCAGGGAAGTCCTTTCAGTGAGCACAGAAGCCAATAAGGAATACCTAATCCAAGAGGCCAAGGCATTTCCTCCAGGGAAGATGTCAGAAGCACTTAATATTTACGCACTACTTTTCTATTCAACATAGTCTACCTGGCTGGATGGCAAACGAAATCATTCCACGCTGGGAGACTGAAACCTGGATACAGAATCCAGAGGGGTAATTTGAGAGAATGAAGAAATTCCCCCTACTCAGTTTATTTCTGCCCTCTTTATGCTGAAGAAGCCTCAGAAACTAAACAGGGAGGGGGCAATTAGTAAGATTCTATAGTGATTCTTCATAAGCATTCTTAGTTTAATCATCATTATCACAATCACCCTTACAATATTTAACTCAAGAGAGTTCCAGAAAAACATCTATTTCTGCTTTATTGACTATGCCAAAGCCTTTGACTCTGTGAATCACAATAAACTGTGGAAAATTCTGAAAGAGATGGGAATACCAGACTACCTGACCTGCCTCTTAAGAAACCTATATGCAGGTCAGGAAGTAACAGTTAGAACCGGACATGGAACAACAGAGAAAAGGAGTACATCAAGGCTGTATATTGTCACCCTGCTTATTTAACTTCTATGCAGAGTACATCATGAGAAACACTGGGCTGGAAGAAGCACAAGCTGGAATCAAGATTGCCGGGAGAAATATCAATAACCTCAGATATGCAGATGACACCACCCTTATGGCAGAAAGTGAAGAGGAACTAAAAAGCCTCTTGGTGAAAGTGAAAGTGGAGAGTGAAAAAGTTGGCTTAAAGCTCACATTCAGAAAATGAAGATCATGGCATCCGGTCCCATCACTTCATGGGAAATAGATGGGAAAACAGTGGAAACAGTGTCAGACTTTAATTTTTTGGGCTCCAAAATCACTGCAGATGGTGATTGCAGCCATGAAATTAAAAGATGTTTACTCCTTGGAAGAAAAGTTATGACCAACCTAGACAGCATATTGAAAAGCAGAGACCTTACTTTGCCAACAAAGTTCTATCTAGTCAAGGCTATGGTTATTCCAGTGGTCATGTATGGAAGTGAGAGTTGGACTGTGAAGAAAGCTGAGCACCAAAGAATTGATACTTTTAAACTGTGGTGTTGGAGAAGACTCTTGAGAGTCCCTTGGACTGCAAGGAGATCCAACCAGTCCATTCTAAAAGAGACCAGTCCTGGGTGTTCTTTGGAAGGACNTTACTTTGCCAACAAAGTTCTATCTAGTCAAGGCTATGGTTATTCCAGTGGTCGTGTATGGAAGTGAGAGTTGGACTGTGAAGAAAGCTGAGCACCAAAGAATTGATACTTTTAAACTGTGGTGTTGGAGAAGACTCTTGAGAGTCCCTTGGACTGCAAGGAGATCCAACCAGTCCATTCTAAAGGAGATCAGTCCTGGGTGTTCTTTGGAAGGACTGATGCTAAAGCTGAAACTCGAGTACTTTGGCCACCTCACGTGAAGAGTTGACTCATTGGAAAAGACTCTGATGCTGGGAGGGATTGGGGACAGGAGGAGAAGGGAACGACAGAGGATGAGATGGCTGGATGGCATCACTGACTCTATGGGCGTGAGTCTGAGTGAACTTCAGGAGACGGTGATGGACAGGAAGGCCTGGCATACTGCGATTCATGGGGTTGCAAAGAGTCGGACACGACTGAGCGACTGAACTGAACTGAGTATCATTAAGGGCTCATTATATACCAGGATGGATTCTAAGGGCTTTGCATGTATACCTTTAATACATTTAGATGTATTTAATACACACAATACACACAATAACTTAATACACACAACACACAATTGTGTATTTAATACACACAATAACTCTATGAGGTACTTATTATCATAAGCCCCACTTTAAAAGTAAGGAAATTGAAGTTCAAAGAGGTTTTATAACTTGCCTAAGGACATGCAGCTAGTTAAGTGTTAGATCTGGGATATGAATTGAGGTAATCTGGAGCATCAGTCTCTATATTCAGTCATATTCTCTTCTCCTAGGGGCAAGAACCAAGAAGCTATACTTTGTTCCACAGTGTGTATCTTCACTGGGAGGATGGGAAGGATATAGTAAATGGTGGCATTCAGGAAGTGGTTTCACTTATTGAATTCAGTAAGTTGTGGCAGAATGAAAGCTGATCAAGTAAAGAATACATCTTTCCTTTTCACATCTTTTTAAATCAATCCTTTGAACCCCTTTGAAAGGAAAGAGGAAAAGAGGAAATATTTAACAATAAGATTTTCTTATTCTCCTAATATCAATCTCACTCTAAGCATAGTATCAAAGGAAAGTTAAACACACAGGTTCTGGAGATGAAAGACTTGTGTCAAATCCCAGTGTTGCTGCTAACTGTGATGATGAGCTGTGCAATCTTGAATAATGGTGCTTGACCTCAGTCTTCTTATCTGTAAAATGGGCTTGATAAATACCTACTTAGCGGATCCAGCAGAAGTCCCATGTGGAGTTGTGTGTATGTCCATGTATATTTTATCATGCTTCATAAATAGTAAGTGTTAAACTTACTATTATTATTCAGCTTTCTTTGTATGTAACACACAGTTATGCATCTATGTCAGTTACTGAATAAGAACATTCTTAATGTGCTATACCAGTGTTCAGGGGCATATAAATAAAGTTTAAAGCTGTTTAAAAACAGAGAGAGAAAAAGGGACAGTACAAGCATTAAGAAGGACAGGAGGCAATCCACGGAGAGCAATACATCCAGAGAAAGTTTCCAAATCACGGACTTATAAACAATGGTGTCCAGGGTGGTTGAATGATTAAGAACAAAACAAAAAGTACGACAGTGTATTTCTTGAGTTGGAAGAATGGTCTAATGCAGGGATCAGCCAACTCTTTCTGTAAAAGGATAGAGAGTAAGCATCTAAGGTTCAATAATTTATCTTATCTATCCAACCACTCAACTCCACTATTGTGACAAAAGCAGCAAGTAAAAAACCCCAATGAATGGGCATGGCTGCATTCCAATAAACCATATTTGCAAAAACAAGAAGCAGGCTGGGTTTGGCTGGAGAGACCTGTAGGTTAGTGACCCTGATCTAAATGAAGGCTCATTAACAATGGCTATCAATAAGAGTTGTAGTACCAAGGTCTGGGAATGATTTCAAAAATGTAACATGAAATATATACATGCATATATATCTGTTTGCAGAAATATTTGCTCATTGAAAATAATCCTTATAGTGATGTCACTGATTAATTTTCATTCCATATATTTTCCCAGCTGAAAGGGAATGAGATGAAGCTGTAGACAGAGTACTGAGAACTCCATGAAGCCCTGGATTCACACTGGGGATATGTGATGGGCCTGACAGTGGCCATTTTATCTGTGTGTGTCTGTACACATGTGCAGAAACATACATGTTACAGCCAAAAAAAATACAACAATAACTGATCTGATGGAACCAAAACTAAACTAAAAATAAAGGATTCTGGGTCTTTGTCACTGATTCACGGTGTTATCTTGGGCAAGTCATGATCTCTGAACCTCAATTTCTTCTGTATAAAATGGGATTGAACTAAACAGGAAGTTCCTTTTAGCCCTCAACATCTCTGGTTCTAAAATACTGTTCAAAAGGATATAACTGCTGGGCACTTAATATACACTACAGTATTTCTTACAGATGATTTAGGAAACTGAATTGAGTCAGCTATAACTGTCATGATTTTAATTGGATTAAAAATGACTTTAATGGGTAATTTATCCAGCACTTTATAATAATCATATAATTAAATAATCACAGGTATATCAGTTCACTCTGATAGGTTCTCATGATAGAGTTACAAGTTTTCAGTACAAGGTACAATGAGTTTTTTCATCATTTGACAGAGTTCTATTCTGCGATATACTTTCTTTATTTCATGTTACATTTTCAAAGTTAATTTGTGAAATTTTGTGAACTTCCTTGATGAGATTAGGTAAGATCAATTATTTTCAACTCCTCGGGAGATTCAGTATCCTAATCGATTTATTTATGCTTTTTAAGGGGAGAATATTCACTGAAGGACACGACATAACCAATTTCAGCATCAAAGTATTCTCAGTAAATTTCGTGTTTCCAAATCAATCTAATTGTGAAGCAGGTATGACTGGCGTGACCCTTATTTATGACTCAGATAACCTCCCTCGGCAGAGAGTCTGGAAACTTGAAGAGTGCACTGTTGATCTGCTCGAGAGGGACCAGAGGTTGGATCTGCAGGCAGAGAGGTGAGGGACAAGGAACCCTGTCCACATGCAGCTCCGTTGACAAGGCACTATTCCTTCTACTGGAGGTTACCTCTGCACACCTTCCTGCTGACCTGAAGCCCCTTGTTAATTCAATTCTGAGCATCTCCTGAGTAGAAGCAGACAATAATGCAGACACGGACAAAACTGGGCTGCAACTGTGTGCCTGAACCACCAGCCAGCAGGGATTATATATACTGAGACCAGCACACTCATTCCACTCGTGACCTAATCATATCTCAAACTGCCCCCCTGTGGATATGAATTTATTAGAATGAAGAATTCTTAAACAATTACTCTTGCCTGGGACACATGTGTTTCAGCAAGTCTGGGCAAGTTGGATTTCCTCTCCAACTGGTTCTAACCACCCACTCCTCCCCAATCCTTCTTATTTTCCCCTGGGGGTGGGAAAACATTTACTGTGGTTAGTAAAGAGAATGTGTGACTTTTCATAACAAGTCCAGTAAAAATCAAGAATGTGAGCATTTTCTTTGTCAGTCAACTCGGCAGCAAAGGCGAGGAGACAAGAAGGAAAGAATCACTTGCCCATTCAGCTCCAATCTGCACTCCACTCTTCATTCATAAGAATATGATTCTTCCTCTTCCCTTGGAAAGCAGCAGAGTTTAGTGAAAACAGGACATGTTGGAGTGATACGAAGACCTAGCTTTTGATATTGGCTTTACTACTTCTTGGGCTTCCCTGGTGGCTCAGAGGTTAAAGCATCTGCCTACAATGCGGGAGACCTGGGTTGGATCCCTGGGTTGGGAAGATCCCCTGGAGAAGGAAATGGCAACCCACTCCAGTATTCTTGTCTGGAGAATCCCATGGATGGAGGAGCCTGGTGGGCTACAGTCCACGGGGTCGCAAAGAGTCGGACACAACTGAGCCACTTCACTTCACTTACTGCTTCTTAGCTGTGTGAACTTGGGCAAGTTACTTGACCTCCCTAAGCTGCAGTTCTTCAGTTGCAGAATGAGGATAATGATAGCATTAGTAGCATATGTGATTATAGTAGCAATGCCTATTGTATTCATAGGGCAGTTGTGACAATTGAGAGAACAGATCATGCCAAGGGCTAAGTACAGTGCCTGGCACATAAGTACTTAAATAACACCACCTTATATGATGATGTTGTTGTTGTGAGTTTGATCACCTTACAAAACCCTCATATGCTGGCAAGCAGGATACCACAGATAGTTCAGTGTGTAGCATTTGCTTGATATTCATTAGAATTTGAACAATCCTAATGTCTCGTGAGGGCTTCCTAGGTGACACAGTGGTAAAGAATTTGCATGGCAATGCAAGAGACATGGATTCAATCCCTGGATTGGGAAGATTCTCTGGAGAAGGAAATGGCAACCCATTTCCTTGCCTGGGAACTTCCATGGACAGAGGAGCCTGGAGGGCTACAGTCCCCGTGGTTGCAAAAGAGCCAGACATGAGTTAGTGACTAAACAACAACAACGTCTCATGATCTTAGCTCATGAATACTGATATGAAAAAATATTTATCAATTTCATGTTAAACTCAATGACAAGTTTAAGCTCCTAGTAGGGCATGGCAACCCACTCCAGTATTCTTGCCTTGAGAATCCCATGGATAGAGGAGGCTGACAGGCGACAGTGCATAGGGTCACACAGAGTCAGACATAACTGAAGTGACTTAGCAGGCACACATGCATAAATTAATATAATCCCTATGGAGGAAATTGGAAAATATCTTACAAATGACTACACCCTCGAACACAGCTTATCTCCTAGACATTTATATTAAAGCTAGAGATACACGTGCAAAATGGTGTATATATTTAGATGCAGATATATTTACCTTTTAAAATAAGTAGCATTATATACATTGTCTTGCACTATGCTCTTTTTCATTGAACATTACATGCACCCATATGTTCAAAGCAGCACTATTCACAATAGTCAAGACATGGAAACAACCTAAATGTCCATCAACAGATAAATTGCTAAAGAAGATGTGATACATATATACTATGAAATACTACTCAGCCATAAAAAGAATAAATAATGCCATTGGACCAACATAGATAGAACTAGAGATTATTATAAGTGAAGTAAGCCAGAAAGAGAAAGACAAATGCTATATGACATCACTTACATGTGGACTCCAAAATATGATACCAATGAATTCATTTACAAAATAGAAATGGACTCAAAGACACAGAGAACCGACTTGTGGTTGCCAAGGGCAGGGGATCGGGGAGGGAAGGATTGGGAGTTTGGGGTTAGAAGAGGCAAACTATTATATACAGAATGGTTAACGACAAGGTCCTACTGTACAGCACAGGGAACTATATTGTGATATACTATAATGGAAAAGAATATATGAATAAAAAGAATATATATAAGTAAATGTATCACTTTGCTGTACAGTAGAAATTAATACAACATTGTAAATTAACTATATTTCAATAAAAGTGTATCTTAGAGAGCTTAATGCTATATATGCATACTGTGTTTCTGGAATGACACATTGAGGCCAAAAATGTCCTACTGGTGGGAAGTGTAATTGGTGACAAAATTTGCTGTATAGATTTTTATAGTTTTTGAATCATATGAACATAGTACTTACTCCAAAATGGTAAGAAATAAGTAACATATATTTCAATAAAAGTGTATCTTAGAGAGCTTAATGCTATATATGCATACTGTGTTTCTGGAATGACACATTGAGGCCAAAAATGTCCTACTGGTGGGAAGTGTAATTGGTGACAAAATTTGCTGTATAGATTTTTATAGTTTTTGAATCATATGAACATAGTACTTACTCCAAAATGGTAAGAAATAAGTAACAAAATGAAAAAATACATTATATTTTTTCCTCCCAAAGTCTGTCAAGATGGAAGTCACAGGTAGAAACTGCATGTTACTTTGTGGGGGAATGCATCACAGGGCATTTGGGGATCTTAGTGCTTTGACCAGGGATCAAACCTGTGCCCTCTGCAGTGGAAGTGAAGAGTCTTAACTGCTGGGCCAACAAGGAAGTCCCAGATTTTTATTACCTTTTCTCGGGGAGAAATACTCAGCTTTAACTGAGAATATTGTAGTGTTTATTTTTTAGTTTTGTCATATCTCTAAGAGATACATATTTTTCCTTGTCAAGGATAGGGATCCTTAGAAATGGTTGCTTTTAAAGTTAAAAGATAATAGACAAAAATTCCCTAAAGATAAAATTAACCTGATAATGCCTTAAATAACCCATAATTTTGTGTACACTTCTCTATAAACAATTTTATATGCTCCTCTAAATTTATTAGGCAATGTTTTTCTATGATCTTCAGTTAATTCTTCAGTGATGTCCTCAGTGGAAAATCTCTGCTAAGCAAAACTTGCCGTGAAAATTTCAAGGGAGAATGGGAGAATGAAACAATAATCAAATGTATTATTGAACAAAATTAACAGCCATGACAAAATGCTACTAAAGAAGTCGGGAACTGGGTGGGGCGGGGCGGGAGGCGGGGTGTGGAATAGAAGGAATTAATTCACTTCACTCATTTACCTCGCCAAAACGAGTAACCACCTCTCACAAACTCAACCAGTCGACGAGGATGGGATTCGAACCCACGCGTGCAGAGCACAATGGATTAGCAGTCCATCGCCTTAACCACTCGGCCACCTCGTCGCATGTAAGTTTTATCTCTTCAACACCTTCTGCCAGGCGTTTTATAGTAATGCATCTAATCGTTCTTTTCCCGGCTTAATCGTCACAACCACAGTGTGAGTTAGGTGTCTTAAAGTAAATTTCACAACGGACAGTAATTGACAGAGCTTGGAGTGGTGAAGTTACTTGGCAAATAGCTGATAACAGGTGGCTGCTGCTGCTGCTAAGTCACTTCAGTCATGTCCGACTCTGTGTGACCCCATAGACGGCAGCCCACCAGGCTCCCCCATCCCTGGGATTCTCCAGGCAAGAATACTGGAGTGGGTTGCCATTTCCTTCTCCAGTGCATGAAAGAGAAAAGTGAAAGTGAAGTCGCTCAGTCTGTCCGACTGTTAGCGACCCCATGGACTGCAGCCCACCAGGCTACTCCGTCCATTGGATTTTCCAGGCAAGAGTACTGGGATGGGGTGCCATTGCCTTCCNTGGGTTGCCATTTCCTTCTCCAATGCATGCATGCATGCTAAATCGCTTCAGTCGTGTCTGACTCTGTGCAGACTCATAGACAGCAGCCCACAAGGCTCTCTGTCCATGGGATTCTCCAGGCAAGAACACTGGAGTGGGTTGCCATTGCCTTCTCCATTGTGCTGGAGAGAGAGCACCAAAATTACAAATACAGTGAAGTAACAACTTCCTTTCCATAGCCACCTACCTTGAAATTAATTTTCAAAACCTTCTAAACTTGGAAGCAGCATTTCAAAAATATATGGTCATAAAAAGAGCACTGGATTTTTCTCTTCTGGAAAATAATGACACTAAGCTTGATGTACATTAAGGCTGGTGACATTTTTGTAATTCTATAGGAATATCTAAATCTCTATGTAAATAGATTCACACATATGAGAAATGAATCCCTGGTCTACTACAGAAAGTGCAGGCTGTTTGTTTCTGACCTTGTCTCAGAAGAAACCAGACATAAGTTCTCCTACAGAGAGAGAAATACTCCTTTGCACACACAGACACACACTGGAATGCAAACCCCACATCAAAATGCTGGTAGAGTTCATAACTCAAATTTCTTTATCCTGTAGCTGCTCAGGGACCCCATTAAATTGTTTTCCACAAATGCCATGAGGTTTGAACCATTTGTTATAACATTTGAGTCATTTATAAGATATTTTGATCCGACAAATCTGGAAGTAGCTGTCTAAAGTAAAATACATGACAAATGGCAGCTTCATCTCGCTTCAGATCAAAGCGGGGAACATTGTGGATTCCTACAAAACTTTCTGAGGGTGTTGAATGGATTTCCTCACTTCTGTGTGCTGGCAGGAAAACAGCACTATGTGTCCTAGACTACTCTGACCTCCCTGAAAAAAAAGGTGCTCTACAGATTCGAGCTTGTAGTTACAGGCTCATGGAGCCAATCAGTTTGGATCAAAGATGAAAAACTAGCATGGTGGGAAAGATGGCATAAACACAGAAGCACAAGTGAACGTGGAAAAGAAGATGAAAATGTTCAGCCTAGGTGTGCTTTAGGCTCGTATTGCTGACTTCCTACAGGAGCGTTTTCTGCCACAGCCGAAATGAGGGAGGGTAACAGAAGCATGGCAGACCTGCTAAAATTCATCTCTAATAGACTGGTGCTACTCAACTCATGCTGGATGGACCAGCGGCCAGAGAGTAAACGGGAAGCTCCACCAGCCACATGCCAGACTTACAGGAATCCAGATTTCTCAATGTGCGCCCCAGTGAGAGGGTTCTATCAAGCCCCCCAGGCGATTCTGATACATGCTAAAGCTTGGGAGCACTGAAGTAGAATATGACAAAAACAAAAACACTTGCTAGCACAGTAAACACACTACAGGCCAAAAGGCTTCTTCTTTTTATATAAGAAGAAGCTCTCCTGCTATGAAATCATGCTCCATCTCCGCCACCCTTCTTCAGGTCAGGTGCGTCATTGGTTTCCTCTGGCGTTCTCAGCAAGGTTCACTGGCTACCAGTGAGTAGGACTGGGTTCAGTTGAATCATGTCTTTAGTCATCACTTTTTAAAATGAGGAACTGGTGGGTATCATCTACCTACCGAAGATGATACAACAGCATGCCAAAGAATCGTGCCTCAAACGTCACCAAGCACACTTTTCAGAGTACAGACTTTCATCGTATTTTATGTCATTTGGTCTTCTTTAGAAATGTGTCCTTTCTCGTATTGATTAAATTGCAATTTTTCTAAAACAGCTTGTAATTGAATTATCCAGTGAGACATGCTGAAAGGGATCAAAAGTGATGGGAATAAAAACAGGAAGTTGTATAATTTATAATACAAATGATTTGTTGCTGAGGTTTTAATCAAATCAAACAGAGCAATAAAGTAGCAGCCGATTGAATTACAGGCGAGATAACGCATTGGCTTTAAAGACCCTGATGCTTCCTGGTAAAGTCTGTTGAATTCACAAACTGTGCCATCTGCATCTCCCCCTGAAGACATGACTCTTGGAGGGTTCCTCCTACTCAGGGACCCTAAATGCTGTGCTGAATACTTCCTTCTTGAAGAAAAACAACACTCACAAAATAAAGGAAACATAGATTCAACACCAGCATTAAAATAACACAACAACCCTCATACACCACCTAAGGAAGGGCTCAGTGACAGCTCAAAGCTCATTACCCCCTCTATCTACACTTAAGTGATCACTGACAAACAGGAGGGAAAAAAAGGGTACTGAACATATTGGGGATACCCAGGTGGTGCTAGTTAGTGGTAAAGAACCTGCTTGCCAGTGCAGAAGGCATAAGACATGTGTGTTTGATCCTTTGGTGGGGAAGATCCCTTGGAGGAGGGCATGGCAACTGACTCCAGTATTCTCACCTGGAGAATTCTATGGACAGAGGAACGTGGTGGGCTATAGTCCATGGGGTTGCAAAGAGTCAGACATGACTGAAGCAACTGAACACACAGCACACGCATTGAACGTATTGGTAAAGAAGAACATATAAATGGTTAATCAGCTGCTTGAAGGGCCACCTTTGGCCTTATAATTTCCCAAAGATCTCGTTATTGTTACAACAAGCCCACATCACGTACAGGGGATCTTCCCAAAGCAGGGATCGAACCCAGATCTCCCGCATTGCAGGCAGACTCTTTACTGTCTGAGACCCGAGGGAAGCCCCTTAATTCAAGCTAAAACTTCTTTGTGCTGGAGCTGCACATCTCCTTGGGGGTGTGGGCGGGTAGTGGTCATTGCTCAGGAAGCCAAGGTTATATATATAAAGAGTCAATCTAAGAATGTTGCACACNGCATTGCAGGCAGACTCTTTACTGTCTGAGACCCGAGGGAAGCCCCTTAATTCAAGCTAAAACTTCTTTGTGCTGGAGCTGCACATCTCCTTGGGGGTGTGGGCGGGTAGTGGTCATTGCTCAGGAAGCCAAGGTTATATATATAAAGAGTCAATCTAAGAATGTTGCACACGCTAAACCCCCAAAGCTTAAAATCTCCCAGTGTGCAGAAAACGCAAATTCCTCTTTTCTCACTCAGAAACAGGCAAGAGCATTAGCACATGGCCCATGTATCATTTTGAGAAAATGAATTCCTTATGACATAATGCTGTTGGTTATGGCTATAAGGATCTCATGTTCCCTTCAAAGGTATTGTTGATACCTTGGCAAAGCTGGTTCCCACCCCCACCCCAAGAACTGGAAGTGATTTAATTTGTTGCTCTGGGGAGAAGGAGCAAACTTTTGGTTACTGAACTTTCCAGACAACCTTTGAATCATAGTGGTGATTGTGAAAGCATCGGTGAGAAATAGAAGCCTTGGATTCCTTTCCTGAGGTCTGGTTTTGATGGATGTGGAGGCCCCTAAAGGGTGGTGGAGGCAAGGTTTAAGCAAACACATTTTAGGACACAGATTTTGAAAATTGAGTACCACTGTCCCACCTGCTGTGCTTCATTTCAGAATCCACAGCCATCATTAGCAGGGAACAAACTGCTTTTCCAACCACACATCCCATCGTATTGTAGCAGCTCCCGCTGGAAATTGCAAAACGCTTATGGAAGAGCATGTCCTGAGAGCTCTCTCTGTCAGACCCTTCTGATTTTTCTTATCCTGGGGTGTGCTGGGGCAGGGGGAAGAAAAAGTGTGTGCACACATAGGTTCAGGCTATAAAAGCTTCGGAGATGCTATACAGCAGAAAATAACAACACTGTCAAGCAACTATACTCCAGTAAAAACATAAAATCAACAGGATCTAAAAAAAAACAAACCTATTTGGAGAGCAGACTTTAGATCTGAAGCTATGTTTTCCATTTAAAAATAAAGTACAGTGCCAACTCAGGAATCACAACAAACCTTTCTTTACATTGCATCTGGCACAGAAGAGACTCTAATGAAAGTCAAGAGCACAGACAGGCTTCAACCCCATCTCATCGACTCAGGGCATCCTGAGGACTCAAGTGTAGTCCTGTTGTCACGGCATGGCTAAGCAAGGTCCCCCGCATCCGTTCTGTGATCTTGCCAGAGGACTGAGGACCAGCAGCGTGATCTCTCACTCCTTCTTTCCGAGCATCTAGTAAATTCAGCGAAGCCCAGAAAAAAAAGAAGCTTAAAAAGTAACTAAATAAACACAAAGAAGCCACTAACATAAGATGATTTGCCAAGAGAGAGAAAAAGGTAATACGTGATCAAGAATCAATATTAACAATACAAATAATAATGCCAGTAACACCACACCCCTTCATGCTTCTGAATCCTTCTACATACATAAAGGACATAGTCTCAGTTTAAAAAAATAAGGTCAAATAACATTTTAAGGTTTAATCGAGCTAAACCACACTTTTCCTGGAATGACAAGCAGCCCACCGGCTTCCCGATAAGTAAATTCTCTCAGGACACCACCCAGCCACATACAGAGGTTATAGTCAGAGACCCAGGGCAGTGAAGGCTCCCACGGTCTGACAAGGGGGTCAGTGCCTTTGAGGCAAATGATGCAGCCTTGGCAGAAAAATGGCTGTGGTTTTAGATGCCCTGGTCACCAAGTCCTCTGACCCCACCTGGATGGGAACATCTCCTTCTCTCAACTGTGCCACAGTTAAGGGAAGCCAAGGAAATCATGTGGGTCAGGAAAACAGTCACGCTCACCTTAAAAAAAGGCATATCCGCTCTCATCCGGGCAGTAAGAGTGTCACATTGCCCTCCTATTTGTGACTTTAAGCAGCCTGCTCCCTGATCCTTAGGAGGATCCTGGGAGATTGTGGCCAGCCAGTCGGTTCTGTGGCTGCTGTGTGTGTATGGCTTCCTGGACATTGAGAAGTGGCCCTGGGGTTATTTGCACTTTTCCGTGAAAGGGAAGGATGTTTTCTGGAGGCTTGTGGATTTCACATGGTGTGAAACAATAGCACGTTGAGCTAAATGGGCTTCATCTGGCCAGCCTTCCTCAGACTCACCTCCTCTTCCCGAGTATAACCCTATGACCCTTTTTAGCCACCACTTCACTCATTCCCAGTTCTGGGGGTGGGGGGGATTAAATCCAGGACTTGCCTCTGCAGGCACTTGGTAATGCATCCAGAAATGATGATTTGCCACGTAATTATAAGGACAGCTATGGTTTTATTCTGAATTAAATAGCAAGCCCTCTGTGTGCAGCTGGCTCCTTTGCCCAAACAAACTGCTTGTAAATTTAATTCTGCTTCTTTGACTGCAAAGCTTTCTCTGCTGGTTTTGCCATAACATGGGAAAACTGGAAGCCTTAGCGGAGGCTGCTCCTTCCTGGAGGAACAATGACAATATTATACTCTGTGGAGACTAGGGGGTTAGATGAAACCATAGCAAACCTTTCCATAGCGAGCTGAGTGCTCCCATTGGAAGAGCCCCTGGATGGCAGCTTCGGCCTCTCAGAATCCTGATGGAGGTTGGGGCACAGTCAGAGAGAGGTTTCATCTTTAAAATGAAACCTTTGGGAGACCCTGACACACACACACACAGACAATGGAAACTAATTATATTTCGTAATCAAAAAAGTGTGCATGG
The DNA here is from genome assembly GCA_006410675.1 of Oreotragus oreotragus. Classification (NCBI taxonomy): domain Eukaryota; kingdom Metazoa; phylum Chordata; class Mammalia; order Artiodactyla; family Bovidae; genus Oreotragus; species Oreotragus oreotragus. The sequence goes on along the minus strand of SJYX01014519.1, from coordinate 103,576 downwards.
ATACACCACAAACAACTAAAGAGAAAGGGCCACCTCAAAAAATCCAGATTCAAAACTGGAAGCCAAAACGAACAGCAGTCACAGAAAGTCTTGAAGGAAATCTTGATATTTGCTAGACAAAGTCAGTGAGAAAATTTTGCAAAAGAGAACGGCATGATTTGAACTCTGTAAAACTGGAAAGAAATTCCATGTTCCACGCTTGAAGTATATTCCAGAATGGGGGAAGATAGGCTAAAATTGAATTAGAATTCGATTTGAAGATGGACAATTATAAGGACTCTTACTGCTGGTTCAATAAAAAAAATAATAATTTGTCCATGCTTAGGAAGAAAACACACTGCAAGCAGTTCAGGGAACAGAGTAAGGGGAGGGGGTGGCCATCTTTAGAATCAAAATGACTAAACATATTAACCAGGTTTCACTGGCCAGAAATGAACAGACAGAAAATGCTCAAGGTTTATTTATGCTATTTCAATGCTCAGTTGTTTTAATTCCCACACAAGATGGCAGTCTAAGGTATTTCTTTATATTTGGTCATAAACAAATATTACTAGAAATGTAAAGGAAAACAAACAGCAGAAAATTCTGTGACAAGACACTTTTCCTCTACTCATTTCGCTCCACTAATCAAAGCATTGCACTCTGCCCTTATGTTCTCCATTTGGGCTAACATCTCTGATGTCCCAGAAACATTCTTACACTTTCAGGCATGGGACTGGATAGCAATGCAACATGCTCATTCAAATTCCACAAAACGAATATTACAGTCCCTAACAGACATTATTAGGTCCACAGTAGTTCATCAGCTGAGGTGGAGATGGCTCTTTCATTTCTTAGAGAGCAAAATAATTTGTTTTTCTATTTGAGTTTACTGTGGATATCCTTTAGCCTAATGAGACTATAAAAGCTACAGGTTAGGTTCAGAATGTTCAATGGTGATCCCAATTGGGAAAATTCAAAATTGAATGGGAGGAACTTTTCAAAGTCAACAACACAGAAAATATAAACTTCTGGTATGTGAAATAAAGGAAAATAAAGAACATAACAGGTTCTACTGCAAGTATAGGAATAGGATAGAAATTGTCTACCTACATAGCAACACTGTAGTAAGATAACTAAATATGTTTCTTCCCCCATGACAAGATAGTCAATAAATATAGGATGATAAAGGGTTAACTGGCTCATAGGCTGTGGCTTTCAAATGCCTACCATACACTGATACTGTACATAAAGACAGCTTTTAAGCATAATAATACAAAGCCTGTAGACATGCTTTATTTAGTAGAAATAGTTGGAATGGGAAATGTTCCGACTATAATGTTATAACCAGCATGTTGTTTGTTAATATTTATTAGAGAATATCTACAAAGAGCCCCTAAACAAGCATACATTTAATTGAGAAACAAAAGAAAGGAGTCTGCCTTTTAGTCTTTCCATTTAATCACTTATACAGCATCTTTCATTTATGTATAGGACTGCAGACTGCGTAAGGTCATACTATGTGTGTATACACACACACACACACATCCCAGGAACACACACACACTTATATGGAAAGGTATCTCCTGCTTCAAAACAGTTAGCGCTGTTTCATCCAACAGACAAACATTTACTGAATACCTACAATATGTCCATGCCAGGTTGTGTTGTAGGGTCAGGGAAACAGAGCAATAAACATTACAGGCAAAATCCCTGTTCTTACAAAGCTTGTTCTGGGCTTGGAGAGACAGACGGTAGTTAAGTGCACAGCCTTTCAGGCAACAACGGTGATGATAGAAAGCAAAACAGAGTAAGGAGGAGGATAGGGGGTGCAGGGCAGCAAGGCAAGGGGTGGGGGCTGCTCTTTATACCGGGTGCCCAGGGAAGGCTGCTTCTAAGATGCCATTTGATCAAAGGGTTCAAAGAAGAAAAAGCCCATTGATTTGAGGGTGGAGGAAGCATTCTGACAGACAGAAAGGTCATGTAGAAGTCCTGAAGAAGGGCCAGCTTGGCACGTTTGCACAGCAAGGTCACTGAGCCAGAGAAGGTGGACGAGGAGAAGGGGTGGGCAATGAAGTGGCAGAGGCAGCCCAGGCAGGGGTGCGAGAGATCACGCCAAATGAACCGGGAGGCCACTGGGCATCGGGGTGCTTGAATGCACTGTCTATTGTGTTCAATTGGGTGTCTCTGACGGTAAGCGTATACATTTTCTAATTTGGAAATACCTGTTCTTTTTTCCTGTTTTGAATTAAAAAAATAAATACACTAGACAACTCTGCAGAAGGCAATGGCATCCCACTCCAGTACTCTTGCCTGGAAAATCCCATGGACGGAGGAGCCTGGTGGGCTGCAGNATCCAGGCAACTCCATGAGTTAATTATTTTGATGGGACTCCAGGATGTTCTTGGCCCCTAAGCCTCCTGAGCCCAGTGCAGTGATATTCTGCTAAATCATATTATTACTGTCTTAGATTTAATGAAGATAATTAAACTTGACATATGTCTTCCTAAACCATCTATATGTCTTCTTTGACACTATCATGGTATAATGATTTAATAGTAATTTAACAAATTGCATGCCTAATGCCTGCATTAATTTCAATCATCTATTAAATATTAGGTCAATTATTTTCAAGTACCTGCCAGCGCCTGAAGTGAAAATGAAAGTAGTTCAGTCATGTCTGACTCTTTGAGACCCCAAGGACTATATAGTCCACGGAATTCTCTAGGCCAGAATACCGGAGTGGGTAGCCTTTCCCTTCTCCAGGAGATCTTCCCAATCCAGGGATCGAACCCAGGTCTCCTTCATTGCAGGCAAATTCTTTACCAGCTGAGCCACAGGGAAGCGCTGGAGTGGATAGCCCATCCCTTCTCCAAGGGATCTTCCCGACCCAGGAATCGAACCAAGGTCTCCTGCATTGCAGGCAGATTCTTTACCAACTGAGCTTACCAGCGCACAGAACTGTAAAAAAAAAAAAATGCTAGGAAAAACTTGAAAATGTCAAGATCTCTGCACTTAAAGAATTTATAATTTTTGTATGAGTGGATAGAAATTATTCTCTCCCTCTGATTGAAGGAACAGAAACACAGGTGGATTAAATGATTAGCCAGGGTTACACAAGGAGAATGAAGCAAATGTTAAGCTGGAAATCAGAGCTCCTGGCTACAATCATATGTTCTCATCACCATATGCAACTAGGCTTCCCTAATACTGTACATTTTTTTTTGTAGAGTCCCTCCACCACTATCATATGTAGTACAAAATAATATAACAACAAATTTTTCTCATATGCTGAAATTAACACTGCCTCACGGAGAAAGCAATGGCGTCCCACTCCAGTACTCTTGCCTGGAAAATTCCCTGGATACAATGGGCTGCCGTCTGTGGGGTCGCACAGAGTCGGACATGACTGAAGCGACTTAGCAGCAGCAGCAACAGACAACTCTAGGTGATTTGAGTATGGCTCAGTTATTTCTAATTTACTTTGTGGTATCTTAATTTTTAACCCACCCTCTAAAACTCCACCTGTGTGACAAGGGAGTGCAGATGGGCTCCTGAGGGATATGGAAATTAATCCCAGTTTTGCTGAAAGGCCTTTTAATAACTCACATGTTATTTTGCCTCATGTGAATTTCTAGCAAGTAGGCTTTCTTCGAAACTTTCTGAGGAGCATGTCTGTAGGGTATCAAAACAGAAATTGCTAAAGTTGGAATGAAGAGACCAGCCTTTTTTTTTTTTTTTTCCCTACAGAGTGTATAAATTTTCTCCACTTTTCCCCATTAAGTATTCAACCACCACCAACCTACTATGCAGCTATAATATTTATACTGTGTTACCAAGTTTAATGATGTTATAGTCTTAAATGTTAAAATATAGNTTTTTTTTTTTTTTTTCCCTACAGAGTGTATAAATTTTCTCCACTTTTCCCCATTAAGTATTCAACCACCACCAACCTACTATGCAGCTATAATATTTATACTGTGTTACCAAGTTTAATGATGTTATAGTCTTAAATGTTAAAATATAGCCTCTAGAGTCAATAATTTACTGGTTGATATGTGTTTCTGATATTAATAAACTTTTCATCAAAAGTACTGGGAATGAGCTGATCATGCTACCTGTATAGATGCTTATACATAGTTAATGGTTCATATTGAAAGCAAATATTTGTCTAAAGTATATCTTTATTTTGGAGAGAAACAAATTATTGGCTTGTTTCTCTATACGTTCTCTCCTTTGCTTGGCACATTTTCTTCTACCACTGTTTCCACCTAATTTCAAGCCACCCCTAAAATTGTCAGTTTCTTCTAAGTGTGGGTTATTGAGTGTTTCTTCCCACAGGACCCCGTGGCACGTTGGTCTTCTGCTATTCTAATACTAACTGTGATTGCTCATTTACTTGTCGCTAGCTCCCCCGAAGGCTGTAAGCATCACTACTGCAGGAGCTGTCATTATTTCCCCGAAGACCAGAAAAGTTGCCAACACACAGTAGGTGCGGAATAAATATTTGCTTAAATCAGCACTTCGGGATGCAACTCTGAATATGAAAATACATGAATTCCTAGAATCCTCAAGTCTAACAATTTAATTCATTTAATTCTACTGCAAAAGGGCTATTACCCTTTAAAATGGACAGCCAATTTAAAATGCTACATAGGGACTGTTAGAGAATTTCCATCCCATATGCCAAGGAAGCTAAGTAAACCAGTTTGTTCTGCATATGATTAGAAATATAAAAGTCTTGGGAATCACATTTCTTAAAGCTTATGCCAGCTTTTATTGTTGGTAGTTTTGTAAATGCATTACATATTCTATGGTATTTGTGAAGTCTTCAAAGCACATGCAACATAAAAATCTCCTGCCAAGCACAATAACACACAACATAAGGAAAAAAAAAAAAAGGCCTGGCAATGTAAATCAGTCCACAGAGGAATTCAAGATGGTAGCCTGCTCAATCATGCTCTATATAATCGGGCTTTCATTTATGATCAAGCATGGGACTCAAGAACCACTGGTAGCTTTCTCTTCCCAAAATGACTAGACCCAAGGTATTAGCACACTACTAAGCTTTTTCACACTTTCTGGATGGAACGTTTTTGAAGCAATGTTTGAGACCCTATATGATGTAGGTACCAGCAATTATAGCTTTGGACTGAGATTTATTTCTGCAACCCCAGGAGAGTAGATAACATAATTTCTAAATAAAATTGTTGTGCACGGGACCTTACCAAAAATGTTTTAGATATTCTTTCTACCAACTAGCTTATAGCAGAGCAATCGTCCTTTCCTACTGAGCCATGAATGTTTTCTTGTACGTGAAAATAAATTCTCCCTCTAAAGAGAGAAAATGAAAGGTAAAGAAAAAGGATAAACAAAGTAGAATAAGAAAGAGATTTAATTAAGAGTTATTCCCTCTTTCAGCTTTCCCTTCAATTCATCTTTTCTGACAGGGGTCATATTTTTCCCACATGTCAAATCATATTTTCCATCAGACTCTTTAGAACATGATTTTTTCCCCCAAGAATCACATTTTTAATTAGGTTCAGTTTTATATGTATATATAGGAGGCGGGACAGGAAGCCAGCCTTGTCTAAGCACAGTGTAGGTGATGATTAATGAAGATTTAAGGAAGGAGGCTTGAAGATGGTATTGCCGTGAAGAGAGGTGTTACAGAAGACAATATCTATAATTGGACATAAGCCTCTGTCCCTTGCTATGTCCCCTTATATAAAAAAGAAACAACACAACATGGCCTGTAGAAGCTCTGTGTCAATGCGTTACATTAAACACATCAGAGGCATGGAATCCAAAGGTACCATTCTAGCTTACCAATTAGGGTCTTATTATTTCCTTCTGAACATGCCCCGTATGTTTTCCAAATATTATCTTTAACTCTGTAAATAGTTCTATGGCATGAACATTATTATCACAGCTTATATAAGAGTAACTATGTTTTCTCGCAGTAAGTGGCTTAACTGGCATGGAAACTAAAACCATTTACAGTATTTGTGGCTAATTGGCTAATATTATAGTATTACATAGCGTGTATTAGCAGGTATCAGGGTAATTGTTTACGTCATATAGTCCAGTCAATGCCTTACTAATGTCTTTAAGGGGACAGAGAATATGTTTTCTGGTTTTTGCATTAACATTCTTTTCTGCCATCATTTTATGTGTATTCTTGGTTATATTCTGAAAACTGTGGAAGGTTTACAAAAAATTAATCTTGAGAGAGCTTAATGCACATTACTTGGTGAAGTGATTGATTGCTTGAATGATAGCTCATGAAGAAGATGGTGACAAAGAATACAGGCAGTGTAGTTGCCTTGTGAGTAGCTAAGTTTGGAGTATGTTAGACCCTTCTGGGACCCTTTTAAAGTTTCCATAATTCCTGGATGAAATGTTATTACTTCAATCAAGATCCCAAATTGGTGGATCGATCTATGTACAGAAGACAGATTGGTAAGAAGCACAAGAAGCTTTTACTAGAGGTGGAGAGGGTGGGCAGAAGTTCACACTAAGTTTTTAGGAAAGAATTGAAAGAATAAAAGAGAAGGAAACTGAGATAAAAAGGATTTACCTTATGAGATAATGAAGATTTGAGGAAAGAAGCTTGGAGATGGTATCGCCACGAAGAGTGGGGTTACAGAAGAAAAAACTCAAGAGGGATGCAGAGCTATTTACTTGGTAGCAGGGATATGAAAGAAGGGAAGGGCCTTTTTTTAGAGAGTTCTCTAGAAAACGAGGACAGGATTTCGCTTTGCAATCATTTTATTTTGGGCAGAGAAAGAAAACATTCAAAATCAAAGATGAAGTAAGACTACTTCAGAAGTGAATAGAGCTGTGTTGAGCAGGGGTAGGAAGTCAGGACAGAACAGAGTTCTGCAACAGGGAGGCGGGACAGAAAGCCAGCCTTGTCTAACCACAACTGAGCTGGTGATTAGACACTTACAGGTTTGAATGCCAGGGAGCTAACAGGTGCTAAAGATCCTTCACCAGTGAGAAAGGAAAGCAAGAAAAGGAGAGGAGAAAGGTAAAAGTTAACAAAAAAGAACATGCATTTATGCTAGAGTTGGACAGATAAGAAAGCAAAAAGATGTAAAAAAAAAAAGAGAGAGAGAGAGAGAGAGATGCTTCATCACTCTAATATTCCCACTACCCCCAGCTACCAGTTGCCTTTTAGTTAATAGACTTTTTAGTCTGTTCTATTTGTGGTATGTTAGAATAAGTGCAAAGATAATTTTTTAATGCTATTATAGATTTGGGAACCTATAAATAATATTTTATTTTCTTATATTACCCTCATGACTTAACATTAATTTTTGGATGGGGAATAATTGGAGGAATTAGATGAAATGATCCTACAGCTCATTAGAGGGTTTACTCACTTGGTCCTGTCCCTGAATAGTGATTCACTTGTTATTTAATATGTAAACGTGCTCCAGAGAAACTTACCAGAACAGTTTACCAGAAACTTACCAGAACAATGACATACACATTTTAGAGACCAGGACACCTAGCGCATGGAAGTCCAAATTAAAAATAAAGAAGTCACTTGCAGGCCCCTTGAAGGAGGTCTGCAGAGTGTCTCTACCATGAGCTCCAGCTGTGCCTGGGGCTCAGCGATCGCTCCAGATTCTCCACACCCCAGTCACACACCTGGAATCTAGACATGGGAGCTGCTTTCTGAGGCTAAATGAATGTGGATTTCAGAGGTGGGACTGATAGGGAACAAGGAACTAGAAATTTGTACGACTCTATTCAAAAATCGTGGTGAGAGGAAAAAGGTGAGAGTGTCACAGGGAGGTTGCCACGTGTTTCTTTGTTGTTGTTGTAAAGGGGAGTGATCCAGATTTAGTAGGACAGATGATTACTTTTTAAGAAAAGGCTACATTTTAAGGAGACCAACAGCCTTGGGTTTCAAATTCACCTTTAATACTATTGCCTCTCACAGACAATAAATCAAGTTATTTACGTATTATGCAAAGTACATATTACCAAGCTGCTGACCTTTCAGGCTGCCACTATAATGAGGGATGCTGTTCCTTTTATTGTTAACTTTAGTCTTCAGATTCATTCTGCTTTACTTTTTGTTTTTCCATGTGAAAAGAAGCTTCATTAAAATGGCCCCTAATAGAGAGGGCGGACATATGGAGTATGTTTAACACAGTCCCTTTAATTTACCTTATTTCTGTAAGAAACTGTTCTTAAGGAGACATAAAATTATATGTTGATATGTTCTATTCATTAACACTAAATATTAGAATCACAAAAATAATTTCTCTCGATGTAAATCAAAGAGAAAGACAGGCATTTTAAATATAAACATTAAAAAAACTATTCCTAATCTAAATTATTCATCTTCAAAATTATTCCTACTAGCAGGGAAACATTCTAATGCTATGAAATAATCCAGGCCATTTTCATTTGTATTTAATATCTTGGGGGCTGAGGGGCCTGTGATAGCCCACTAGCTCTTATCCTGGCCTGCTAGTCTTTTCCTTTGCATGATTTACATTTAAATCTAGTTTAGATTAGCACTTAGGTGTGCTTGGAAATCATACTTTACAAACAATACCACCACCACCAAATTCTGCTGTGATTACCCTGCCCCAGAATGGTTTTGTCTCCAAAGGAGTTGAAAAAAGCTGGTGTACACGAACAGCCAGGTCAGGTAAGAATCATATCTAAGGACATTTGCATAGTTTCCATGAATCAAGCTGTATAACTAATAACTCTGGTAACTCTTTCTTCATGGAAATATAAACAATAACTTGGACTCAGAGAAAACACCCTCAAGACTAAAACTTTCCACTGTTTCCGATCGTTCAGGTCACCTTCATGTTAAGTAAAAGCTGTAGCTGATACATCTGCGCCAATGGTGCGGCTACACTGATTAGAGGTGGAGCACCAAGCTAAGGGTCTTCCTTGATTCCTGCATCTTCATCTCAGAGCACAGAAGCCCACTTTGAAAAATGTCCCAGGCAGAAATTCACATAGCTTTATATGTACAGAGATACTCAAACTTCAAACCCAAAATGCCAGTAATTGGGATTCTTAAAAGCCTTTCCTTCCACCCACTTCCTAGATTTTGAAAATCATCCTTCCTTATGTCTAAAGAAAAGACCCAACTCAGACTCTCTGGATTGGATAGGTTACGTACAGCTCAGTAATTGCGGAGCACCACATTGTTAGATGCCTTCCTCAAACTCCCTTCCTTTGAAGAATCATCATGAAAATATTTGACCTTTTTTGCTTGTGTCCTGTATATGGAACCATGACCCTGAAGCTACTGTTTCACAAGAATTCAGGGAGAGAGGGTAGCAACAACAGGGAGACTATAAGAGAACCACAGTGAACCCTCAGTTCCTTTCTTCTCTGTTCAGACTGAGACAGAAGCAGAACAGAGCTAGAAGATGGGCAAAGGAGAAAAAGAAACACAGAACATGCATTCTTCTTTCCTTGCCTCACTGTCGGAAGGTTGCCAGAGATGAACTGCTGGAAGCAGAGAGAAGTGAAGAGCTGTGAGAGAGCAAGAATCAGACAACCATAGCATTGGCCTGTTGAGTGCCTAGGACACTGTTTAGCCCGCAAATACTAATATTGGACAGATGATCCAACCAGTCCATTCTGAAGGAGATCAGCCCTGGGATTTCTTTGGAAGGAATGATGCTAAAGCTGAAACTCCAGTACTTTGGCCACCTCATGAGAAGAGTTGACTCATTGGAAAAGACTCTGATGCTGGGAGGGATTGGGGGCAGGAGGAGAAGGGGATGACCGAGGATGAGATGGCTGGATGGCATCACAGACTCAATGGACGTGAGTCTGAGTGAACTCCGGGAGATGGTGATGAACAGGGAGGCCTGGCGTGCTGCAATTCATGGGATCACAAAGAGTCAGACACAACTGAGCTGAACTGAACTGTGCATTGTCGATAACAGATTAAAAGGTCTCTATTTTAACTGGTTAAAACTCCTGCCTCACGGGTAAATGCCATCTTTAAACACATCAAGAGTCAAACTGAGATAGAAAATGTGCTAACATAACTCCACGTGGCAGCTAGGCACTGGGTTCCTAAGGCTTTACCAGACCTTAAGCTGTACTGCTGCTCACAAGTGATCTGGGAATATTCTGCTTTTCCTCCAGTTGGCTGGGTGGGATCATGAAGCTACACCTGTTAAGTGCTGCAGGAAAACACAAGTCTAGACTTGTTTTATCCTCCCCCTCTTTGTTTGTTTTAAAAACCAGTTACGGTGTGAACTTCACCCTCCAGGATTTGCAGGGCATTTATAAGAGAAAGTTAGTGTACTAACTGCTTTTAAATTTTATTTTCTCTTTTTCCTGGGGACCCCTTTATAGAACCAAACCAAGAGAATCTTAAAAGTCTCTGGGGTCTGATTCTGGAAAGGAATCACACCTGGATACAGTGTTCTTTTCAATAATATTTTGTGGGGAAGTTAAATTTCTAGGTAGGTTTTTAGTGTGTGGGTCATTCTCACTTGTTTTAGAGCTTTTCCTACAGGGTTAATGTTCTTAAAAAAAGAGTTTGATGTGTGATTACACAGTTTCTTTCACCCATTACAGCCACCTCTTTCATCTTCATATCTATTGCTGTACCTATCTATCCATATATATGGCAAATCTGTGTAGATATATGATATGTATTTCATATTAATTTTTGACTTTATAAGTAATGTTATTTACTGCAGAAAATTAAATTATGGAAATAGTACACACCCATGCTTTTAGACAACAGTAACAGCAATAAAAATAGCCTTTGTTACATAAGCATGTGTGTAACCCTTGGAACTTTGCTTCTTTCAGTCCAAGTCTCCCTCAGAGTTAGGCTTCCTCCAAGTACACAGGTGTGACCCCAGTCCCATTACAAACTTCTCCTCAGGTGAAACATCATTAGTCTAGCTTCATGGCCTGATCCCCAAGTTGGAAAACTGTTTTGAGATGCTGGGCTGCAAACACAAGACCTCCTGAGGCAGAAACATCCCAGTCAACAAGGTCCATCATTCCGAGCGGTCTTTATGGAACACGTGGGCTGTGCCTTCATTTCATACACTAACACCGCACACACACTGATGAATGCATATGGCAGAACCAGGTCTTTCTCTAGGCTTGCAGAATAATGAAGGTATATAAACATCATCAATGAAATCCTTGCCTCAATTTTAGAAGCGTCTCTAAGGTTGTTTTGGGAGTGCCCATTCTCCTGGTGCTTAGTATCAAGTGGAGGCCTGTTCTCAGCTCTGGCTCTGGTCTGGGCTGGGCTGGGAGACACAGGCACAGAGGGTTCTGCCTGACACAATGTAATCTGGAGCCATTACAATGTATTGTATGTAGGACACCACTGTGAAGCTCTTAATATGCAGAATTTTGCATAGTATGAATGCTAATCATTTTTACTATGATGCTATTCATATAATATGTAATACTTGCTAAACAAAATTATGAAACATAATTACTGCTCAGACACAGTTGCTGCTTTCAGTCCTCAAAAACCCAGTCATTTAAAATTGTGTTTTCTTTAAATAAATGGCAACAATCCCCGCTAAAGACTATGTGCCTAGATAATTTCCTTTTCAAAAAAGGAGCCTTTTTATCTTGAGTGAGCGACAAAACATCCTTTATGAAAGGTTTATAACTCAGCCATTTAAATTCGCTTCAGGCTGAAATTTGGCATGCAACTTCTCATCCTGGGAGCACAGTTTTTATTTTACTAAATTTTAGTGAAATTGGTTTGGCTGGTTTTTAGTCACAGGGAAGCAAAGGGGATAGCTCCTCCCTCTATTTTTAGCTAGATAATGACAGAGCCTTAATTATATACCATCTCTCCACTTGCTTCTCACAGTGGGCTGAGGTAACACTGAGCTCGGTCGAATGAGGTACTTGTGTCTGCATACACACAACATGTGGGTGTACAACACACACATGGAAAGATCGGTGAGAAAGTCCCCTTTCATTCAGCCTGTAGTTGAAATGAAGGGTGAATCTATGGCTTCAGAGTCACAGAGTAATGCCCTTGTATTGCTCCCCAAGGAGCAACTCATAGACAAGACAATTTCTTCCCTCTGGCGAGAGTATAAATTAGGAGGATGACGAAAAGGATGAAAACCTCTGAGTGCAAACAGAACTTCACCTTAATACTGTCCCCTGATTTTCAGGTGGTATTTAAAGAGGTTTTACTAGTTCGATCAATTTGTGAGGGGATAGGAGAAAGCAAGTTCAGAAAACAGCACCCAAACAAGGTCTGTGTTCCCATTTGCCACCAAAATGATGCTGAGAAGTTTCCCAGGATGCGTAACTGACTTGCCAAGTGAAAGAAAAACAGAGCTGCTGATGCTGGATGTGACTTTCACTGCACGGCTCCTCTCCTCAGAGTCACACGTGTTCGGAGGGACTTTTAAAACAAACACCATGCATACTCTGATTGCTGAAACACCACAAATCAAGGTTAAGGGACAGTGTGGTTCTAACAAATATAGTGACAGGTTAAGATCAAGGGATACCTTGACATTCTCCTCAAAAAGGTCAATCTAACTGGTCTGCAATGTAAAAATGAAGAGCCTGCCATCATCGCCATGGCGAAAGGTCAGACACCAGGCAATTGGTGATAGAATTATCAAATTAACCAATCGATGTGTGTGAGTAATAGATGTAAGCAATCCTCTGGGAGGGCCACAGGGCAAATGCCAGCTCATCAATAACACGCTGCTGTGGACAGGAAGCTCACTGCTACAACCCGTGCCCCTTCTATTACCAAGAGGAGCCAACCCACGTCCAGTGAATCGCCTATTTACATGTTACATTCAAAAAGGGATGAAAGGCCGCTGCTTCCCTATTAGTCCTTCTCTGAAATCTCCTACAAAATCTTTGGAATGATTACCATACTGGGGTAGAAAAAAGCACATGCAAATCTCATCTTTGAGTGAGAGAAACATTCACATCCCCCTAAGTAAAGAAAATGAAGAAACTCTCCCTCTACCTGCTCTTATCAGATTCAGCGCCAGACTCCAGTGGTAAAAATATTTTACCTGTGACAGTTACAGGTATACAAAGCTCATGTTTGATTGCGTGCCACCTTTTGCATTGTTTAAAAAAAATTTTAAAGATGCACCTATTATTACAGCAACATTAAAGTCTTTCAGAGGTATTATCACAGTGGGGGTGATAACAGTTCTCACTACTAATTAGGGATTTACTCTCCATCGATATGTGAGCGTGAGTCCTATTAATGTTAATGGGGTTACACGTCTGTATTGAAGGCAGCATAGATCTCTAAGTGAGTGTGATTATCGCCCTCCCTGGGAACATCTTAGAATGTTTGCATAGCACTTTGATTATAGGACTTCCTTGACATAACCCCAAGAAAATCTCAAATTTCCACCTAGTTGACCCATTTCCAGTAGTTCTGGCAACTAATAGCACATGACTTACATAATTTCAACAGAGCTGGGTGGAAAAAAATTTGGTCAACTTGGATGTTTGGTTTACATATACCATGTATTTGAATATGTGCACATCTCAACAGATGTAATTAAACACACACATATACACTTTTTCAGCCCATTACGGTAATCTATAAACACTGACAATGCCTTTGTCTCTTTTGTCTTATAAATTAATATGCTTAGCTATTTACTCCCACAAGCAATGCTTAAGGGTTTAAAAAGAGCAAGGTATTATAAAGAATAAAGTATTATTACTCATACTAATAAAAATATGTGTATCATGCCTGTTCTCTGAAGGTGAATTAGAATGACTTGGGATATTTATTTAAAGAAGTTTAAAAATTTTTGCAATTATGATGCTAGAGCTGCACTAATACAGTGAAGGAAATGGCAACCCACTCCAGTATTCTTGCCTGGAACATTCCACAGATTAAGAAGCCTGGTGGGCTATATAGTCCATGGGGTCGTAAAGAGTCAGACACAACTGAGTGACTGAACACCAAACGGCAACAACAAATGTGGTAGCTACATTTGGCTATTTAAATTAATTACAATTAAACAAGGTTTACAAATCAGTTTCTCAGCTGCACTCTCCATATTCTTAGTGCTCCACAGCCACACATGGCTAGTGCCTATCATATTAGGCTGTACGAAATAGGGCATGTCCATCATCCAGAAAATTCCACCAGACAACACCACCTGGAGATCCCATACCGTATTGTCCCAAGGAGGTCTTGCGTAGCCTAGACTTAAATTTGGACACCTTGGCTCTACCCCTAGCCCCTGACACAATGCTGAGTCTTTTTCTTCTCCACACCCTTCACTAGGCAACGAGAAAAAAAGCAACTTTACATATTCATCTGTTATAAAAATTGCAGCAAGAGGACTGGTTCTGGAAATGTCCAAGAGATGGTTTCTTTCTATGTAGTAATTTTCACCTTCATTGTGGAAGATTTGTTCATGATAACTTTTAACCAGGTCCCCTAATATTTCGTTTCTGGAGTTGCTTGTGTCTCATACTTGAAATCACAGCAAGGCTGAGGAATCTATGCTGAGGTTAAAAGATGGAGGAGTAGAACAGACAAAGAGCTGTGGGCTCTGCAGAAGAGCCACGTGAATGCTCAGCGCACAGGGGGCCCAGAACGCTGCAGCAGCTCTGACTGGTCCCTCAGAATAAAGATGCTCTAAGGTTGCCAGGTCTGGTAGGGCCACCAGCAGCAGCATCTGAGGCTCTCCTGAGGGGAGCCTGTGCCTCAACGTGAATCCAGGCTCGACCAGCTGCTGAAGGCAAACAGGGAGGTAAAGAAACATAAACAGACTCGCTCTGATCCGGCACCGTGCAGGTTGATGGAATGACGGTGTATGTTGCACGTGTACCACCGAGCCTCTCTTCCTGCCTTCAAAGGCTACAAGTGCACGTGCCTGCCCTTCCATTTTATCAGTATTAAAAATGACATGACCACCAATGAGGTCAGGTTACAGAAGCTGTAAGTAAGCTGTCACCCTTCCCGAAAACTCCATGGAAATATGGAATATCTAACCATCTCTGAAAAAGCTCAAGGTTCTAGATTAATGAATGACATTAACAAGGCACTGATGTGAGGAAGTACAACCCACTTACATTGTCACTGTACACTGTTCAATGGATCCTGAAGAAAAATTAACATACGCAGTGATGAGAAAGGAAAAAATGGAAATATAACTGGGTTTTAGATGGTAATTTCAAATGGCATAAAAATGTTTAGCAATTTTCCAAGTGTCATAAGGTAATTATATAGTAGGATAGAACAGAAAAGCTACGAAAAATTGACCAGGCAAATAATGGGTTCAAAATGTATAGGCAACATGTCTCCATATTTAATATGAGATTGTTTACCTGTCCATGAAACAAATATATACAAGCTATGCCACCATCTTCAGTGATGCTCAGGCACAAAATCCATGAGCCCTTATGAGTCTGATGTGGGCTTGCACAAAGACATTGTTTTCCTTAATGGAAAATATTTTAACTTTGTGAATATGGTAAAGCCAAGCCCCAAAGCAAAAAAATGCTCACACTATTTCAGTGAAAACAATGCATTTCCAATTAAAACGCCTTCACTGCAACTTTTGGCTACAAGATCCTGAAACCTACCAAGACCTCTTAGATTTGAGCAGATGAAAAATCAATAAAAAGCAGATCAACAATGCTGAGGTATTGAATTGGACCTACATGTTCTGTTTGAATCTCTGACTTATAAAACAGTATTACAAAACAAGCATGTACCACTCAGCAGGAAACCCGACAATCTAATCATCTCCCCCTATTCCGAGCCAGCCAATTTATAATACGTTCTGGAGGTTACTCTTCTTGCACTTGAAACAGCAGCATTCATATCTGCCAAGATGAAGCACAAAACACTGCATTTCAACTAAAACAAAAAATTAATAAGACTTTAAAATGTTTTATCAAACCACAACTTATCACTAATCATGTTTATTAAGTATTAAAATACACAAGAGTGCATTTTTTCAAAGTGGGGAGAAAATACTATATTTTATGAGTATGGCTTTTGCTGATGCATTTTTTCCTCCATTAACACAATATATGATTTTTTAACCACATTTTGTTGTTTTATTTAATAAAATATATACTGTTTCCTATACTGACACAGTTTCTACTTTCAGTGAAATCAATGTCAGCCTTGGGATTCTATCAAAATTCCTTCTCATGCAGGCATATTCCTATATTTAGTAGGAATATGTAGTTACTGTTTGATGTGTGTTAGTATGAAGTCTGATGTCATGGAAACAAAAGTCCCTATAAAACAGTCAATCCAAAAGCGAAGAAATTATATGTACATTAGTTGTATTCAGCTTGTCAACTTATTTAAATTCAATTTCACTACAAATTAAACAAACTGAATCCTGGTCCACTTCTTTACTGCACATCAGATACCTATGAAAGGGAAACAAAACAAAACTGTCCCGGACACTAAGTATCACAAGAGTATTTTGAAGTTACATTGCAGTTTCACTGTGACCTTCAAAGCAGATTAAGGGTTTATGGCTATAGCCATCAGGCAGAATGGGTGCAATTTTTAGCTTGCCTGCTTTTGTAATACAAGCATCTTTAAAAAGAACAGCAAAATCACTGCCCATATTCACACTTTCGGAGCATGCTGGTGTTTTACACTTTCATACAAACCCTCAATATGGAAAGCGCTTCTTCAACACATATAGTACCAATGGGTGAGAATGTAAATGAAAACGAAAGCACATTCCTCCAGCTCTGCCAGCTCCACGCTCACTGACAACTGTGCCAGCGAGACGGCAGGGAACCTCTCTACTTGGCTTTCCAGCCCAGGTGACATCCAATTTATAGACATAAAAGGGAAAACACACTTCCCACCTGTAGGACCAACAGCACTGATTAGTAAAGCCCTAAAGCCTGAGCCACTTCTAGGAAAATGATGAACCCATTCAGGAAAATGCTATCTATATTTTTAAAATTATTCTGACTGCAGTAGTTTCTATTGGCTGATTATTTGCTCATTTGGAGTTGCCTAGGTCTCCAAAGCCAGATTTTGGGGAACCTGCTTAGAATCAAACGGCTGCCCTTTCAGATGAATCTGAAGGCACTCGTACAACATTTTCATGTAAGGTCTATGATAAATGTGGACGGAAGTAGAGACTTTGAGGCTGTGTATGTTGAGATGGGGGAAGAGAGGGCATGAGGAGAGAGACGGAGAGAGAGACAGAATGACAATCTGTGCTTCAGTCACCTGGCTGGGGTTTTCCAAAAGGCTACGATCCATTAATATTCCAAGCCACACAACAGACACTGCTGTGCTGCCAATCTAAGCTCAAGTGGGTGTTAGCAGGAATCCTGAGCACAGATTAAGATCCAGTTTGGTTCCTAAGGATATTTGCGTAATGAAACAAGTGCTGGATTTAGAGTAAGGCATCGTGAATCAGGAGTCAAGAGAGCTCTATTATTACCTTTGTGGTGATTTTCCTTCTATTGCAGTTCCCTCTCGGATCCTTCCTGGCTTCCTCTCCCTGTGGCCTCTAGCATTCAAGTCCCTGACAACTCAGCCCCAGACCATGCCAGACCACTCACTGCTCCGAACTCTGGACTGGAATATCTCACTGCTTTTCTCTACTGGATGCCTCTGGTCTTCACAAGCTTATATCCCAATGGGTGTCTCTCTCTCTCTCTTTTCGCATCATACAGCTTTGTGGAATCTTAGTTCCTTAAACAGAGATCGAATCACCACCCTCAGCAGTGAAAGCATGTAGTCTTAACCACTGGACCACCAGGGAATTCCCTTAATGGGTCTTTCTTTAAAGCAGACTTTACTTTCAGAGCAATTTAGGTTCACAGCAAAATTGAGAGGAAGGTACAGAGATTTCCCATACGCTTTCTGCCCCTATATGTACATAGCCCCCTATTGTCAATATCTCTCACCACAATGGTTGGTGGATTTGTTATAGGTGATGAACCTATACTGACATGTCATAAATACCCGAGACATAGTTTATGCGAGGGCTCACTCTTGGCACTTGCTGTGAGCTTGGACAAATGTGAAATGACACATATCCAGCGTTACAGAATCATACTGAGTATTTCCACTGTCCTAAAAATCTTCTGAGCTCCAACTGTTCATTCCTCCTTCTCTCCTAATCTATAGCAACCACTGACTATTTTACTGTCTCTATAGTTTTGCCTTTTCCAGAATGTCCTATAATTGGAATCATATGCTATTAGCCTTTTCAGAAGGGCTTCTTTCACTTAATAACATGCATTTAAGATACCTTCATATCTTTTTACGGCTTTATGGGTCATTTCTTTTTAATGTTGAATAATTTTCAATTGTCTGGATGTACCAGTGTTTATCCATTCATCCACTAAAGACCATCTTGGTTGCTTACAAGTTTTGTCAACTATAAATAAAGCTGCCATAAACATCTGTGGGCAAGAGTTTGTGTGGACATCATTTTTAACTCACTGAGTAAAGACCAAGGAGTATGGTGGTTGGGTTGTATGGTGAAAGTATGTTTGGTTTCATAAGAAGTTGCAAAGCTATCTTCCATAGAGGCTGCCAGACAGCACTTTGGGTTGTATATTGCTGACCTGCCCTCCTTGCTCTCTTCTCCCACACTATAAGTGGACCCACCCTTTGACCAGCAATTCAAGCTCTGGAGTCTCCTTCACCTCTTTCCTTACTCTCTCTGGTAAGTAAATGACCAATAACTTGAATTATTTCTGCTGGTAAAGCACATCTTGAGCCATTTCACTTTTCACCATATTCACTGCCCTGGGCCAGCTTCACATTTCCTCTCAGTAATGTCTGCTGGAGCCTCCAAAGTTCTCTCTTTATATGCCCTTCTGTTTTCCTCTCTACAACCTGTTCTTAATGGAGACAAAAGAATGGTTTTCTCAAAATATAAATTCGACATCACTAACTGGTTAAAAGCACTTTCAGGATTCTCCATTATACTTAACATAAAAGCCAAAGACTTACCTGCCCAGTAAGCTCCTTTATGATTTGTTTCTTCCTCCAAAATTACCTTGTGCTACCCTCTTGCTTTTTTTTAATTAAACTATAGTCAGACTATTTCCCTTCAGTTTCTTAAACTTCTAGTATCTCTTCACTTAAGGTTATTATTTATACTATTTTTTCTCTTGCAATCCAGTTTCCCTCCCCAGGGTCTTCCTGCCCTTCAGTTCTCCAGGTAAAGGTCACTCTTCCAGGGATGTGACACCTTATCTAAAGAAGGTTTCCCTTTTGAGTCCCTAATATCAGCCCCTTATTATGTTCACAGCATCAAAATATAGTTTATGAACTTGGGTGTGTGTGTGTGTGTGTGTGTGTGTGTGGGTGTGGATGTGGGTGTGGGTGTGGGTGTGTGGATGTGGGTGTGATCTGCATTTCCTAGAATGTAAGACCACTGAAGGCAGAGACAGTGTGCATCTGTTTGTCACTGAATCCACAGCGTGTAACATGGTGTTCTGTATACAGTGAGATTGCACATGGCATGCTGAATGAATGAATGATCTTGCAACATCATTTCACCCTGCTCACCAACTTATTCTCATCTGTCAAAGGCAGATATAATCCTAGTCCAGCCACCTTCCCAGGGTGGTTGGCAAAATTGAATGAAAGCACTTTTTGTAATAGATTAATGATTATTTTGCATCTTCTTCATTCAAAATTATCTTTATATCATTCTGGCTCCATTGCCTTTTCTTTCTTCCTTTGAGAGTGACATTTTTGGAAAAAAATGATGTGCATTTTGCATTTTCACTTGCTTTAATCCATTTTGTCCTTAAATACTCTAACAATTTTAGATATCCACTGTTCTGCAAGTACTGACAAAGGAAATAAAACTTTTAATATTGGAGATACATTTCCACCTTTCACCTCTTTCACTGTCTTGGCAGTTCTGAGCCTCTGGATCATCCAGCACTTTCTGTACACCCACCTTGCTGTCTGGCATTCTGTCACCCAGGCCCACTCATCCTGGAACTCTTCTCTCCCTTCCTCCATATAGTCCTCCCTACTGGGGTCTACTTTCTTCTCCTGTGTCCTCATTTTCAGCTCCATCAGCCTGCAGATTACCAACGGTCTCCTCTACACATTTGACATCTGAGTCCTTTTCTCTGCCCTCCTCTACTCTTCAAGGCCTGTCTCACATCTCAAAATGCCATGGTAGCCCCAACTGTCTGGATGCCCTGGTGATATCTAAATCTTAATGTCCTATACAGTTTACCATCTCACTCTCCAAATCAGGTCTTCCTTCTTACCATATTATCCCACTTACAGGAAAGTAACCATGGCAAGTAACCTACCTCTCCCAGTCATGCTTGGAGCCTTCCCTTTCTTCTTCACTCCCTCTAGTCCCTTACTTTTCATGGTCAATTTCCTTGCCGTTATTTCCACTTTCTCCCTTCCAGGTCACAGTCTTCCTGTTCTAAGGAATAGCAACAGGCTCCTAACTGGGCTTCACAGTAGCTCCTCTGATCCAGGGCTTACAGCACGGCATGTTAATTCTCCTGAAGCCAAGCTTTATCGGATCACTCCTCAAACCTCTTCATGGCCTGCCCACTGTCTCATGATTTCATAGTCTCCAAGCTGACCTAAGGGTAATGGACAATGGATTCCTGATCTTTCTTTCACCTGTCTCTGTAATCCTGTCCTCTATACATAATGCTGGGCCTTGCTCAAATGTTATTTCCCAAACACAAATAACAATCCTATGTCTCTGTTTGGGTTCACATTTTTTCATCCCTGAAACATCCTTCTTTGTTACCTCAGCCAACAAAAGCTCTTCCTGCCAAGTTTTCATGGTCCTTCTGGAAATACTACCTTCTTCCATTAGCCTGGCTAGCCACCTCAACTAGGTCCAGGTTCTCTCTTCTTTGACACTCATGGCACTTTGGACCCTTCTTAGTGTATTTTTCTTCTGTTCTTTTGTATACAAATTACTATTCTTTCTCCTAGGCAATCTGACACTCAACTTCATAACCCTTGAAATCATCTAAGGGTGACTTATATATAGTGAATGCTTAGTAAATATCTACTGAATTAAACTCCTTCATTCAATAAATATATACTTGCAGATACAGGAAATACAATATAAAAAACATGTAAATCTCAGCTCTCAGTTGGAGGGAGAGAGATGAGGAGAGATGGACAATAAATAACATCAAAATTCAAATAATAATGTATCATATGCTAATAAATGCTATGAAAAATAAAGGAGAAAAAGGGTGATAGGAAATACTGGGGCTAGGGGGTGTTCCTTTGTTTTGGGGTGTTGGGGAAAACCTTTGATATGATATTTGAACAGACTTGCACAAAATAAGGGGGCCGTATTATATACATCTTTTCAGAAGAAGGAATTTCAGCAAATAGAAACAACAGGTACAAACACCCTGAGTTAGGAGCAAGCTGGGCAGTTTGAAGACACCAGCCCTGATTTGTGGAAAATTTCATGAGAAGGGTTGAGGGAACCAGGTCATGTAGACAACTAAATCTGAAAGACAAATCCAACATGGTTAACTCATGAGCATCATTTTGAAGCCAAAGATATTTAGAAACTAAACTTATTTGAAAGTGAAAGTCGCTCAGTCATGTCTGAGTCTTTGAGACCTCCATGGACTATACACTCCACGGAATTCTCCAGGCCATAATACTGGAGTGGGTAGCCTTTCCCTTCTCCAGGGGAGCTTCCAAATCCAGGGATCAAACCCAGGTCTCCTGCATTGCAGGTGGATTCTTTACCAGCTGAGCCACAAGGGAAGCTCAAGAATACTGGAATGGGTAGCCTATCCCTTCTCCAGCGGATCTTCCCGACCTGGGATTTGAACCATGGTCTCCTGCATTGCAGTAGGATTCTTNAAATCCAGGGATCAAACCCAGGTCTCCTGCATTGCAGGTGGATTCTTTACCAGCTGAGCCACAAGGGAAGCTCAAGAATACTGGAATGGGTAGCCTATCCCTTCTCCAGCGGATCTTCCCGACCTGGGATTTGAACCATGGTCTCCTGCATTGCAGTAGGATTCTTCTTTACCAACTGAGCTATCAGGGAATTTTGTTACATTGCAGAAAGTCCACCTTCAGCTTTATATGGAATTTCAAATACAAAATTACTTAGTACTTAAGTTTCCACAAAAGGTTTACTTTGCTAGCTGTAAAATGCAAACTAGATAGTCCTTGCTTCTGGTCAAGCTGTTTTCTAAATAAGCCGCAGAAGCGACCACATGAAAAAAGCATAATTCAGAATAGGATATCTTAGATGAAATTCTCAGTTCACTCATATTTTAAGTCTTTTTAAAAATGACTGTAATTTGCTCTAGCAAAGATATTTAAATATTTCCCTCTAGCCACTTGTAAATCTCATTTCTAATCTCGAAGCTTCTGTAATCAACTTCTCAACAGTTTAAATAAAGCTTCCATTTGGGATTAAACTGCTATTGATATACACACTTATTTCTGATTTTATGTGATATATGAGTAAGTATGTCTGAAATGCTTATCAAATAATCATAATTAAAATGTTTAATTTCAGAAAGATGATCCACTCATTTTAACTATTATGTCTGGGGTTTGGTTAAGGGAATGAAGAAATATGAAACAAAAATTTAAGTGGGCAATTACATTACAAGGTAATATATGCTATGCATGCTAAGAAAAAAATCAGCACCCTTATATTTAGAGAAAAAGCAAATTTTTTCTTTAGTTTCCCTGGCCCAGAATTCTGGAAAACTCTGCTGCTATGAACAAATGAAACCTTCTCTTCCTTCCTCAGGTGTAAGACATTTTTCAATGTGTACCAATTATTTTAGACTCCTCCTAGGCGATATTGGGGAGAGTTTGACTTTTCTTCACCTCTTCAAATTTAACCACTGGAATAAACACCTCAAAACACACAGAGGATTCATCTGAGAGCATAAACAAACCAAGCATGAAGTCTCCCAACAGGAGGCCAAAGCGGTTTGGAAAATTGCTGAACAGTATCAGGAAAGTGATATTCTTTGTCTCGATTCTTTTTAGTGAAATGTCTACTGAGTTTGGTCTGGATTGATGAGGTAACTAAAACCTTGCAAGTTTAAAGGTTAGGTGAGGAAAACTTATACTGTAAAAATGGGAATCTAGAAGCCCATCAGAGGAGGGGTCATGTCTGTCAAAACTCTGTTGGGCTTCTGAGAATGCTGGGAGAAAAGCATGTGGATTGCTAGAATGTACTCTGACCGAGCTGACTAGCCAACTTCAACCTCTAGTCAAGCAGGACTACTAGAGAGTTTCAGAGCTGAAAACCCGGGAGACAATTATTTTCCCTTCATATTATAGCACAGGCGGGGCAGCTTAGCCAGCTTTAGTGAAACACAGCCTACTGCCAAAATCAAATTCAAGCTCCTTCCTATTAGTCCAGAACTGCCTCGCGTTAAATAAGTGGTTTGACTAATTGTTGAAACACTGTCAGATTCAGTGGTCATTTCATAACCTAGTCTGTTCTGCAGATCTCTGTGGTAGCTAAGAAAAGAAGGCATCCTTGGGGTTGAGATTGCTCAGTTGCTCAATTGTGACCAACTCTTTGCAACCCCATGGACTGTAGCCCGCCAGGCTTCTCAGTCCATGGAATTTTACAGGTGAGAATACTGGAGTGGGTTGCCATTTCCTTCTCCGGGGGAATCTTCCCAACCCAGGGACTGAACCCAAGTCTCTTGTGCCTCATACACTGGCAGGTGGATTCTTAACCACTGTACCACCTGGGAAGCCCCAAGGGGTTGAGATTAGCTGAGGAAAAATCAAGAAGAAGCTGAGGCTAGTGGGAGCAAGGGGCAGTATGTAAAGTAGCAATTTGGGGACAATGAGAAAATGCTATTCACAATGGGCAGTCATTAAATTTTCTGTCACTTGCACGTGATCTGCACCAGAGCAGCAGCCAGTCCATATATACTGTGGTGAGAATGAGAAAAATATGTTCCTTCTTTAAGTACAAGATGTTTACATTGTTCTGTGCTATGCAACCGGGGAAGGCAATGGCACCCCACCCCAGTACTCTTGCCTGGAAAATCCAATGGACGGAGTAGCCTGGTGGGCTGCCGTCCATGGGATCGCTAACCGTCGGACAGACTGAGCGACTTCACTTTCACTTTTCTCTTTCATGCACTGGAGAAGGAAATGGCAACCCACTCCAGTATTCTTGCCTGGAGAATCCCAGGGATGGGGGAGCCTGGTAGGCTGCCGTCTATGGGGTCACACAGAGTCGGACACGACTGAAGTGACTTAGCAGCAGCAGCAGCATGCTATGCAACTTGGACACGCATACGGTGAGGACTGGCTGCTCTGCCAGGCGTTGCTTTCCAGAGCCCAGATGAAGCACCTGTTCTGGCTGCACTCACAAGCATCCTTGCTGCTCTCGTGGTCTCCTTTGCTCATACACACAGTTTGAGCACAGGGGACACAGGCTGTCACCAGTGCCACACACTCGGATTCCTCAGACATGGCACCCATGTTCAGTTCACAATCTGAACACCCCGAGGAGGCGACCCTCCTTAGGGTTGAAAGGACGGAGCTGAAAACAACCACAAACCCATGTGTACTTTAATGCATCTGGATGAATTCTAGCATGCAGAGAACCAAGACTGAAGAAGTTTTGTAAAAATAGCTCAAATTTAGAAATAACTGATCTCTGTTGACCTTTCGTAGGGTTCAGTGTTCATGAAACAGAATATACCAAGAAAACGGAGCATTTTTAATGTTCAAAAGCACTACCTTTTAAAATGTGTTCATTATGAGGAAAGGAAGGAACTTTCCTGTAGCTCATATGATAAAGAATCTGCTTGCAATGAAGGAGACCTGGGTTTGATCCCTGGGTTGGGAAGATCCCCCGGAGAAGGGAATGGCAACCCACTCCAGTATTCTTGCCTGGAGAATCCTATGGACAGAGGAGCCTGGTGGACTAGAGTCCATGGGCTCACAAAGAGTGAGTGACTGAGTGACTCAGTCCACTTGAGGAAAGAAAACAAACCTCACTTCCAAAAGTTAATATAAAGCATGAGAAATGAAATTCTACTTTCTGAAAGGGGGAGTTGTGGGCAACAAATCTAGAAGTCTGAATTTTGCTGAGATGATGTAGATCCCAAGTTTTCAGAAGTTTACTTTAGGCCATGAATATTGGTGGCTATGTTTGTGATGGGATGGGTTCTGAGCAATCTTCCTGGTGATTACTCAAGTGTGGAGCATAAATTATTACCCCAGGCAAGCACCGACTTAAATGAAGTAGTTTTCTGAAAGCAGAATGTGATTAAACTATGCATTTCATTCAAACCATCTCCTGTTTAGCCAATCTCGTTGCTGGGGTGTCTCGTCTTCAGGAAGATGGATTCTTGGTGATAATTTGGAATGCTGCAGAATTTTACACAAAGATGAGGCTGAGCACATGTGGAATCCATAAGAGAGTCTTATCACTAACCCAGCAAGAAAATGTGGTCTATATGTGAGTGAACTGGGGGGAGTTTGGAATTTATTTTCTATCTATGGACCTCTCCAAAATTTTTATTTACTAGCCCTGTAAAGGAATCAGTTCTCTTCACTGAAATCAGGAGTTTTCATCCTTATAATTTTTTTTTCTTTTAATAAAGATAGCTCACGCTCCAAATGTACTGGGTTTTCTCCCTCTGTGCTGTAGAAGGGCAGCAATGTCCTGAAGTCTAGGGAGGTCCAGTGTAGTCACAATCCTTCTTGCTTTGATTTGCATCCTGCTGTACAGTTTAACAGTCCCAAGACTGCATTTATTTCTCTCAATTACAGGCATACACCAGGCTGGCAGTTCAGGAAAGATCTCCGGAATGAGGATCTTTTTCATCAGTCTGAAAACTATTTTACTAACAATGTACCCTGCTACTAACGATGGTTGACTGACCAGGAATTCTGACCCAGGGAGAAACTGAAAGGAATCTGGGTGATTTCTTTGAAATCCAAATCCCTCTAAGAATTAGCCATCTCCCCACAGACATTCACAAATGTGAGGAATTAATTCTTATAAATACATTTGTGGGAGGAACCACGATGCCTGTGTCATTATTCGATCCAACGTTGCTGGTTACTTTTATCTTTAGGTCAGGCATTTGCCATTATCCAGTGCTTCCTGTTGCCTTCCCTGGTGGCTCAGATGACAAAGAATCTGCCTGCAATGTGGGAGACCTGGATTTGAACCCTGGGTTGGGAAGATCCCCTGGAGGAGGGCACGGCAACCCACGCTAGTATTCTTGCCTGGAGAATCCCATGGACAGAGGAGCCTGGCAGGCTACAGGTCACGGGGTTGCAAAGAGTTGGAGACGACTGAACAGCTACGAACAGTGCTTCCTGTGAGTCAAATTCTGTAAAACACACTATGTGAAATATGAATGAAACCAGGACCTCCCCACTCTCTTGAGCTAACGGTCCTGAGGAAGAGAAAGAACCAGAGAAACACAGATTACGGATTATCCCTTGTTCACCAAATATTCAGTGATTGCTAACTGTGGGCCCAATACGATCTAGCCTCTGGGACTAGACTACTTGCCAGCAACTCACTCAGTTCCCTTCCTCCCTCCCCATTCTCAGCTACAACCATGCCCCTCCCAGGATAATCCCCATATACAGATCTTCCTGGCTTTTCTGCATAGAATGTGTTGCCTTCCAGCATACCATTAAGAACCCTTTATTTATTTTATTTAATGTCTAATATCCTTCATCAAGAATAAGTTCCATGAAGGCAGAACTGTCTGTTTTGCTCACTGAGTATTTCTGGTGCCTAGAAACAGGTCCTGGTATACAGTGAGCATTGTTTAAATGTCTGATGAATGAACAATATACCACGGGATTACCTAGTGGAATTCAAAACACGTATAAAGCTGCAGAAACATAAAACCTTTTTAAAGTACTAAGTAACAGTGGTGGTGGAAAAGGATATTTCTGGTGGGAATAATCTGGCAAGCTATCACCATGCAGGAGGAAGTCAGCCATAATTGGTTTTCCCTGGAGAAGACGGATATATTTTGATGATGGGGAAAGATGTTCGAGAGAGTCACTGGGTTCCTATAGTGGCCTGGTGACAGGGAAGCCTCTGAGGAGACCACCAGGTCCCTTCAGCAGTTTCACAGTCCTGTGGCTGCCTCTCTATTGGAGAAGATGCTTAAGCTCCTAGGACATGACTGTTTAACTGAGCTATGATCTCTCATTGTTTCAGTTCAGTTCAGTCTCTCTCTTATGTCTGACTCTGTGACCCCATGGACTGCAGCATGCTAGGCTTCCCTGGCAGTCACCAACTCCCAGAGCTTGCTCAAACCCATGTTCATTGAGTCGGTGATGCCATCCAATCATCTCATCCTCTATCATCCCCTTCTCCTCTTGCCTTCAATCTTTCCTAGCATCAGGGTCTTTTCCAAGGAGTCACATCCTCACATCAGGTGGCCAAAGTATTGGAGTTTCAGCTTCAGCATCAGTCCTTCCAATGGATATTCAAGACCGATTTCCTTCGGGATTGACTGGTTTGACCTCTTTGCTGTCCAAGGGACTTTCAAGAGTTTTCTCCAACATCATGGTCCAAAAGCATCAGTTCTTCAATGTTCAGCTTTCTTTATGGTCCAACTCTCAAATCCACACATGACTATTGGAAAAACCATAGATTTGACTAGATGGACCTTTGTTAGCAAAGTAATATCTCTGCTTTTTAATATGCTATCTAGGTTGGTCATAGCTTTTCTTCCAAGGAGCAAGCGTCTTTTAATTTCATGGCTGCAGTCACCATCTGCAGTGATTTTGGAGCCCAAAAAATAAAGTCTGACACTGTTTCCCCATCTATTTCCCATGAAGTGATAGGACCAGATGCCATGATCTTCGTTTTCTGAATCTTGAGCTTTAAGCCAAGTTTTTCACTCTCCTCTTTCACTTTCATCAAGAGGCTCTTCAGTTCCTCTTCACTTTCTGCCATAAGGGTAGTGTCATCTGCATATCTGACCTTATTGATAGTTTTCCCAGCAATCTTGATGCCAGCTCGTGCTTCATTCAGCCCAGCATTTCACATGATGTACTCTGCATGCAAGCTAAATAAGCAGGGTGACAATATAGAGCCTGATTTACTCCTTTGCCAATTTGGAACCAGTCCGTTGTTTCATGTCCAGTTCTAACTGTTGCTTCTTGACCTGTATATAGATTTCTCAGGAGGCAAGTAAGGTGGTATTCCTATCTCTTTCAGAATTTTCCAGTTTATTGCGATCCACACAGTCAGTAAATGAGAAGTAGATGTTTTTCTGGAACTCTCTTGCTTTTTTGATGATCCAATGGATGTTGGCAATTTGATCTCTGGTTCCTCTGCCTTTTCTAAATCCAGCTTGAACATCTGGAAGTTCACAGTTTATGTATTTTTGAAGCCTTGCTTAGAGAATTTTGAGCATTATTTTGCTAGCATGTGAGATTAGTACAACCACACAGTAGTTAGAACATGGTTTGGCATTGCCATTCTTTGGGATTGGAATGAAAACTGACCTTTTCCAGTCCTGTGGCCACTGCTGAGTTTTCCAGATTTGCTGGCATATTGAGTGCAGCACTTTCACAGCATCATCTTTTAGGATTTGAAATAGCTCCACTGGAATTCCATCACCTCCACTAGTTTTGTTTGTAGTGAAGCTTCCTAGGACCCTCTTGACTTTGCATTCTAGGATGTCTGGCTCTAGGTGATTTGTCACACCATTGTGGTTGTCTGGGTCATTAAGATCTTTTTTTGTATAGTTCTTCTGTGTATTCTTGCCACCTCTTTGTAGTATTTTCTGTTTCTGTTAGGTCCATACCATTTCTGTGCTTTATTATGCCCATTTTTGCATGAAAAGTTCCCTTGGTATCTCTAATTTTCTTGAAGAGATCTCTCATCTTTCCCATTCTATTGTTTTCCTCTACTTCTTTGCATTGATATGAGCCATGCTGTGTAGAGCCTCATTGTTTACCATTAGGTTAAGTGTCTGCTGTGTTAAGGGCATTTCGTGTGTTGTGCTTGAATCACACTGATTTAGTCTTTAGAAGCTAATGAAAACTCAGGCCCCAGTTGAATTACTAGTTTCTCCACATATTGTGAGACAGGTCAGCTGACTTTGGTGGTTCTTTTGCTTAAGGTAATAAGGTGATAACTCTGCAAATATACAGCCCCAGTGAAATATTATCCTTGGTTTTCTATCCAAACAAAAGAAAACAACAGGCCCCCAGGTGAAGATAAGCCCACCAACACTGGTTCAGGCACCTAGCAGCCCCAGCACCCTGCAGGGATGATGGCCACACACTCAGCCTAGCCACTTCCTGATGGGGTCATTTTTCTGCTTGGTTCAGTTCAGTTCAGTCGCTCAGCTGTGTCTGACTCTTTGCCACCCCATGGGCTACAGCACATCAGGCCTCCCTGCCCATCACCAACTCCCAGAGTTTTCCTGCTCCTTTGCTTCTAAATTATACCAAAGCCTCATACGGTTTTCAGAGTTGAACAGTGAAAGTGAAAGTGTTAGTCGCTCAGTCATGTTCATCTCTTTTTGACCCCATGGACTGTAGCCCACCAGGCTCCTCTGTCCATCAGATTTTCTAAGCAAGAATACTGGAGTGGGTAGCCGTTTCCTTCTCCAGGGGATCTTCCCAATCCAGGGATGGAACCCAGGTCTCCTGCATTGTAAGCAGACTCTTTACTGTCTGAGTCACCAGGGAAGCCCAAACTGGTCACTTATCCACCAACTTTTCTCTGTTAAAATATAAAAGGAAGACAATCAAGTCAGCAGACCCCCTTAGGGCAAACTCCTATCACATGTTCTCCCCGATCTTCCACACCTAGAAACTAAAGCATGCCTTTCTCTCTACTGATAGCAGTGTCTGTTTTCTTAAAAACTAAGGAAGGCTTGACCACCTTCTTTCAAAATGATCCGCAAAGTCATGAAAATGTTTTAATTTAGTTATATAATTGTCTCATATAAATTTTTAAAACTCATCCCAGAACAACCTTTTAGTTCCAACTGAGTCCAAGAAAGAGAAATGGAAAATGGCTGAGAAAAAGTTGATTGAGAAAAGGAGAAGCAGTACCTGGGCATTCTGCTCTGATGGGGGAGAGGGGAGATGAGTGACAGGCACTGGCATGGGGGAGGGGCAGGGTAGCCAGAGGAGAACAGTGAGGTGGGACTGAGATTCTGGGGGAGGGGGAGGGTTCTCAGCCCCTGGAGTCTTTAGAAATTATTAATTTTACAGTATGCTGCTGCTGCTGCTAAGTTGCTTCAGTCGTGTCCAACTCTGTGTGACCCCATAGACGGCAGCCCACCAGGCTCGCCCGTCCCTGGGATTCTCCAGGCAAGAACACTGGAATGGGTTGCCATTTCCTTCTCCAATGCATGAAAGTGAAAAGTGAAAGGGAAGTCGCTCAATCGTGTCCGACCCTCAGCGACCCCATGGACTGCAGCCCACCAGGCTCCTCCATCCATGGGATTTTCCAGGCAAGAGTACTGGAGTGGGGTGTCATTGGCTTCTCCAAATTTTACAGGATACCTATTATATACTCCTTTTGTGAAATGCCATCTCAACATCTCCATAAACTCTCTATGGTATAACAGTGTTTGGGTGAAATTTTTCTGACACTTAAAGTAACCAGAGTTGTTATAACCCCTTGTTGTTTAGTTGCTAAGCCGAGTCTGACTCTTCCGCAGTTGGAGCAATAAAGGCATATTTATGGCTGTTTAGTAGGGATTTCCCTTAAAATCCATGGAATGAAGACACTTACATGATATGCACAAGCATTTATAAGGCCATTTACTTATTTAAAGATATTTAATATGAATATATATCCTTACATCACATTATTTAAAAATAAAAAAGACCCTACATATTTTCGGAGTAGACTCTATTCATCTTTGGTGAACTAATTTTCTACTTTCACTTCCAACTTTTGAAAACATAGTTGAAGGACCTTCTATTTTTCTGGAACATATTTATGACTTTTATCATTTGAGAGGTTGTACCTTTTAAAAAAAAAATCTTGCTTCTGAGTTCATGAATTTTTCACTGTTTTCAAAAGCAGCCTTCAGTTTGTTGTGAAAATCTGCATGTTCATTACACCTTTCTTACTTATATTGGCATCCTTTATTTTTACTATTTCCTTTCTTACCTTTTTATACAGCATCTTATCAATGAACTCATTATTATTTGTTAAAATGTGCCCATGGGAATACAACCTAAACAGGCAGTTTTGTTATCTCTCTTCCCCCACCCCTAACTCAACCTGTCCCTTATCTTTAAATCACTGAAACACTCATCCTGGTGAAATTCTTTTATGCATCTCTGAATGTGGCCCTTTGATCACTGATTCTTTGTTTATTTCCTTCACTGTGATATTTTTTCAGAGATCCTTGCTAAGTGCAAATTAGAACAGGAGTTTCAACCTCCTGCACAATGTTGTAAAATAAATAAATAACAGAATTGTATTTAAATAAACTATTCAAATCCATGTCAGTAAATGATCTAATTAATTACTCCTTTGGGGCTATGTTATATGTTTGCTTTCCTCTTAGAGAGGTGAAGAAAGTGAAAATAAATTTCCAGCTGTTAATGGGGTAAATTCCGTAAATGGACAAGGGTCAAAGAAACCGACTCTAATTTGTGTCACATTTGTTTTTAGGCACTTAATTTACTCTGTTTCTTTAACCCTCTTTGAATGTTCCCTAACATTTCCTACTTGATTTCAAATGAGCAGTACTGATAGACCCCAGCTGAATGTGAGAGGATACTTTCTGATATTTGCAATGAACACAGACAAGTCGGAGATACATGTTGCCCCTTAGAGTTCAGTGCGAGATGCCAGATTTTAACCAAGTCTGCAGAGATTGGACAAAATCCAATTTATCATTATTTATTCCTAAGCATTGTGCTTATACTCTGTACTTTTTCATTCTTATTTGCCATTTACCCAATTATATCTATCCTTATTAGACCCCTGCTGAAGGCAGCATTAAGCCAGAGAAGTCCCATAGCTTTGCTTAATCCTATTATCTCTTGATAAACGGGGGCACATGAGGCTCTAGATGGCCAAGTTCAGCACAACTCTCCCCTCTCTTGCTCCCTCCTCCCGGCCTCGCCCTCAAAGAAAACTGCTGTTCCTCATCCTTATGCCTGATGTAATTAAGATCTGGAAATACGCCCATTCTAATCCTTACCCGGTAGAAGCATCACTGTCAATGCAGAGAGATGAACTGCAGTTATGATGGAAAGGGCTGACACCTCTGTGACATTTACTGATGTGTTGGGGCCTCACCAACACATTGACACGGTGAGGTTTATGCCTCCGGAGTTTTCAAATGCCTGCCAAAAACTGAGCATGGAACTCGGGGGGGAAAGGGGCAGAGCAGGGAAGACAAGGGGCCACCCTCAGAAGTGAAGCTGTTAAGCTGTGTGTCTGGATGTGCACAGGGACAGCTGAGAGAGAGGGAGGGGGTGGAGAGGAAGCAGGAAGGGGTGAGTGGGATGTGGAGAGAGAGGGTGAGACAGGGCATATGAGAGAGAGAAGGAAGAAGGGAGAAAGCATGAATTGCCTTGCAAGTTCAAAAGGAATTCCATGGAATAGCAATACATTTTGCTTTTTCAGAACTCATCCCAGACTATCATTTGCCTTATGGAAGATTGCCTGAAGGCCTAGGATAGCAGTAGATCACGGAATCCTCACTGAATTTCTGGTTGAGCTGTAGCTGTAAATGTTTATCTGTACATCAGTGAATCACTCAGGCTGTATTAGAAGCAAATAGAAAAATTGGCCATGTGTATTAAAATATATCCTTCAATATAAACACCCGACATGTGACTAACCATTGAGTGAAAACGAGATCTACTTTATCCTATGGACTTCTCTCAGGCTTTGTGTTGCAATTACCTATGATCCTCTCCCTTCTACTACATGTACTATTTATAACATCAAAAGGGTTTCATGCTTCTTTTCAAAAGGAATTTATTATCCAAAAGGTTGCATTTGGGAAGGGAACCAACTGAAGACTCTGGAGAAAAAAAGGAAAACAATTTCATTTATTCAGGGACAAATATGATTCTGATAATGTTGAACATGTCTTTCCCATACTACAGATACATATATGTGCCAGGAACTTTCAAACCCCAGCAGTGGTTTATGAATCGAAGAAAATAAATGTGTTCTGAAGTTCCATCCTGTTAAAAGCAAGAAGACATTCTTTTTGTCCCAGAAAGAGGGAACTGGGAAAGAAGAGGATTGCCAGAAGGGTTAAGCACAAGCAGAGTTTCACACACAATTGGAGATCAAGATATATTGATTGGCTCTTGCTAAGATGGAGGGATTGACCGAGGAAAAGTGCCCGTGGAGTCTCAGTGTTCTTTTGACGCTGCCAGCTCCTATAAGGACTTGGCTGCAACCTCTAGGGATTGCAAGCTGCACTTTAAAAGCATGGTTTTAGAGCCCTTCTTAACAGCACACAGATGGGAATTCCTTTGGGGGCAACTTGTTTTATTTTATTGTCATCAATAACATTAGTATTAATGATGTGACACAGTGACAGGGGAAAAGATGTGGACTGAACAAGCATCTAAGGGGGACACGCCTTTGACAGCTGGTAGCCTCCCAGTTTGGGGCAAGGCTAGTCCACGGCCTGCTGGAAGAGGGTCAATATTAATAGTAGTGATGCTACTGATGCTACAATAATGATATATTTAATAATACAGAGAGAGATATGTGGTGGCAAAACATCATCATCTTCTTTACTTCTTTTCTTTGTCAGAGCCTTAAGCATAAGCTCAGGCAACATGCATGCCTTTAACACTGAAAAGAAAGGTGTACCCCTTATGAACACACATTTGCTGACTTTAGCTGGTGTAACAAAATTAGCCGAAACTAGGACTTTGGCATAAAGAAATATTAAAGAGCATCTTTTTATAATAACAGTACACTTTAACTGCATGTTAATTTTCCTTTGCCTTATATTGTCATGTTATCTGTTATGTCAAATAGAAGTCAGTATTCTTTGGCCAGAACAGACAACAATTGGGAAGGCTGCATAACCATGGTGGCTCTACCCTCACTGATACCTAGGACCACTGACAAAGTGGTCTCCCTGAAAGGAGACACTTTAATGTGATGGGGGCCAAAGGGTTCAAGATGAATTGAAGACCATGAGATTAAGGCTCAGGCTAAAGACTTCAAACCCGGGCCTCTGCACGAAAACCAGGTATTAAAACGAGATGGGAACACAAGAGCTACGTTTTCCATTTGCCAGTATCCCACTTTCAAACATTTGGCTCTTCTCTATTACTGTTTAAGTCTTACTTCATGAGATCATGGGGTTAGCCAAGAACATTAATAGGAGTCCCCATTCTCCCCTCAAGCAACTTGGTAAACACACAAAATTCATCAGACCTGGTAGCAGCTCTGCAAAATGGAGTGAACACAACACAGTAGATTTCAGGTGTGATATAAATCAAATTGTACTTCATCCGTCTCAAGGGGTGGGAGACTGGTGGAGTTCTAATCATATACATATTTAAATCTGTAATCAGACTCCTTGGGAGTACAGGCTGCTGTGTTTACCAGGAGCTCATCTTCAAGGTTTCTGGGGACTGGGGATAGTTGGTTGTAAATCCTGTCATTTTGGTGACTTAATATTTTATATTATCATGATATTAGCATAATTGTGACCTCTGCATTGTAGCATTTTATGTGTTTCCAGTGTAACTTTTGATGCTTTACTAAAGTCAACAAAAATTCCCATTATTCCCTCTTTTAGAGCGCATTTGGCATGAGGTATTAAGGTTGATTTAATGTTATTAGTGCTTAAAGTGGTGCAAAATCCATGAATATACACATCCATCTCCCAGTTCACCATAATACGGCCATAAAATGCTAGGAGATGGGTGATAAACATTTCCTCTCCTTTTTTTCTCTTTCCCTAATTTTTCCTGCTGGAGGCTCTGCTTCTACCCAGAGGGCATGTGAGTGTTGCCAGTTCCTCCACACAGATCAATCACTAGGGCTTCCACAAGCCCAAATAATAGCCCAACAGGAGAGCTTGGCTCAGCTGCAAGCCTCATTAAAACCATTCTCAAAGTAACAGCAAGGTTTGGGGAGCACTCGACTTGGATCAGACTCTGCATATTTTCCAGGATAATGACCAAAGAAGAGGCATTAGAGGACACAGATCCTTTCATTTGTGATTTTTGGCAAGTTACAAAAAATAGTGAGGCAAAGCTAACTATTTCAAAGGATGTCCAATGGCAAAGTCTTGTTTAAAAATTCTTAGGGAAAAATTATTACTATGGTAAAACTACTGAGGCTTGAAGGGCTGCAAGGGGTAAGTGAACTTGGAGGGAGTAAGATGCTCTGATTTGCCAGCTTCTAGATACAAAATGTTTAATCAGAAGTAGGGACATGTAAATCTGTTATTTACCCTTCCTTGTGGGTCCCAAAATGTTCCATAAGCTATTCATGTGACTCTGTGTGTGGGGGTGTGTTTGTGCATGTGTGTGTGTGTGTGAGAGAGAGAGAGACCCCTAATTCACCACCATAACTCAGGTTTATGAATGGATAGTGAGAGCAAAGTTAACATTGAAATATAGGAATCCCAAGTTGATTTTTCCCATGGATCCTTGTATTATACACTCTTGGGATGTTTTCAGAGATATTCTGGAAAGATGTGCCTTTACCACAACAATCGAATGTTTCTATAATTAAGGAGGGAGAAACTGGAAAGGTTCCAAGAAGAGCAACCTCTCCCACCCTTGGCAAAAGAGGAAAGGTTGTGAATAGGATCTAGAAAAAAAGAAGTTAGCATTAACGAGTGCAGGGGGAAACAAAAGGCTCAAGGGTAATTTTATAATTGCTTTAGTGTATATGAAATATTTTTACATAAAGAGTATTGACAAAATTTTCCATTTCCAAGGAAGGCAAAGCAAGATTCATGCTAATAAGGTAAAAGCAATCCTTTATGTGGCAGATAAAGAAGAAATCCCTGGCTCTAAGTTTTCAAAAAGAAACACTCTTTAAAATAAGCTGCACTTAAAAATGTTATCCTCTGTCAAGCATTGTCACCTCTGAGCAGTTTCCAAAAGTCTGCAGAGGAGGACAACATGACTAAACTACTGGAAAGAATGTGTAGCAAGCGAGCTACTGATTGTACATATGAAGAGGCTCCCGTGTCTCTGAAATAAATGCCTCGCAGGCAAAGGGACTAGGAAGGAAAGTCAAGCAAATAGGCAAGACCAGAATTCTTAAATAATGAAGTTCTGGTATTTCCCCCCACATTTTAAACTGACAAAATAGAAACATAACTGTTCCAAAGAAAGATTCAGAATGAGAAAATGAATGAAATACTCATAAATGTTTAAATTGGGTAATACTGAATTGACAATGGAGGGGTATATTTTTTCCATTAAGTAGTGTTCAAGTATAATCGAAGTTGTGTTAGGATACCGACATTCAGAGATGGAAGATTAATATTTATTTGCTTCTACTTCTTATTCTAATGATAACTCTCTACTTAATTGGCCTAGTTAATTTATGAAATCAAATCTAGATCAGTGAAATTGACAAGTAGTCATTGAGGAAAGGATATTACAGTTTAAAAGCATGAAGGAGAGCTGTATAAATGATATATGTTACGCTATTAAGCAAGTCACTATAAAGTGAATTACAATGAGCAAAAAGGGAATGTGTTTTACTGTGTCAAAAAAAAATATAAACACCCGACATGTGACTAACCATTGAGTGAAAACGAGATCTACTTTATCCTATGGACTTCTCTCAGGCTTTGTGTTGCAATTACCTATGATCCTCTCCCTTCTACTACATGTACTATTTATAACATCAAAAGGGTTTCATGCTTCTTTTCAAAAGGAATTTATTATCCAAAAGGTTGCATTTGGGAAGGGAACCAACTGAAGACTCTGGAGAAAAAAAGGAAAACAATTTCATTTATTCAGGGACAAATATGATTCTGATAATGTTGAACATGTCTTTCCCATACTACAGATACATATATGTGCCAGGAACTTTCAAACCCCAGCAGTGGTTTATGAATCGAAGAAAATAAATGTGTTCTGAAGTTCCATCCTGTTAAAAGCAAGAAGACATTCTTTTTGTCCCAGAAAGAGGGAACTGGGAAAGAAGAGGATTGCCAGAAGGGTTAAGCACAAGCAGAGTTTCACACACAATTGGAGATCAAGATATATTGATTGGCTCTTGCTAAGATGGAGGGATTGACCGAGGAAAAGTGCCCGTGGAGTCTCAGTGTTCTTTTGACGCTGCCAGCTCCTATAAGGACTTGGCTGCAACCTCTAGGGATTGCAAGCTGCACTTTAAAAGCATGGTTTTAGAGCCCTTCTTAACAGCACACAGATGGGAATTCCTTTGGGGGCAACTTGTTTTATTTTATTGTCATCAATAACATTAGTATTAATGATGTGACACAGTGACAGGGGAAAAGATGTGGACTGAACAAGCATCTAAGGGGGACACGCCTTTGACAGCTGGTAGCCTCCCAGTTTGGGGCAAGGCTAGTCCACGGCCTGCTGGAAGAGGGTCAATATTAATAGTAGTGATGCTACTGATGCTACAATAATGATATATTTAATAATACAGAGAGAGATATGTGGTGGCAAAACATCATCATCTTCTTTACTTCTTTTCTTTGTCAGAGCCTTAAGCATAAGCTCAGGCAACATGCATGCCTTTAACACTGAAAAGAAAGGTGTACCCCTTATGAACACACATTTGCTGACTTTAGCTGGTGTAACAAAATTAGCCGAAACTAGGACTTTGGCATAAAGAAATATTAAAGAGCATCTTTTTATAATAACAGTACACTTTAACTGCATGTTAATTTTCCTTTGCCTTATATTGTCATGTTATCTGTTATGTCAAATAGAAGTCAGTATTCTTTGGCCAGAACAGACAACAATTGGGAAGGCTGCATAACCATGGTGGCTCTACCCTCACTGATACCTAGGACCACTGACAAAGTGGTCTCCCTGAAAGGAGACACTTTAATGTGATGGGGGCCAAAGGGTTCAAGATGAATTGAAGACCATGAGATTAAGGCTCAGGCTAAAGACTTCAAACCCGGGCCTCTGCACGAAAACCAGGTATTAAAACGAGATGGGAACACAAGAGCTACGTTTTCCATTTGCCAGTATCCCACTTTCAAACATTTGGCTCTTCTCTATTACTGTTTAAGTCTTACTTCATGAGATCATGGGTTTAGCCAAGAACATTAATAGGAGTCCCCATTCTCCCCTCAAGCAACTTGGTAAACACACAAAATTCATCAGACCTGGTAGCAGCTCTGCAAAATGGAGTGAACACAACACAGTAGATTTCAGGTGTGATATAAATCAAATTGTACTTCATCCGTCTCAAGGGGTGGGAGACTGGTGGAGTTCTAATCATATACATATTTAAATCTGTAATCAGACTCCTTGGGAGTACAGGCTGCTGTGTTTACCAGGAGCTCATCTTCAAGGTTTCTGGGGACTGGGGATAGTTGGTTGTAAATCCTGTCATTTTGGTGACTTAATATTTTATATTATCATGATATTAGCATAATTGTGACCTCTGCATTGTAGCATTTTATGTGTTTCCAGTGTAACTTTTGATGCTTTACTAAAGTCAACAAAAATTCCCATTATTCCCTCTTTTAGAGCGCATTTGGCATGAGGTATTAAGGTTGATTTAATGTTATTAGTGCTTAAAGTGGTGCAAAATCCATGAATATACACATCCATCTCCCAGTTCACCATAATACGGCCATAAAATGCTAGGAGATGGGTGATAAACATTTCCTCTCCTTTTTTTCTCTTTCCCTAATTTTTCCTGCTGGAGGCTCTGCTTCTACCCAGAGGGCATGTGAGTGTTGCCAGTTCCTCCACACAGATCAATCACTAGGGCTTCCACAAGCCCAAATAATAGCCCAACAGGAGAGCTTGGCTCAGCTGCAAGCCTCATTAAAACCATTCTCAAAGTAACAGCAAGGTTTGGGGAGCACTCGACTTGGATCAGACTCTGCATATTTTCCAGGATAATGACCAAAGAAGAGGCATTAGAGGACACAGATCCTTTCATTTGTGATTTTTGGCAAGTTACAAAAAATAGTGAGGCAAAGCTAACTATTTCAAAGGATGTCCAATGGCAAAGTCTTGTTTAAAAATTCTTAGGGAAAAATTATTACTATGGTAAAACTACTGAGGCTTGAAGGGCTGCAAGGGGTAAGTGAACTTGGAGGGAGTAAGATGCTCTGATTTGCCAGCTTCTAGATACAAAATGTTTAATCAGAAGTAGGGACATGTAAATCTGTTATTTACCCTTCCTTGTGGGTCCCAAAATGTTCCATAAGCTATTCATGTGACTCTGTGTGTGGGGGTGTGTTTGTGCATGTGTGTGTGTGTGTGAGAGAGAGAGAGACCCCTAATTCACCACCATAACTCAGGTTTATGAATGGATAGTGAGAGCAAAGTTAACATTGAAATATAGGAATCCCAAGTTGATTTTTCCCATGGATCCTTGTATTATACACTCTTGGGATGTTTTCAGAGATATTCTGGAAAGATGTGCCTTTACCACAACAATCGAATGTTTCTATAATTAAGGAGGGAGAAACTGGAAAGGTTCCAAGAAGAGCAACCTCTCCCACCCTTGGCAAAAGAGGAAAGGTTGTGAATAGGATCTAGAAAAAAAGAAGTTAGCATTAACGAGTGCAGGGGGAAACAAAAGGCTCAAGGGTAATTTTATAATTGCTTTAGTGTATATGAAATATTTTTACATAAAGAGTATTGACAAAATTTTCCATTTCCAAGGAAGGCAAAGCAAGATTCATGCTAATAAGGTAAAAGCAATCCTTTATGTGGCAGATAAAGAAGAAATCCCTGGCTCTAAGTTTTCAAAAAGAAACACTCTTTAAAATAAGCTGCACTTAAAAATGTTATCCTCTGTCAAGCATTGTCACCTCTGAGCAGTTTCCAAAAGTCTGCAGAGGAGGACAACATGACTCAACTACTGGAAAGAATGTGTAGCAAGCGAGCTACTGATTGTACATATGAAGAGGCTCCCGTGTCTCTGAAATAAATGCCTCGCAGGCAAAGGGACTAGGAAGGAAAGTCAAGCAAATAGGCAAGACCAGAATTCTTAAATAATGAAGTTCTGGTATTTCCCCCCACATTTTAAACTGACAAAATAGAAACATAACTGTTCCAAAGAAAGATTCAGAATGAGAAAATGAATGAAATACTCATAAATGTTTAAATTGGGTAATACTGAATTGACAATGGAGGGGTATATTTTTTCCATTAAGTAGTGTTCAAGTATAATCGAAGTTGTGTTAGGATACCGACATTCAGAGATGGAAGATTAATATTTATTTGCTTCTACTTCTTATTCTAATGATAACTCTCTACTTAATTGGCCTAGTTAATTTATGAAATCAAATCTAGATCAGTGAAATTGACAAGTAGTCATTGAGGAAAGGATATTACAGTTTAAAAGCATGAAGGAGAGCTGTATAAATGATATATGTTACGCTATTAAGCAAGTCACTATAAAGTGAATTACAATGAGCAAAAAGGGAATGTGTTTTACTGTGTCAAAAAAATACATTTTTATGCAATGTACAAACTTTATGTGGAATGGTCAATCTCAAGACTCTGGTTTCTGTTTCTGAAAGTCCATAGCTATTTTTGGATACAAATTAGTAACGTCAAAAAGGAAGTAAAGTGTACATGGGACCCGACACTAAGAAAAACCATTATTGCATTTTCAGGTCATTTTTAACAGTATTCTTCCACACCTTTTAGAAGTCTTTAGGATACTTCTTAGCTTTCATGGGGGAAAGTATATCCATGGCTACTAGTACACCACTTAGTTGCTCTCACCTCAAAGTGAGGATGGCTATGGTACGTGTTTGGAGGGCAGAGCAACCAGCTAGGCAGTGGGCATTTTCACGCCAGTCCAAGCCCCCTCTGGTGGCCAAATGCCAGGGTGCAATAACAACAGGGAGAGAAACTGCTTCCCTCTCTGTGGGAGGCGTGTAGCTTTCTTTCCCCTTCACAAAGGCCCCCTGCATTTCCTCTGACAGTTAGATTTACCTTCACCTCAGACACTCTGAAACTAGGAATACTTCTTCAAACAAAGAACCTTCAACAAAACATCTACTAATGGTCCAATGAAAAACAGAGGAACCAGATGATTCTGAACATTTCTTGAACTAATATCAGCTCAAAGATACATTTAGAAAAGTAAGCATCTTTCAGGTCTTATTCTTCCTAGATTGAACTCAAATTGTACACACAAAAAAAGTTAAAATAGGCAAAAGTGTAGCAT
Source organism: Oreotragus oreotragus (assembly GCA_006410675.1). Lineage (NCBI taxonomy): Eukaryota > Metazoa > Chordata > Mammalia > Artiodactyla > Bovidae > Oreotragus > Oreotragus oreotragus. The sequence continues at coordinate 62,273 of SJYX01014519.1, read as the reverse complement.
CTATTTGCTTTGCACACAGTGAGCCCTCAACATTAAAGTGACAAAATCAGGTCTATGATTTTCCATGCCAAAAATGCATCACATTTGTTTTCTTCTAATTCTTTTAAATATTTATTACTTGGCACTTCAATAAATGCATCAAGTATCCAAACACTAGGGGGAAAGCCTTTTTTATGTTCAGTATCATTATTCTTAAAACTTTAGTGACTATTAAGATCAACTAGCTCTGAGCATTCTCCAGAATTCAATCTGAGCACTTCTCTTTATTTTATTTTATGAAAGCTTATCACGTTGGATCAAAACTTTTATGTTGATGTCTCAGTATGTCCTGAACTGGTTTTATCCTTCCATCTACACTGCTCTTAAAAGATTCATTTACTGTTTGGGGTGGGAATGCATACCAACTTTGGAAGCAATCAGACTCATGTTCAATTCCCCACTCTCAGCTCACAGCTTACATTACCTTGGGTAAACTACTTAAACTAGGATTCTGTTTCCTCATCAATAAAATGGAAACAATAACAATTCCTCCTTCACTGGCTGATAGTTTCAAATCACTAAAAATATATTAACTACGAGGCCCTGCACATATTAAATGATTAATAAAGTTTATCTCATTTTATTTTAATAAGTCATTGATACAACAATTCACCATAGTCACTCAAATCAGAAATTTGGACATAATATATTTTCCTTTCTACTCCTCACCTCTCACACTAGCAAATTTTGTTACTTTAACTTCCTCAATCATTCTCAAATTTATGCCCTTCTCTTCACTCTTCTTTTCTTGTTTTCAGTCATGGTATAAGCCTTCATCCTTTCTCTCCTTACTCATCACTCCACAATGCTAATTCTTTTATGAATAAAAAATAATATATTTACATTATTTTAAAAAAGACTCTAGATATGTAAAATATAAGGTGATTGTTTCCTATAATTAAATTTCCCCAGGGAAAAAATGAAATTTTCTGTATATTCTTTACATGTTCTCTGTACACACAGTTTTCTTGATTATTTTACTGAATATATTGTAATTTTATTTCCTTATCAGTATAATTTAGATAAACCTCATTACTGCAACCATGTAATATTTCATTTTATAAATTTATGGTCAAATTTTAATCTTTCATTAATTCTTATATAACTCCTTCAAACCCCATAACAGTTTTCTTTCCTGTAGACTTTCTCCCTTCAAATCTGTATTTTATGAAGCAAACAGAACAATCCATCCAAATTCATTTAATTCTAGTGTTACTGCTAAAGCTGAAACTCCAATACTTTGGCCACCTCATGTGAAGAGTTGACTCATTGGAAAAGACTCTGATGCTGGGAGGGATTGGGGGCAGGAGGAGAAGGGGACGACAGAGGATGAGATGGCTGGATGGCATCACCAACTCGATGGACGTGAGTCTGAGTGAACTCTGGGAGATGGTGATGGACAGGGAGGCCTGGCGTGCTGTGATTCATGGGGTCGCAAAGAGTCGGACACGACTGAACGACTGAACTGAACTGAACTGAAGTGTTACTGCTTAAAGCCTTTCATTGATTCCCGGTGTGCTGGTGGAGGTCCACGTCCCCTAAGACGGGGTACACAGCCTTCAGTGGTCTTTTCCCTGGTGACCTCTCTAGCTTCACACCACTTCCTTTCTCTGCTTTAATCTTTCACTTTGCTGTTCTTTGGATGGTACCATAAGCCACATTATCTCCACTTTCTAACGGCTTCTCTTCTCCCCTTTGTTCTAGAACAGGGGTTAGCAGACCTTTGATAATGAATCATTCTTTGTGGGCCATATGGTCGTAACTGCTTAAATTTGCTATTGTAGTTACAATGCAGCCATAGACAACAGATAAATGAATAAATGTGGCTATGGATGCAATAAATCTTAATTCGGAAAAACAGGCTAGATCTCACACCTCTTGTTCCAGGCTAGTTTCCAGCTCAGGGAACAGCCTTCCAGTATGTGTGGGTGTGAGCATGTGTGTGCTTAGCCGTGTCTGACTCTTTGTGACCCCATGGACTGGAGCCTACCAGACTCCTCCATCCTTGGGATTTTCCCAGTAAGAATACTTGAGTGGGTTGCCATTTCCTCTTCCAGGGGTTTTTCCTGACTCAGGGATCAAACCCATGTCCCCTGCACTCCTGCACTGGCAGGCAGATTCTTTACCATTGAACCACTTGGGAAGTCCAGCCCTTCCAGTAAGCCTTCCTTAATACTTCAATTTCCAGTCCCGTTCCCATAAAACTCAGTGCACAGACACATTGCCCTATAGTACTATCAGGGTAAGTGTTTGTTTCTTTCAATAGACTAATAGCTACTTGAAGGTAGGAACTGTATTTGCTTTGTTTTTATGCCTTCAGCACTTAAATGCATAACACTTAAAAAAGATTCAATAAATATTCATTAAAATAAATAAATGAAGGTCTCAAATTATTTTTTAATTAGTACTTCTCTCTCTTTCTCTAGAAAACATTCTAGTTACGTGATTCCCATAACAGAAAAGCTAATTAAATTCATTAACTTCTTTCCTCCAGCATTTCTTAACCAGAAGTTGCATCAGAATCATCTGGGGTGGGGGGGTGGGTTTAAAACACTGAGGGTACTGAGTCTTCTCAAACAGATTAGGATTCAGAAGGTCTAGGTGAAGTCATGCATCTGAACGTTTCCAATGCCTACCAGGTGACTGTGATGCACGTTTTAGTCAAGATGCTGTCAGAAAGCCATCCTTCCGTTTCCAGTCTCTTAGTTTCAGTCAACCAACCTCCAAGTCCCTCTTACTAATGTGGACAGCCCTTCTCACATCTGGGTCTCCCAAGTATCCTATTGGCCTTTGCAGTATTCAACNACAGGGAGGCCTGGCGTGCTGTGATTCATGGGGTCGCAAAGAGTCGGACACGACTGAACGACTGAACTGAACTGAACTGAAGTGTTACTGCTTAAAGCCTTTCATTGATTCCCGGTGTGCTGGTGGAGGTCCACGTCCCCTAAGACGGGGTACACAGCCTTCAGTGGTCTTTTCCCTGGTGACCTCTCTAGCTTCACACCACTTCCTTTCTCTGCTTTAATCTTTCACTTTGCTGTTCTTTGGATGGTACCATAAGCCACATTATCTCCACTTTCTAACGGCTTCTCTTCTCCCCTTTGTTCTAGAACAGGGGTTAGCAGACCTTTGATAATGAATCATTCTTTGTGGGCCATATGGTCGTAACTGCTTAAATTTGCTATTGTAGTTACAATGCAGCCATAGACAACAGATAAATGAATAAATGTGGCTATGGATGCAATAAATCTTAATTCGGAAAAACAGGCTAGATCTCACACCTCTTGTTCCAGGCTAGTTTCCAGCTCAGGGAACAGCCTTCCAGTATGTGTGGGTGTGAGCATGTGTGTGCTTAGCCGTGTCTGACTCTTTGTGACCCCATGGACTGGAGCCTACCAGACTCCTCCATCCTTGGGATTTTCCCAGTAAGAATACTTGAGTGGGTTGCCATTTCCTCTTCCAGGGGTTTTTCCTGACTCAGGGATCAAACCCATGTCCCCTGCACTCCTGCACTGGCAGGCAGATTCTTTACCATTGAACCACTTGGGAAGTCCAGCCCTTCCAGTAAGCCTTCCTTAATACTTCAATTTCCAGTCCCGTTCCCATAAAACTCAGTGCACAGACACATTGCCCTATAGTACTATCAGGGTAAGTGTTTGTTTCTTTCAATAGACTAATAGCTACTTGAAGGTAGGAACTGTATTTGCTTTGTTTTTATGCCTTCAGCACTTAAATGCATAACACTTAAAAAAGATTCAATAAATATTCATTAAAATAAATAAATGAAGGTCTCAAATTATTTTTTAATTAGTACTTCTCTCTCTTTCTCTAGAAAACATTCTAGTTACGTGATTCCCATAACAGAAAAGCTAATTAAATTCATTAACTTCTTTCCTCCAGCATTTCTTAACCAGAAGTTGCATCAGAATCATCTGGGGTGGGGGGGTGGGTTTAAAACACTGAGGGTACTGAGTCTTCTCAAACAGATTAGGATTCAGAAGGTCTAGGTGAAGTCATGCATCTGAACGTTTCCAATGCCTACCAGGTGACTGTGATGCACGTTTTAGTCAAGATGCTGTCAGAAAGCCATCCTTCCGTTTCCAGTCTCTTAGTTTCAGTCAACCAACCTCCAAGTCCCTCTTACTAATGTGGACAGCCCTTCTCATATCTGGGTCTTCCAAGTATCCTATTGGCCTTTGCAGTATTCAACCTCCCCATTCCTATGTTTTTCACCCTTTAGGGGGAAAAAATGACCTTTCTCAAAGACGTGCAAGCCTGTCTGAGACTTTTATGTCTCCCTTTGAGGATGTTGTAATACTCTTTACTTCTACCTTGCTCCATATTTTAATTTTTGACCATAAATGCTCTGCAAAGGTGAAGCAAACACACATTTTCCCCCATAGGAAGTTAGATTTAGGTTCACCACTCTTTGATCAAGTTTAAACCTTTTACTCTTTTTAAATGGTTTCCATCTCTATTCCATCTGTACATTTTACTATAAGCTTTTGAAAATCTTCTTGGAAAGTAAAATAAGACAGTCATATTAATGATAAATACCTCCATCTTTTTTTTTTTTTTTTTTTGTCCTATATAATCCAGCCCTCAACCTATCCTAGATATACACACATAGCCACACCTTCTTTCTTAGAGGTTTCTCTGGGTACAAGACAACTCCACCTGTCAGTTGCTCAGCACAAAAGTCTCATAATTATCCCCATAAGCCAGCAAATCCGATAAGCCTGACTTTCACTTATATAGAATTTTGCCACCTCTACAGCTACCCACTTGGCCCAAGTAACCACCATCTCTAGCCTAGAAGATTATAATACAATAGCTTTTTTGTCTTCCTACTGTTACCCTATTCTATTTAAAAAAAAAAAAAAAACCGCTGGAGATATTTCTTTTTAAAAATAATGTCTTTATTGAGATATCAGATACATTGTTGTTCAGTTGCTAAGTCATGTCTGACTCTGCAACCCCATGGATTGCAGCACACCAGGCTTCCCTGTCCTTCACTATCTCCCAGAGTTTGCTCAAATTCATGTCCATTGAGTCAGTGATGCTATCCAATCATCTCATAGTCTGTTGCCCCCTTCTTCTCCTGTCCTCAATCTTTCCCAGTATCAGGGTCTTTTCCAATGAATCAGCTCTTTGCATCAGGTGACCAAAGAATTGGAGCTTCAGCATCAGTTCTATCAATGAATATTTAGGGTTGATTTTCTTTAGGATTGATTGATTTGATCTCCTTGCTGTCCAAGGGACTCTCAAGAGTCTTCTCCAGCACCACAATTTGAAAGCATCAATTCTTGGGCGCTCAGCCTTCTTTACGGTCCACCTCTCACATCAGTACATGACTACTGGAAAAACCATAGCTTTGACTATAAGGGTCTTTGTCAGCAAAGTGATGTCTCTGCTTTTGAATATACTGTCCAGGTTTGGCATAGCTTTTCTTCCAAAGAGCAAGTGTCTTAATTTCATGGCTGCAGCCACCAGCTGCAGTAATTTTGGAGACCAAGAAAATAAAATCTGCCACTGTTTCCATTTTTTTGTCATCTATTTGCCATGAAGTGATTGGACCAGATGCCATGATCTTAGTTTTTTAAGCCACACATATTAGACTCAGGTTCAATTCCTGCATCAGGAAGATCCCCTGGAGGAGGGCATGGCAACCCACACCAGTATTCTTGCCTGGAGAATCCCATGGACAGAGGAGCCTGGTGGGCTACAGTCCACAGGGTCACAAAGAGTTGGACATCACTAAAGTGACCGAGGACACACACAAATTAGACACACACACACATATATACACACATATATAACACATTAGACATATTCTTTTAAAATCTAAGTCAAATCATGCCACTTAAAAGTCGTTAATGGTTCCTCAACTCTCTCAGGATAAAAACAAAACTCCATACACAAGCCTCCACAAGCTTCTAAGACCCCCTCAACCTCCTGTAAAACCTCTTATCTCTTTGATCTGATCCCTTCTCCTTCCTCCAGCTCACAACTCTCCAGCCATACTCCTGGTCAGCAATTCTCTCAGATGTCAGCATGACTGCTGCTGCTGCTGCTAAGTCGCTTCAGTCATGTCCGACTCTGTGCGACCCCATAGATGGCAGCCCATCAGGCTTCCCCGTCCCTGGGATTCTCCAAGCAAGAACACTGGAGTGGGTTGCCATTTCCTTCTCAAATGCATGAAAGTGAAAAGTGAAAGTGAAGTCACTCAGTCGTGTCCGACTCTTAGCGACCCCATGGACTGCAGCCCACCAGGCTCCTCCATCCGTGGGATTTTCCAGGCAAGCGTACTGAAGTGGGGTGCCATTGCGTTCTCCGCAGCATGACTGACTCCCTCCTTTCCTCAAGTCTTTGCTCAGACATCACTTCCACAGTGAGACCCATTCTCATCAACAATTTATCATTGCAATCACCTCTGGCCCCAGCACTATCTCCCCCTTTTCCTCCAAAGCACTTTAATTATTTGCCAAACTATATTTTAATTGTGTGCTCTCTCCTCCCAGTAGAATATAAGCTGCATATGGACAGAGAATTTTCTGGGCCTATCTCTAAGGACTGTAACTAGAACATCAATACATATCCATTGAGTAAATAAAATAAATAACTCTTCATACTCCTCCTCCCATGTTTCTGACTCACAATGTCACTCAAACTTCCTGTTGGTAATTTCCTTTTAACTCTATTCAGAAAAAAAAAAAATCACTTGACAACTTCATTCCTACCAATGTACTTTTTTTATTAAGGATGTTATCTACAACTCTCATTTTTCATTTATCCAACATGACATCATAGATGTTTAGACTGGAGAGTCATCTAAAAACATATCAAGCCCATCTCCTCCAGGTCACACATCACGGGGTGACAATGAGCAGCAGAGCCAAGACAAGAAGGAGGCATCAGGGTTCCAAGTGCTATCCCAATGCTTACTCCTTTGAACCACATTCATCCACCTGTTACATTCTCATCATGAGCCCAGTCCTGTGATTTTTGTTTGCTGTGGCCTAAAACAAGGGATAAGGCAGAGGATGAGATGGCTGGATGGTGTCACTGACTCGATGGATGTGAGTCTGAGTGAACTCCGGGAGTTGGTGATGGACAGGGAGGCCTGGCGTGCTGCAATTCATGGGGTTGCAAAGAGTCGGACACGACTGAGTGACTGAACTGAACTGAAAACAAGGACAGTTTGATACAATAGTTAAAATCATAAGGTTGGCAAAAGAGAGATACACAAGAAGTACAGCCATGGGATTACTGCCCTGTGCCTCCACCTAGGGTGATTTGCCTCTCAAGTCCGCATGTGAAAAATGGAGATGACAATGATTATGTTCAGCTTACAGATTTGCTGTGAGCATCCAGTGTGATAATGGATATGAAAGCATCTTGGAATTTCTAAAGCTCTGAGCAAACAGAATTTTGTTATTGACTCTGAACAACTATCAAATATGCATGAAGATTTGTTCTCAAAAAGACTGGAGAACAGTGCATAGTTGGCTAAGTGCAAACTTATCACATAACTAGAGAAACCACTCAAAGTCATATGGTAGATTATTAGTATCCCTTTACATAAAGAAACCGATATTCTAATGTGGTTCTCAAATCCTCAGTTAGCTTTTAAGTTTCTCAAGGCCAACTTGTACTCAGGCTAGATGTTCTGTAAATAAAATTTCTCTAAAATAATACCATCTTTCTAAAGTATGTCTGGTTAACTTTATTTTGAATCTGCAGGGAATGAACTTCGTAAAAGTTCATTTCCATTGTTCTTACACTAAATAATGAAAAAAAAAGAGTTGAACACAGCTCTATGATAAAACGTAGAAAGCTAACATCTGGTATAAGATCCTTTGGCAACTGCTAAAGATGTGATCAGCCTAAATGAACCATCTTACATATGTTTGGGGAATTCCCACCTCTAAAGATTTTTACTGTGAAGTAGGCACAAGGCTAGAATTAACTTTGAAAGTTTTTTATCCTTCTTTCTTGGGTATTTCTATCTGATATGAGAGTTGCTTTCTTGGCAAAACTTGATTCTTTGAACAGTTATTTCTGTTAATCCTATGATTCAATAGGTTCCTATTCTCATAGCAATGGAGTTTGTTTCAGCAAAGCATTTCTTTCAGGTTGACAGTCCTAAATGCCTAATGAAACAACTTATGGAAGACTGTGTTTTCCAAAGCTGGTTACATCAGTCTATCCATCTCACATGCTCTTCCTACGAAGTGATGTCTTCCATCAAGACATGGGATCTATGTTCCTCCTCCTTGAATTTGTGCAGAACTCTGTGCAAGCCACCACCGAAAGAAGATGGTAGGAGTGATACTACCTGACTTTCGAGATTGGTTATTCCACTGGCTCTCTTTCTCTTGGGACCCAGCCCCTTATAACTCAGATACCATGCTATAAGGAAGCTAGGCAGTCACGTGGAAAGATCACAGGCAGGTGTTCCAGCTAAAGTTCTAGGTAAAAACTCAGCTGATAGGCAGCATCAACCACAAGAGCTACGCTGGGGTATCTTCAGAGGAGTCCAGCCTCCAGCCTTTGACCTGCCCAAAGGATTCCAAGTGAAGCAGGGAAAAGTTATCCTTGGCAAATGCTGCCTAAACTGCAGATTCATAAGCAAAAATAAATGGTGTCATTGTTTCAATCACTAAGTTTTTATTTTTAATTTAAAAATTTTTTTACTTAAAAAAATTTAAATTGATGTATAGTTGATTTATAACATTGTATTAGTTTCAGGTGTATAGCACAGTGATTCATATATATATATACACATATATATATCTTTTTTTAGATTCTTTCCATTACATAGTATTATACGATACTGACTATATTCATGGTTCCCTATACTATATAGGAAGTCTTCTCCATCACTAAGTTTGGGGCGATTTTTTTATGCTGCAATAACCACAACACGTATCTTCCTATTTTCACATGTATATTTCCATTGGTCAGTTAAGAAGTCTAACAAGGCTGTCTACTAGAAAACAGTTAAATTAATGACAGGGGAGTGTTTAAGGGCAGGAATGAAAACACTGCAGTCAACAGCCTCTCTTAAAAATTATCAGCTTAGGTCATTTCAAGGACCTGCACTAAGAAAAAGAATCTTTTTAAAGAAAACCTTATTCTAGAAAAACTAAATGCCATTAACACAATTAAAGCATGGAGGTCAGAAAGCCATTTGGTCTTCATGTTTGCATTGAATAACTACCCACAACATCAGGGCTGACTTCCAGTGTTTCCTACAAGCTGTGAGACCCCTAGTGGGCTATATACCCCCTTTTGCCTCATTTTCTTCATCTGTGAAATGGATATAATTGTACCTACTTCACAGAGCTGCCACAAGAATTTAATGAGTTAATATTTATAAAGAACTCTATGATTATTAGCATTCAGGGCTACGTGCTTTTGCTGTTTAAACTTCCTCTCCAATGATCATGGCTGTGGATATAAAAGTATCTGATGATTCACTTTTCTCCTGTATTTATTATAATTCTCACTTAAGATAAAAAAAAAAATCCATAGATACGATTATTCTGCCCTCATTCCATGACTAAGAGCAGAGTTTGCAATAGATTGATGTTTTCCAAAAGAGAATTTCAGAAAATGTTTTTAAGTAGTAAAAGGAAATCATCAGTAAGGAATATAGTGGGAAATACCACGCTTCCCTTGGCATGTTCTAATCAAATTATATACACATGACATACCAGGACTATAGGAAATAGTAGTTTCACTGCTTGCTTATCAAATCATAGGCAACAACTCTGCAGATTCAGGCTTCCAGAGCCCAACTGGGTCTCAATTGTGGCCAGGAGGTTCAGAATTTAATCTGAGACATTTCACCAGAATGTATTCAATACAAAGCAAGATTCCCTTTAAGCAGTTTTGTAAAGTGTGACAGTGTCCGTCTCGCTCTGACTCCTGCTGTATAACAAGTGGACCGCTGAATCAATACTTGATAGGGCTGGTGATGTTACTCAGATCATCATTTCATAGGGATGGTAAGGATGAGGGAAAATAAAATGACCTCTTGTGAGAGAATACGCTGTGAAAGGGCTCTCAGAATTGGGTTCAGACAGAAAGAGTAGGCGTTAAACCTGCTGAGCAGTTTTCAGAATCTCTGGAATTAATGCCTTCATTAATATTAAAAAAAATAATTCTCTTAGATTGATGCACATAGAGCAGCAACCATAGACAGGTCCATATTTTCAGGAGAAAAAAAGAAACTCTCCAAAAATTAAATGTAATTTTTTTGCTTATTACTTATTTCCACTTTGGCTTTTGAAACAGGAGACAGAACTGTTTCGTAATAAAGGACCAAGTGACCACACCTTAAGGGTTTCTGTGAACACACGGAGCTCGGCTTTCATATTTTCTACAGATCTTTATGCAGTTATAAGTTTACATACTCATGTATTTATTAATTCAGCTTTTCTGCCTTTCATGAATAAATTATACTTAGCTAATTTCCATACGAGCCTGGTGGCCTTCTCTAGGGCTTTAAATCAGAGAGTCTGGCAAAATTTTATGTACATTCAATGGCAGTTTGTAGATACATTCAAAAGCATTTGACGTCATCCCAAACTGCTGAAAACGCTTCTGGGAGGGAAGGTTGACAGATATCATTCCCGGACAGGTCACACTAAAACCCCTGGAGGGCAGGACAGCTGGATCAAACAGTGTGTCCACTGCTGTGACAATCACTGTTAGCACAGTGTTTGTGGAGGGGCTTCACTCAACTCAAGACTGAAATAATTAAGATGGTTAAGACTCACATGATCCATCTCTAGTCTAGCTCAAGTCTCTCCTGACGGACATTTTATTTGCATTATGGAACGTGATAATTTATCACACCTTCTCTTATTCTCTGGGGAGAAACTGCGTGCCAACAATGGCAACTTTGAGAGATTTTGACTTTCGCTGAACACAGAAAATCATTAGTTTTACATCTAAAGGCTCCTTATTGATTCTGAGGCCTCAGCCATGCCGCACATGTTCGCACTGCTTGTGTTAATCAGTCAGGGCCAGTGCATACAAAGGACAAGTGGGGCTCCACCTAGACCAGGTTAAACTAGTCAGGGGTCGGGGGTGAAAAACTCAGTTACTTTTCTAGGTATCTTGCTCAGCCAAGTATAAAGCAGCTACTATTGGAAACACAGATGTTTCCACGTTTTCCGTTTCTGAACGTCAGTTGCTCCAAGCCAAGCAGCTAGAACTTCATGTCTAAAGTGAGTTCTATAATACCCTGAGTAAAAACTGAATCCCATGATTTTCTCCTCCAGTGTATGGTGGTTTAACCTTTAAGTAATTACCAGCAGGATCTCAATTCAAATTAAAGCTAGAGAGTTTTCTATCTACTTTCCCCCAGAGAGAGAGAGAGTTAGCTCTTTTGTCAGTTTACAGACTCTTACAATGACATCTGTATATACATACAAAAAATGAAAGATGTATTTAATATAGTGTATGTGTTGAGTCCAAATGCAAAAGAATCTGAGTTTCAATTTCCATCAGTCTTTTCTTCTTTAAACTGTTTTAGGCAATTTGGCTACTATGTGTGTACAAACACATGCCCAGAAGTCAGTCCAAGCCTACACTAACTTAAGTCCTGGTTTTCACAGTCAATTGTAAGCCAGACAGCAATTTTATGGGCACCATGATTATTTCAACTCACAGATAGATTTAGAAAACACAACTAACAAAAGAGAACTTCAGTTAACAAATATATTTCAGACCTGAAACTTTCTTTCATCAATGACCCCAAGGAGGACTAAATCTTCAGCCTCCCCATGTCTTTCCTAAAGACATACAGTTGCTGGATGAACAACAGTAAGTAAATGCTAATAATATTTACTTGATAACTAAATGAATGACTACCACTTCTATTATGTGAAGATTTATCAAGAGGTTAAACAAAACTTCTTGCTGATCATCAACTGGCTTTAGTGTTTTCCATTCTGAAAATCTAGACTGTGAGGCTCTAGTTAGGAGGGGCTGGAGGTTCTCCTGGAATGGTCCTGGCTTTAGTGATCAAATGGGCCTAGTTTTTAAAACTGCCTCCACCACTGATCAAACCTTTGCTGTTGGGACCATGGCTCAGCTCTTGCTTCTCTAAACAGCTCTATCTTCTGTCCCATAGTGTTCAGTACTTTGGGGCAATGAGTCTCTCATCTCTCCCATAGAAGCCTCCAGAACACACTTACCTGCTTTTTCATTTATGTTGCATCCCTCTCCCCATCCACTATGTACCTGACTTATCCTTCTAGAGAGGCTCAGATACTCCTGTTTCAAAACTGTTATTTTACTTATTGTTTACGGCACACAACTTAGCATTTCACTATCTGTGATGTATTTATTTGACCCTGTGCAATTTCACAAATGATTTGAGGCTATACTAAGAACATGTACAACTGAATAATGATAACATTCATATAGTCCATATACATGGAATAGAAACTAGAAATACACAAATAAAATATCACATATATTTTATAAAAAAAAAAAAAACACTGAACATTTCAAAATTTATTGTAGACATGTTAAGCATATTACACCCTAAAGCTTTACCACTTAAATAGGTTACATGGCCTTAGATAATTTATTTGAAATTTCCTAAGTGTCATATTTTTCATTTTTAAAATGGAAATGATAACAGTAAACATTTTGGTNAAAAAAAAAAAAACACTGAACATTTCAAAATTTATTGTAGACATGTTAAGCATATTACACCCTAAAGCTTTACCACTTATATAGGTTACATGGCCTTAGATAATTTATTTGAAATTTCCTAAGTGTCATATTTTTCATTTTTAAAATGGAAATGATAACAGTAAACATTTTGGTGAGAATTAAACAAGATAATAAATGTACAGCTCTTTAAAAACCAGGACATAGTACGTGCCCAACAAAAGCTAACAATTGCACTAGATATAGCAACTGAATAAATGTATAATCATGTTTTTGTTGAATACATATATAATCCATAGTTACTTATATGCACGGGACTGAGTTCCTTATCTGCTGTAAACTTCTTAAAGAAAGTACACATATTGAAAACTTGTTTACTCTCGTGGTCAGAGTGGGCACTTAGTGATTCCTGAAGCATAGTCAAATGAAATAGTTTCTTTTATTGAGCTGACAGGATGAAAGGTTTCATTTACTGATTTATTCATTCAACAGTATTTATTGAGCATTTACTCTGTGCAAAGAAGGAAAACTTGGTCTTAGAACTAGACAGTCCCTGACACTATGTGTTCATAAATAAAAGTGCAAATGGATATCATAAATATGTAATTTGATTACTGATCATTCATGTGAAAAGAACCTTCAGAGAGTTTAATGATGGGTGATTAAAGGCAGCACATACACACATTAAATACATCCAAGGAGGAGCCCTGTTTGCGGTTTCCATAGTGAACGGAAGGAGAATAGTAAAAGCAGCATGAAGATAATGATGTCAAAATCAATAATGATAACACTAACAGCCAATGTTAGTTGAGTGCTTACTATATACCGGCCTCACAGGTCAGAGGTGGGAGTCCAGAAATTGTCAGATAAGCCCTGTCCTGGACATCCAAGGGGCCAGCAGTTCTCTAAACAAAAGCTTTTCACTTGGCATCACACACAGGAAGGTGCAAATAGCTCCCAGCTCCTCTCCAAGCGGAGCCCTGAGACCATAAATCAAAGAGCCATCGGCATGCATGGCCAGTGAGGGTAGACAGCACAAGTTGTATCACAGCTGCATCCGGGGACAATGCACACTTACAGGAACAAATGACTGTTTCATCTTCATCATCATGCAAGCCCACAGGAATCAGAGGCCTGTCTTCAACTGAATATGGAAAAATTAGGAGGGGTGGATCTCCCAGAAAGCATCAGAGGAAAACAGTGGCTTCTGGGCCTCTGTTACGTGTCGGCTCTGTTGCCTACGCTTTGGCATTAATTCAGAAGGCAGGACCTCCGACACTCACCATGTCGCCGGGAGCGAGCTATTTCAACAATAGATTACGCTAATGTACTTGGCCAGCGCGGCCCTTACTGTTACCATGAGTTAAGGCTGATTCATTTGAGCTATAAAAGTGAAAAAAATTAACAACAATAATCATGAACCTTTTACATACACGCTGGCCTCACTAGAGAGTCTCACACAGAATATGAAACGGGGGGCTACCATGTAGATTTGTGGCAATACCCAGGGGACTCCAGAGTCCAGAAAGCAATGAATGCAGTAAGTGAATCCATAACTGCAGCTTTCTCATGTGTGACAGATAAAATATCCCTCATTTTACTTAACTGTTTTGGGATATCATGTGTGAATGAGCACAATGGAACAGGGGAAAAAAAAAAAAAGGCTTACACAAACTGTGAGCAGGAACTGCAGCTTTTGATGGGCTCTGGCTCACCTCTTGAGGAGGTGGGCATGATTGGCAGTGAACTTCCGGCTTAAGCAAAGCTTTTGGATATGTTGTGCCAAGGATCCAACATGAAACCCCCCTTGCACATCCACTGAGGACAGACCACATCCTGCAAACACCTATCATGTTAATTCTAATTGTTTTCACATAGAGATCATGACTCTAAAGCAAGTCCATGGTCATATCACATGAACCAGTGATAGCAGTTATAGCAATACAATGGGACTCCCCTATAGAGAGCAACATAGATTATTCCAGGATGGAATCTGAATTGTGTTGATTAGAGGTACAGATACTAGGCCAAGGGTTATGTGACTCCAGGCATATTTTCTTTGCCTTAGCTTATCTACTTGTAAAATAAGATGAGTAACACTGATGATGAGTGAATGTTTCAGGAATGTTAGGTTCAAGGCATTGTTTTAGGAACTGTAAGGCATACAGAACTTACTTAATATTTATAAACCTTTGAAATCTCCTTTTGTATAGAGCTGTTTAAGTATAAATTATTATTAAGATTATTAGCCTTGAGAATTATAATTACTGTTCATTATTTTTCTCATTATGCTCATTCTATGGGGGTTTTCTGGTAAATATTCCAAATGAGCTATTGCCTTTACTGTATAATCAATTTAATGTTTGTTGGAAAGCTTTAAAGACACAAAGTGTGACATAAATTTGCAAGATCCAAGGTGAAACATACATAATCTCTTTTCCCAAAGAGGTATTTGTTGGAAAATATCACGAGTTGGACGATGGCTGCTTGTGAGAGGATTACTTCAGATTTGCTTAATGGATTTGACTTCTGTCTTTGGAATGGGCTGGCTAAAATGTAATGATCTCACACTAATGGTTTCAAACCTCCAATTCCCATTAGAAGCTGCTGGTCTTAAAAGGGCTAAGGTATAGGTCCTATTACTCTCTAAGCTACTATCCATTGGTGATAATAAATGTATTTATCCATTGTTATATTTCTTATAAACTCATTTTGCCCCAATGGCCACAGCGGAAAATACAGAAAGATGATGAAACCATTGACTCACAGTGTTAAAAGTAGAATAATAAGAATTATCTGACTCTTTGCCATTTTCTACAATGTGTTATATGCAAAATCTCCTTAATCTTTACACTAGCTCAGTAAGATAGTCAATAGCATTATCCCCATTTCACATACCAAGAAATGGAAATTCAGAGGAGAAGCAACTGGCACAAGATCACATTGCTAGTAGGGTGTGGAGCCAAGAGGCAAATCCACAGCATACATTCAAGACCATGATGAGTTCAAACGTGAGTTCCTACTGTCTTCCCTACTGTCCGGTGAGAAGGTCCCTGTAACAATCAATCCAGGGTGGGTGGGTTATGATGCAGTAACAACCAGCCCCTCTTTATGGGTGGGTTAAAATGGGAGCTTATTTGTCACTCATGCTCACATCCATCGCAAGGCACTGAGGACTCTGCTCCACAGGCTCTTCCTGCAGGGCCCACGCTGCAGGGCAGCCACCACTGTGACATGGAAGAGGGGAGAACCTCAGAGGAACATGTGACTGGACGAGGCATCCTCAGCAACACTGGCCACTCCCACTCACGGCCTGTTAGCCGAAACTAGTTTTTGGTCCCACACAATCACAAGGGGCCAGAGAGTTCAATGCTCCCCGTGCATGGAAGGAGAAGACAACCAGCTACTGCAGGCAGCACTAGGGACTACCACAGGACCGTGGCGATCATCTGGTCCAGAACCTTCAGGGGGTAGGTGAGGAAATGCAGCCGGAACAGGACGGCAGTGCGACTTCCCTCAGGGGACTTGCCCAGCTAAGCTATGAGCAGGAGAGGAGGCACAGAGCTAGGATTCTCCAGGGCACTCAACTTCTCCAACACATCCTTGGGGGAACTCGTTTCCTGTAATGACTGTCTCCAGTTTACCAGTGCTCGGCTATGAAACAAACTGAGCTAAAAATAAACCAAGAAAAGTCACCATTATTTGTGACAGNACCTCTACAGCTACCCACTTGGCCCAAGTAACCACCATCTCTAGCCTAGAAGATTATAATACAATAGCTTTTTTGTCTTCCTACTGTTACCCTATTCTATTAAAAAAAAAAAAAAAAACAGCTGGAGATATTTCTTTTTAAAAATAATGTCTTTATTGAGATATCAGATACATTGTTGTTCAGTTGCTAAGTCATGTCTGACTCTGCAACCCCATGGATTGCAGCACACCAGGCTTCCCTGTCCTTCACTATCTCCCAGAGTTTGCTCAAATTCATGTCCATTGAGTCAGTGATGCTATCCAATCATCTCATAGTCTGTTGCCCCCTTCTTCTCCTGTCCTCAATCTTTCCCAGTATCAGGGTCTTTTCCAATGAATCAGCTCTTTGCATCAGGTGACCAAAGAATTGGAGCTTCAGCATCAATTCTATCAATGAATATTTAGGGTTGATTTTCTTTAGGATTGATTGATTTGATCTCCTTGCTGTCCAAGGGACTCTCAAGAGTCTTCTCCAGCACCACAATTTGAAAGCATCAATTCTTGGGCGCTCAGCCTTCTTTACGGTCCACCTCTCACATCCATACATGACTACTGGAAAAACCATAGCTTTGACTATAAGGGTCTTTGTCAGCAAAGTGATGTCTCTGCTTTTGAATATACTGTCCAGGTTTGGCATAGCTTTTCTTCCAAAGAGCAAGTGTCTTAATTTCATGGCTGCAGCCACCAGCTGCAGTAATTTTGGAGACCAAGAAAATAAAATCTGCCACTGTTTCCATTTTTTTGTCATCTATTTGCCATGAAGTGATTGGACCAGATGCCATGATCTTAGTTTTTTAAGCCACACATATTAGACTCAGGTTCAATTCCTGCATCAGGAAGATCCCCTGGAGGAGGGCATGGCAACCCACACCAGTATTCTTGCCTGGAGAATCCCATGGACAGAGGAGCCTGGTGGGCTACAGTCCACAGGGTCACAAAGAGTTGGACATCACTAAAGTGACCGAGGACACACACAAATTAGACACACACACACATATATACACACATATATAACACATTAGACATATTCTTTTAAAATCTAAGTCAAATCATGCCACTTAAAAGTCGTTAATGGTTCCTCAACTCTCTCAGGATAAAAACAAAACTCCATACACAAGCCTCCACAAGCTTCTAAGACCCCCTCAACCTCCTGTAAAACCTCTTATCTCTTTGATCTGATCCCTTCTCCTTCCTCCAGCTCACAACTCTCCAGCCATACTCCTGGTCAGCAATTCTCTCAGATGTCAGCATGACTGCTGCTGCTGCTGCTAAGTCGCTTCAGTCATGTCCGACTCTGTGCGACCCCATAGATGGCAGCCCATCAGGCTTCCCCGTCCCTGGGATTCTCCAAGCAAGAACACTGGAGTGGGTTGCCATTTCCTTCTCAAATGCATGAAAGTGAAAAGTGAAAGTGAAGTCACTCAGTCGTGTCCGACTCTTAGCGACCCCATGGACTGCAGCCCACCAGGCTCCTCCATCCGTGGGATTTTCCAGGCAAGCGTACTGAAGTGGGGTGCCATTGCGTTCTCCGCAGCATGACTGACTCCCTCCTTTCCTCAAGTCTTTGCTCAGACATCACTTCCACAGTGAGACCCATTCTCATCAACAATTTATCATTGCAATCACCTCTGGCCCCAGCACTATCTCCCCCTTTTCCTCCAAAGCACTTTAATTATTTGCCAAACTATATTTTAATTGTGTGCTCTCTCCTCCCAGTAGAATATAAGCTGCATATGGACAGAGAATTTTCTGGGCCTATCTCTAAGGACTGTAACTAGAACATCAATACATATCCATTGAGTAAATAAAATAAATAACTCTTCATACTCCTCCTCCCATGTTTCTGACTCACAATGTCACTCAAACTTCCTGTTGGTAATTTCCTTTTAACTCTATTCAGAAAAAAAAAAAAATCACTTGACAACTTCATTCCTACCAATGTACTTTTTTTATTAAGGATGTTATCTACAACTCTCATTTTTCACTTATCCAACATGACATCATAGATGTTTAGACTGGAGAGTCATCTAAAAACATATCAAGCCCATCTCCTCCAGGTCACACATCACGGGGTGACAATGAGCAGCAGAGCCAAGACAAGAAGGAGGCATCAGGGTTCCAAGTGCTATCCCAATGCTTACTCCTTTGAACCACATTCATCCACCTGTTACATTCTCATCATGAGCCCAGTCCTGTGATTTTTGTTTGCTGTGGCCTAAAACAAGGGATAAGACAGAGGATGAGATGGCTGGATGGCGTCACTGACTCGATGGATGTGAGTCTGAGTGAACTCCGGGAGTTGGTGATGGACAGGGAGGCCTGGCGTGCTGCAATTCATGGGGTTGCAAAGAGTCGGACACGACTGAGTGACTGAACTGAACTGAAAACAAGGACAGTTTGATACAATAGTTAAAATCATAAGGTTGGCAAAAGAGAGATACACAAGAAGTACAGCCATGGGATTACTGCCCTGTGCCTCCACCTAGGGTGATTTGCCTCTCAAGTCCGCATGTGAAAAATGGAGATGACAATGATTATGTTCAGCTTACAGATTTGCTGTGAGCATCCAGTGTGATAATGGATATGAAAGCATCTTGGAATTTCTAAAGCTCTGAGCAAACAGAATTTTGTTATTGACTCTGAACAACTATCAAATATGCATGAAGATTTGTTCTCAAAAAGACTGGAGAACAGTGCATAGTTGGCTAAGTGCAAACTTATCACATAACTAGAGAAACCACTCAAAGTCATATGGTAGATTATTAGTATCCCTTTACATAAAGAAACCGATATTCTAATGTGGTTCTCAAATCCTCAGTTAGCTTTTAAGTTTCTCAAGGCCAACTTGTACTCAGGCTAGATGTTCTGTAAATAAAATTTCTCTAAAATAATACCATCTTTCTAAAGTATGTCTGGTTAACTTTATTTTGAATCTGCAGGGAATGAACTTCGTAAAAGTTCATTTCCATTGTTCTTACACTAAATAATGAAAAAAAAAGAGTTGAACACAGCTCTATGATAAAACGTAGAAAGCTAACATCTGGTATAAGATCCTTTGGCAACTGCTAAAGATGTGATCAGCCTAAATGAACCATCTTACATATGTTTGGGGAATTCCCACCTCTAAAGATTTTTACTGTGAAGTAGGCACAAGGCTAGAATTAACTTTGAAAGTTTTTTATCCTTCTTTCTTGGGTATTTCTATCTGATATGAGAGTTGCTTTCTTGGCAAAACTTGATTCTTTGAACAGTTATTTCTGTTAATCCTATGATTCAATAGGTTCCTATTCTCATAGCAATGGAGTTTGTTTCAGCAAAGCATTTCTTTCAGGTTGACAGTCCTAAATGCCTAATGAAACAACTTATGGAAGACTGTGTTTTCCAAAGCTGGTTACATCAGTCTATCCATCTCACATGCTCTTCCTACGAAGTGATGTCTTCCATCAAGACATGGGATCTATGTTCCTCCTCCTTGAATTTGTGCAGAACTCTGTGCAAGCCACCACCGAAAGAAGATGGTAGGAGTGATACTACCTGACTTTCGAGATTGGTTATTCCACTGGCTCTCTTTCTCTTGGGACCCAGCCCCTTATAACTCAGATACCATGCTATAAGGAAGCTAGGCAGTCACGTGGAAAGATCACAGGCAGGTGTTCCAGCTAAAGTTCTAGGTAAAAACTCAGCTGATAGGCAGCATCAACCACAAGAGCTACGCTGGGGTATCTTCAGAGGAGTCCAGCCTCCAGCCTTTGACCTGCCCAAAGGATTCCAAGTGAAGCAGGGAAAAGTTATCCTTGGCAAATGCTGCCTAAACTGCAGATTCATAAGCAAAAATAAATGGTGTCATTGTTTCAATCACTAAGTTTTTATTTTTAATTTAGAAATTTTTTTAATTAAAAAAATTTAAATTGATGTATAGTTGATTTATAACATTGTATTAGTTTCAGGTGTATAGCACAGTGATTCATATATATATATACACATATATATATCTTTTTTTAGATTCTTTCCATTACATAGTATTATACGATACTGACTATATTCATGGTTCCCTATACTATATAGGAAGTCTTCTCCATCACTAAGTTTGGGGCGATTTTTTTATGCTGCAATAACCACAACACGTATCTTCCTATTTTCACATGTATATTTCCATTGGTCAGTTAAGAAGTCTAACAAGGCTGTCTACTAGAAAACAGTTAAATTAATGACGGGAGTGTTTAAGGGCAGGAATGAAAACACTGCAGTCAACAGCCTCTCTTAAAAATTATCAGCTTAGGTCATTTCAAGGACCTGCACTAAGAAAAAGAATCTTTTTAAAGAAAACCTTATTCTAGAAAAACTAAATGCCATTAACACAATTAAAGCATGGAGGTCAGAAAGCCATTTGGTCTTCATGTTTGCATTGAATAACTACCCACAACATCAGGGCTGACTTCCAGTGTTTCCTACAAGCTGTGAGACCCCTAGTGGGCTATATACCCCCTTTTGCCTCATTTTCTTCATCTGTGAAATGGATATAATTGTACCTACTTCACAGAGCTGCCACAAGAATTTAATGAGTTAATATTTATAAAGAACTCTATGATTATTAGCATTCAGGGCTACGTGCTTTTGCTGTTTAAACTTCCTCTCCAATGATCATGGCTGTGGATATAAAAGTATCTGATGATTCACTTTTCTCCTGTATTTATTATAATTCTCACTTAAGATAAAAAAAAAATCCATAGATACGATTATTCTGCCCTCATTCCATGACTAAGAGCAGAGTTTGCAATAGATTGATGTTTTCCAAAAGAGAATTTCAGAAAATGTTTTTAAGTAGTAAAAGGAAATCATCAGTAAGGAATATAGTGGGAAATACCACGCTTCCCTTGGCATGTTCTAATCAAATTATATACACATGACATACCAGGACTATAGGAAATAGTAGTTTCACTGCTTGCTTATCAAATCATAGGCAACAACTCTGCAGATTCAGGCTTCCAGAGCCCAACTGGGTCTCAATTGTGGCCAGGAGGTTCAGAATTTAATCTGAGACATTTCACCAGAATGTATTCAATACAAAGCAAGATTCCCTTTAAGCAGTTTTGTAAAGTGTGACAGTGTCCGTCTCGCTCTGACTCCTGCTGTATAACAAGTGGACCGCTGAATCAATACTTGATAGGGCTGGTGATGTTACTCAGATCATCATTTCATAGGGATGGTAAGGATGAGGGAAAATAAAATGACCTCTTGTGAGAGAATACGCTGTGAAAGGGCTCTCAGAATTGGGTTCAGACAGAAAGAGTAGGCGTTAAACCTGCTGAGCAGTTTTCAGAATCTCTGGAATTAATGCCTTCATTAATATTAAAAAAATAATTCTCTTAGATTGATGCACATAGAGCAGCAACCATAGACAGGTCCATATTTTCAGGAGAAAAAAAGAAACTCTCCAAAAATTAAATGTAATTTTTTTTGCTTATTACTTATTTCCACTTTGGCTTTTGAAACAGGAGACAGAACTGTTTCGTAATAAAGGACCAAGTGACCACACCTTAAGGGTTTCTGTGAACACACGGAGCTCGGCTTTCATATTTTCTACAGATCTTTATGCAGTTATAAGTTTACATACTCATGTATTTATTAATTCAGCTTTTCTGCCTTTCATGAATAAATTATACTTAGCTAATTTCCATACGAGCTTGGTAGCCTTCTCTAGGGCTTTAAATCAGAGAGTCTGGCGAAATTTTATGTACATTCAATGGCAGTTTGTAGATACATTCAAAAGCATTTGACGTCATCCCAAACTGCTGAAAACGCTTCTGGGAGGGAAGGTTGACAGATATCATTCCCGGACAGGTCACACTAAAACCCCTGGAGGGCAGGACAGCTGGATCAAACAGTGTGTCCACTGCTGTGACAATCACTGTTAGCACAGTGTTTGTGGAGGGGCTTCACTCAACTCAAGACTGAAATAATTAAGATGGTTAAGACTCACATGATCCATCTCTAGTCTAGCTCAAGTCTCTCCTGACGGACATTTTATTTGCATTATGGAACGTGATAATTTATCACACCTTCTCTTATTCTCCGGGGAGAAACTGCGTGCCAACAATGGCAACTTTGAGAGATTTTGACTTTCGCTGAACACAGAAAATCATTAGTTTTACATCTAAAGGCTCCTTATTGATTCTGAGGCCTCAGCCATGCCGCACATGTTCGCACTGCTTGTGTTAATCAGTCAGGGCCAGTGCATACAAAGGACAAGTGGGGCTCCACCTAGACCAGGTTAAACTAGTCAGGGGTCGGGGGTGAAAAACTCAGTTACTTTTCTAGGTATCTTGCTCAGCCAAGTATAAAGCAGCTACTATTGGAAACACAGATGTTTCCACGTTTTCCGTTTCTGAACGTCAGTTGCTCCAAGCCAAGCAGCTAGAACTTCATGTATAAAGTGAGTTCTATAATACCCTGAGTAAAAACTGAATCCCATGATTTTCTCCTCCAGTGTATGGTGGTTTAACCTTTAAGTAATTACCAGCAGGATCTCAATTCAAATTAAAGCTAGAGAGTTTTCTATCTACTTTCCCCCAGAGAGAGAGAGAGTTAGCTCTTTTGTCAGTTTACAGACTCTTACAATGACATCTGTATATACATACAAAAAATGAAAGATGTATTTAATATAGTGTATGTGTTGAGTCCAAATGCAAAAGAATCTGAGTTTCAATTTCCATCAGTCTTTTCTTCTTTAAACTGTTTTAGGCAATTTGGCTACTATGTGTGTGCAAACACATGCCCAGAAGTCAGTCCAAGCCTACACTAACTTAAGTCCTGGTTTTCACGGTCAATTGCAAGCCAGACAGCAATTTTATGGGCACCATGATTATTTCAACTCACAGATAGATTTAGAAAACACAACTAACAAAAGAGAACTTCAGTTAACAAATATATTTCAGACCTGAAACTTTCTTTCATCAATGACCCCAAGGAGGACTAAATCTTCAGCCTCCCCATGTCTTTCCTAAAGACATACAGTTGCTGGATGAACAACAGTAAGTAAATGCTAATAATATTTACTTGATAACTAAATGAATGACTACCACTTCTATTATGTGAAGATTTATCAAGAGGTTAAACAAAACTTCTTGCTGATCATCAACTGGCTTTAGTGTTTTCCATTCTGAAAATCTAGACTGTGAGGCTCTAGTTAGGAGGGGCTGGAGGTTCTCCTGGAATGGTCCTGGCTTTAGTGATCAAATGGGCCTAGTTTTTAAAACTGCCTCCACCACTGATCAAACCTTTGCTGTTGGGACCATGGCTCAGCTCTTGCTTCTCTAAACAGCTCTATCTTCTGTCCCATAGTGTTCAGTACTTTGGGGCAATGAGTCTCTCATCTCTCCCATAGAAGCCTCCAGAACACACTTACCTGCTTTTTCATTTATGTTGCATCCCTCTCCCCATCCACTATGTACCTGACTTATCCTTCTAGAGAGGCTCAGATACTCCTGTTTCAAAACTGTTATTTTACTTATTGTTTACGGCACACAACTTAGCATTTCACTATCTGTGATGTATTTATTTGACCCTGTGCAATTTCACAAATGATTTGAGGCTATACTAAGAACATGTACAACTGAATAATGATAACATTCATATAGTCCATATACATGGAATAGAAACTAGAAATACACAAATAAAATATCACATATATTTTATAAAAAAAAAAAAAACACTGAACATTTCAAAATTTATTGTAGACATGTTAAGCATATTACACCCTAAAGCTTTACCACTTAAATAGGTTACATGGCCTTAGATAATTTATTTGAAATTTCCTAAGTGTCATATTTTTCATTTTTAAAATGGAAATGATAACAGTAAACATTTTGGTGAGAATTAAACAAGATAATAAATGTACAGCTCTTTAAAAACCAGGACATAGTACGTGCCCAACAAAAGCTAACAATTGCACTAGATATAGCAACTGAATAAATGTATAATCATGTTTTTGTTGAATACATATATAATCCATAGTTACTTATATGCACGGGACTGAGTTCCTTATCTGCTGTAAACTTCTTAAAGAAAGTACACATATTGAAAACTTGTTTACTCTCGTGGTCAGAGTGGGCACTTAGTGATTCCTGAAGCATAGTCAAATGAAATAGTTTCTTTTATTGAGCTGACAGGATGAAAGGTTTCATTTACTGATTTATTCATTCAACAGTATTTATTGAGCATTTACTCTGTGCAAAGAAGGAAAACTTGGTCTTAGAACTAGACAGTCCCTGACACTATGTGTTCATAAATAAAAGTGCAAATGGATATCATAAATATGTAATTTGATTACTGATCATTCATGTGAAAAGAACCTTCAGAGAGTTTAATGATGGGTGATTAAAGGCAGCACATACACACATTAAATACATCCAAGGAGGAGCCCTGTTTGCGGTTTCCATAGTGAACGGAAGGAGAATAGTAAAAGCAGCATGAAGATAATGATGTCAAAATCAATAATGATAACACTAACAGCCAATGTTAGTTGAGTGCTTACTATATACCGGCCTCACAGGTCAGAGGTGGGAGTCCAGAAATTGTCAGATAAGCCCTGTCCTGGACATCCAAGGGGCCAGCAGTTCTCTAAACAAAAGCTTTTCACTTGGCATCACACACAGGAAGGTGCAAATAGCTCCCAGCTCCTCTCCAAGCGGAGCCCTGAGACCATAAATCAAAGAGCCATCGGCATGCATGGCCAGTGAGGGTAGACAGCACAAGTTGTATCACAGCTGCATCCGGGGACAATGCACACTTACAGGAACAAATGACTGTTTCATCTTCATCATCATGCAAGCCCACAGGAATCAGAGGCCTGTCTTCAACTGAATATGGAAAAATTAGGAGGGGTGGATCTCCCAGAAAGCATCAGAGGAAAACAGTGGCTTCTGGGCCTCTGTTACGTGTCGGCTCTGTTGCCTACGCTTTGGCATTAATTCAGAAGGCAGGACCTCCGACACTCACCATGTCGCCGGGAGCGAGCTATTTCAACAATAGATTACGCTAATGTACTTGGCCAGCGCGGCCCTTACTGTTACCATGAGTTAAGGCTGATTCATTTGAGCTATAAAAGTGAAAAAAATTAACAACAATAATCATGAACCTTTTACATACACGCTGGCCTCACTAGAGAGTCTCACACAGAATATGAAACGGGGGGCTACCATGTAGATTTGTGGCAATACCCAGGGGACTCCAGAGTCCAGAAAGCAATGAATGCAGTAAGTGAATCCATAACTGCAGCTTTCTCATGTGTGACAGATAAAATATCCCTCATTTTACTTAACTGTTTTGGGATATCATGTGTGAATGAGCACAATGGAACAGGGGAAAAAAAAAAAAAGGCTTACACAAACTGTGAGCAGGAACTGCAGCTTTTGATGGGCTCTGGCTCACCTCTTGAGGAGGTGGGCATGATTGGCAGTGAACTTCCGGCTTAAGCAAAGCTTTTGGATATGTTGTGCCAAGGATCCAACATGAAACCCCCCTTGCACATCCACTGAGGACAGACCACATCCTGCAAACACCTATCATGTTAATTCTAATTGTTTTCACATAGAGATCATGACTCTAAAGCAAGTCCATGGTCATATCACATGAACCAGTGATAGCAGTTATAGCAATACAATGGGACTCCCCTATAGAGAGCAACATAGATTATTCCAGGATGGAATCTGAATTGTGTTGATTAGAGGTACAGATACTAGGCCAAGGGTTATGTGACTCCAGGCATATTTTCTTTGCCTTAGCTTATCTACTTGTAAAATAAGATGAGTAACACTGATGATGAGTGAATGTTTCAGGAATGTTAGGTTCAAGGCATTGTTTTAGGAACTGTAAGGCATACAGAACTTACTTAATATTTATAAACCTTTGAAATCTCCTTTTGTATAGAGCTGTTTAAGTATAAATTATTATTAAGATTATTAGCCTTGAGAATTATAATTACTGTTCATTATTTTTCTCATTATGCTCATTCTATGGGGGTTTTCTGGTAAATATTCCAAATGAGCTATTGCCTTTACTGTATAATCAATTTAATGTTTGTTGGAAAGCTTTAAAGACACAAAGTGTGACATAAATTTGCAAGATCCAAGGTGAAACATACATAATCTCTTTTCCCAAAGAGGTATTTGTTGGAAAATATCACGAGTTGGACGATGGCTGCTTGTGAGAGGATTACTTCAGATTTGCTTAATGGATTTGACTTCTGTCTTTGGAATGGGCTGGCTAAAATGTAATGATCTCACACTAATGGTTTCAAACCTCCAATTCCCATTAGAAGCTGCTGGTCTTAAAAGGGCTAAGGTATAGGTCCTATTACTCTCTAAGCTACTATCCATTGGTGATAATAAATGTATTTATCCATTGTTATATTTCTTATAAACTCATTTTGCCCCAATGGCCACAGCGGAAAATACAGAAAGATGATGAAACCATTGACTCACAGTGTTAAAAGTAGAATAATAAGAATTATCTGACTCTTTGCCATTTTCTACAATGTGTTATATGCAAAATCTCCTTAATCTTTACACTAGCTCAGTAAGATAGTCAATAGCATTATCCCCATTTCACATACCAAGAAATGGAAATTCAGAGGAGAAGCAACTGGCACAAGATCACATTGCTAGTAGGGTGTGGAGCCAAGAGGCAAATCCACAGCATACATTCAAGACCATGATGAGTTCAAACGTGAGTTCCTACTGTCTTCCCTACTGTCCGGTGAGAAGGTCCCTGTAACAATCAATCCAGGGTGGGTGGGTTATGATGCAGTAACAACCAGCCCCTCTTTATGGGTGGGTTAAAATGGGAGCTTATTTGTCACTCATGCTCACATCCATCGCAAGGCACTGAGGACTCTGCTCCACAGGCTCTTCCTGCAGGGCCCACGCTGCAGGGCAGCCACCACTGTGACATGGAAGAGGGGAGAACCTCAGAGGAACATGTGACTGGACGAGGCATCCTCAGCAACACTGGCCACTCCCACTCACGGCCTGTTAGCCGAAACTAGTTTTTGGTCCCACACAATCACAAGGGGCCAGAGAGTTCAATGCTCCCCGTGCATGGAAGGAGAAGACAACCAGCTACTGCAGGCAGCACTAGGGACTACCACAGGACCGTGGCGATCATCTGGTCCAGAACCTTCAGGGGGTAGGTGAGGAAATGCAGCCGGAACAGGACGGCAGTGCGACTTCCCTCAGGGGACTTGCCCAGCTAAGCTATGAGCAGGAGAGGAGGCACAGAGCTAGGATTCTCCAGGGCACTCAACTTCTCCAACACATCCTTGGGGGAACTCGTTTCCTGTAATGACTGTCTCCAGTTTACCAGTGCTCGGCTATGAAACAAACTGAGCTAAAAATAAACCAAGAAAAGTCACCATTATTTGTGACAGAAGGACAGGAAGTGATGCCTTATCAGTAGCCTTTTCCTTCGAAAGTTTTAGGATGCATTCACGACACCTGGGGTTCCACTGCAATCACTCTTGTCTCAACCACCCCATGAACTTGAAACTGCTACTGTCCCCGTTTTACAGATAATGAAACAGGGGGAAACAGGTCTGTTGGTGTGCCCCAAGAGGCGATGGCAGAGCAGGATACAAATCGGGGCTCTAGCCAGCTGTGATCCTCCTAGAGGCTGCTCAAGGCAGTTTCCTACAACTCTAACCTCATTACCGGACACTCATCACAAGCTCAGATTTCTCACTGGAAACTCTTTGTCAGTTAATATAAAAATGACGATAGTTCTGCTTAAGGGTAAAAGTCACACAGGGAGTGTATATCCTAACCAATGTCACTTCTTACATGAAATCTTCCCTAAGACCCATCAGGGTGTGATTTTTCTCTTAGAACTCACAACACCTTTTATGAACATCTTCTAACATGTTGACCCATACTGACTACACGGGTGTTAGCTGTTATTATCTGACAATCACATTCCTGTAGAATACTGCAAATGGAAAAATTTTTTAAAATTAAGAACATCAGGATAAAACTATGCTATTGAAATAGGTGGAGTAGGTACAGAAACGATTGACAGAAATAAATTTATATGGCATCAAAATAGTCTTTTCAGCTGAACTGTCCAGACCCTTTAAAGCATTCAAAATCAGAGGAGCATTTATGTCTTTTGACCAACTCAACACTGAATTTCCTAAAGGTGGGCTTAAGACCAGAAGACTACTTGATCAAGAGCTTATAAAAATTTAGGATGTTGGAGGAAAGTTTAGAATTTCAAGAAAGTTTATGTACATACATCTTGAGGAAGAGTGATGGCTTTTTGGGGGGGAATAATTGCATACTCCAGGTGCAAAAAGCAAACATTTACTTTTATAACATGGAGTTGCCTAGTTACCATATTTAGGAAATCATGAAAGATACAACAGAGAGAAAGAAACAGAGCTACATTACTTGTTTCAGTGTTACTAATCATGCTGATTTTATCTTTGCTGTTGTTTAGTCACCAAGTCATGTCTGACTCTTTCGTGACCCCACAGACTGTAGCCCACCGAGTTACTGTTGGTACAGCTGGATTTCTCAGGCAAGAATACCAGAGTAGGTTGCCATTTCCTTCTCCAGGGGATCTTCCCAACCCAGGGATCAAACCCATGTCTCCTGCTTGACAGGTGGCTTCTTTATCACTGAGTCACTTGGAAACCCCAATATTATGTGTCATCAAATTTTTTGTTATGCTGTAATTTAGAGCCAGACTAACTTGAACAGTGAAATAAGGGCTGCCTTGTAGAGGTATACAGTATGTAACTCACTCCGCGTAGAGAGAAGTGAGGGTTAAAAATCCAGAAATCCCCAAGTTGTATTCCAGTATGACAGTACAAAGGGACCATTTAGACTTAGGTAATTGTAAAGCTACCTTTATTGCTATTGCCAATGTTACTGATAAAGAAATAAAAAAACAGTACGCTCATAACAGAGCTATATGCACCGCATGCAAGTACACTTGAAAAAAGCCTTCTAGTCAATGTGTAGCATCTTTGGCACTACTGTGAAACCCTTGCAAGAAGGATCTACCAGTCACCAAGTGTA
The DNA here is from genome assembly GCA_006410675.1 of Oreotragus oreotragus. Lineage (NCBI taxonomy): Eukaryota > Metazoa > Chordata > Mammalia > Artiodactyla > Bovidae > Oreotragus > Oreotragus oreotragus. Next base: position 32,715 of record SJYX01014519.1, on the reverse strand, counting down.
TAGTTTTCCATGTGTTCATTCACTCATTCAGCCTGTAGTTACTGAATGACTACTGGGTACCGGGCACTATGCTGGACACCAGGCAGAAATGATCTAACTTTAAAGAGTCTATAGCCTAGCAAGTGTGACAGAGAGTGAACGGAATACTGCAATGAAGAATTCTATGTGTTGGGATTTCCCTGGCCATCCAGTGGTTAAGACTCTGTGCATCTAGTGGAGGGGCTATGGGTTTGATCCCTGGTCGGGGAACTGAGATCCCACTTGCCACACAGTGTGGTAAAATTGAAAAAAGAAAAGATTTATATGTGGATGCAGGAGGGTTCTTGGGCATTCACACACAAAAAAATGGGAAGGAGCCTGATCCAAGTAGGGGAAGGCTGGAGGTGATTATGGAATAAACAGTATTGAGGTGAAGGTGTTATGATGTTTTGCTTTAAGGCATGCTGCCATAAGAATAGTGGATCAAGTTCACAGAAATAATTAACCTTGTATCTTGTCACTACAAAACAATCCTTTGATGATCTTAGCAACACTATGAAATAAAATGATTCCCATTTTTCAGATGAATCAGAGATGAACTGATTTACCTCAGATTGCTCATCTAGATGAATCTTTAGATTCAATGAAACATGAAATAAAATGAAAGTCGCTCAGTCGTGTCCAACTTTTTGCAATATAGTCCATGGATTTCTCCAGGCCAGAATATTGGAGAGGGTAGCCTTTCCCTTCTCCAGGGGATCTTCCCAACCCAGGGATCGAACCCAGGTCTTCTGCATTGCAGGTGGATTCTTTACCAGCTGAGCCATTCAAACCAGGTCTTGAATTTGAGATGACACTGANCTTCTCCAGGGGATCTTCCCAACCCAGGGATCGAACCCAGGTCTTCTGCATTGCAGGTGGATTCTTTACCAGCTGAGCCATTCAAACCAGGTCTTGAATTTGAGATGACACTGAATTTAATTGCACATGTAGTAATGCCCTTGATGATCTCCACTGGAAGTCTACAGGATAATGACACTAAAGCAACTAAAACTGCAGACCACCCATAGGTTATGCAAATCAACAGTAACATCTCACACCTGTATAATATTTCACAGTTTTCTAATCCTATGCCTACATAAGAAACCATATATAACTTGTCAACTTAATCAAACAGCCAAGTTAAGTTTTTTCCACTTAAACACTGATCATTATTGAATTGAGTGAAATGACTGATAGATTTTTTTCATGCATCACAGAGCATGCAGATAAAATTTTACACTGGAAAAGGGTTGAGAAGATGACTACAACTGCTTTTTTACATCTCGTTTCAAAGTGTTAAACTTCTGTTTCAGACATGACAACACATTAGTCTTATGTTTCTTATTCCAAGAATTTAATTGTAATGGAAATAATTTTTGTTAGATTTAATAAAATTAACCTTTACTCATAGAACTTTACTCATGGAATTTTATAGTTTTTCTTCTCTGTGACTTCTAAAAGTTCTGAATCTCAAACATAGATGGAAAACATAAATCTTTACTAATTACTATCAAAATAGGGACAATTTAGGGAGCCTTCCTTCACTGTTGTGGGAATATAAAGTGTTACAGCTACAATGGAGAACAGTACAGAGGTTCCTCAAAAAATTAAAAATAGAGTTACCGTACGATCCAGGAATTTCACTCTTGGGCATACATCTGGAGAAAACCATAATATGGAAATGAGAGAGTCAATTCCTAGGCAGGCTGATAAGAAATCCTGGGTCCCCGAGGAGAAGGGGGTCTGGGGCTCTTGAAATGGAGATAGGGGTATGGGGTTCTCAAGGAGGAAAGGACAAGCTTTTTTTTCTTTTTCCCTCTACATTTTTTAGTCTTAGTCACATAAAACGGCTTTTTTTTTTTCCTTTAAGCCAGGAACTGATGATTACACAACAAACAACTCAGTTTAAACTCTGTACTAAGGATTATAATAACAACAATGTATCCTGCTTATGCACAGTTTCTCCTTCCTGAAAACCTTCTGGCTAATACAGTTATTTTACAGTGTAAATTATGGGAGTGGGTCTAGTAAGATCTTTACAACCTTGAGACATTCTTTTGATTTATTGTAATAACTAATTAAAAAAAGTATATAGCTCCCTCGCTAACACTAGTGAAGGGGGCACTCTCAGCCCCCTTCTGATGTCTGTGTCAGAAGCTTTCTCTGTCCTCTTTCACTGTAATAAAACTTCTGCTACACAAGAGCCCTGAGTGGTCAAGCCTAGTCTCTAGTCCTGAAGCTAATTATTCTTCTTCAGAGATCACGAATCCGACACCGTTCACTGTAAGCTATCAAAAAGATGCATGCACGCCAATGTGCATTGCGCTGCAGCACTATTTACAACAACCAGGACATGGAAGCAGTCTAAATGTACATCAGCAGAAGAATGAATAAAGATGTGGTACATATGCACAATGGAATACTACTCAGCCACAAAAAGAAGCAAATAATGCCATTTGCAGTGACATGCGTGGCCCTAGAGATTGTCATCCTAAGCGAAGTCAGTCAGAAAGAGAAACACGAATATAAGATATTGCTTATACATGGAATCTAAAAAAAAAAAATGGTACAAATGAACCTATTTACAAAACAGAAATAGAATCATAGATACAAAAAACAAACTTACAGTTACCAAGAGGGAAGCTGGGGAGTGATAAATTGGGAGATTCGGATTCACATATACATATTACCATATATAAGATCCCTTGGAGAAGGAAATGGCAACCTACTCCAATACTGTTGCCTGAAAATTCCATAGACAGAGGAGCCTGGTGTGTTACAGTCCATGGGGTTGCAAAGAGTTGGACATGATTGAATGCACCCATACACATATATAAGATAGATAAATAATAAGAACCTATTGTATAAAACAGGGAACTCAATACTCTGCCATGACTTTAATCTCAGGGATGCAAGGATTCTTCAATATCCACTAATCAATAAATGTAATATATGACATTAACAAATTGAAAGATAAAAACCATATGATTATCTCAATAGATGCAGAGAAAGCCTATGACAAAATTCAACATCCTTTATGATAAAAAACCCTCCAGAAAGCAGGAATAGAAGGAACATCAGTCAGTTCACTTCAGTCACACAGTTGTGTTTGACTCTTTGTGACCCCATGAATTGCAGCACGCCAGGTCTCCCTGTCTATCACTGTCTCCCAGAGTTCACCCAAACTCACGTCCATCTAGTCGGTGATGCCATCCAGCCATCTCATCCTCTGTC
>SJYX01014519.1:0-28009 GCA_006410675.1 Oreotragus oreotragus | reverse complement strand
TAACAAGTGGTGCTGGGAAAACTGGTCAACCACTTGTAAAAGAATGAAACTAGAACACTTTCTAACACCGTACACAAACTCAAAATGGATTAAAGATCTAAATGTAAGACCAGAAACTATAAAACTCCTAGAGGAAAACATAGGCAATACACTCTCTGACATAAATCACAGCTGGATCCTCTATGACCCACCTCCCAGAATATTGAAAATAAAAGCAAAAATAAACTAATGGGACCTAATTAAAAGCTTTTGCACAACAAAGGAAATAATAAGCAAGGTGAAAAGACAGCCTTCAGAATGGGAGAAAATAATAGCAAACAAAGAAACTGACAAAGAATTAATCTCAAAAATATACAAGCAACTCCTTGCAGCTCAATTACAGAAAAATAAATGACTCAATCAAAAAATGAGCCAAAGAACTAAACAGACATTTCTCCAAAGAAGATATGCAGATGGCTAGCAAACACATGAAAAGATGCTCAATATCACTATCAGAGAAATGCAAATCAAAACTACAATGAGGTACCATTTCACACCAGTCAGAATGGCTGCTATCCAAAAGTCTACAATCAATAAATGCTAGAGAGGGTGTGGAGAAAAGGGAACCCTCTTACACTGTTGGTGGGAATGCAAACTAGTACGGCCACTATGGAGAACAGTGTGGAGATTCCTTAAAAAACTGGAAATAGAATTGCCATATGGCCTAGCAATCCCACTACTGGGAATACACACCAAGGAAACCAGAACTGAAAGAGACAATGTTCATTACAGCACTGTTTATAATAGCCAGGACATGGAAGCAACCTAGATGTCCATCAGCAGACAAATGGATAAGAAAGCTGTGGTACATATACACAATGGAATATTGAAAAAGTGAAAGTGAAGTTCCTCAGTCGTGTCCGACTCTTTGCACCCTATGGACTGTAGCCCACCAAGCTCCTCGATCCATGGGATTCTCCAGGCAAGAATACTGGAGTGAGTTGCCATTTCCTTCTCCAGGGAATGGAATATTATTCAGCCATTAAAAAGAATACATTTGAATCAGTTCTAATGAGGTGGATGAAACTGGAGCCTATTATACAGAGTGAAGTAAGCCAGAAAGAAAAACACCAATACAGTATACTAACACATATATACGGAATTTAGAAGGATGGTAACAATGACCCTACATGTGAGACAGCAAAAGAGACACAGATGTATAGGGCAGTCTTTTGGACTCTGTGGGAGAGGGTGAGGGTGGGATGATTTGGGAAAATGGCATTAAAACATGTATATTATCATATGTGAAATGAATCGCCAGTCCAGGTTCAATGTATGAGACAGGGTGCTTGGGGCTGGTGCACTGGGATGACCCAGAGGGACAGGATGAGGAGGGAGGTGGGAGGGGGTTCAGGACGGGGAACACATGTACACTCATAGCAGATTCATGTCAATATATGGCAAAACCACTACAATATTGTAATTAGCCTCCAATTAAAATAAATTTATATTAAAAAAAGAATGTATATATATATAACTGATTCACCTTGCTTGACAATAGAAACTATCACAATACTGTAAGTCAACTATCAGTTCAGTTGCTCAGTCGTGTCCAACTCTTTGTGACCCCATGGATTGCAGCACACCAGGCTTCTCTATCCATCACCAACTCACTGAGCTTACTCAAACTCATGTCCCTTGAGTCTGTGATGCCATCCAACCATCTCATCCTCTATTGTCCCCTTCTCCTCCTGCCTTCAGTCTTTCCCAGCATCTGGGTCTTTTCCAATGAGTCAGTTCTTTGCATCAGGTGGCCAAAGTTTCAGCTTCAGCATCCGTCCTTCCAATGAACATTCAGGACTGATTTTCTTTAGGATGGACTGGTTGGATATCCCTGCAGTCCAAGAGACTCTCAAGAGTCTTCTTCAATACCACAGTTCAAAAGCATCAATTCTTCGGCACTCAGCTTTCTTTGTAGTTCAACTCTCACATCCATACATCACTACTGGAAAAACCATAGCTTTGACAAGATGGATCTTTGTTGGCAAAACAATGTCTCTGCTTTTTAATACGCTGTCTAGGTTGGTCATAGCAAAAACAACACCCAGTTGTGGATGTGACTGGTGATGGAAGTAAAGTCCAATGCTGTAAAGAATAATATTGCATAGGAACCTGGAATGTTAGGTCCATGAATCAAGGCAAATTGGAAGTGGTCAAAGAGGAGATGGCAAGAGTGAACATCGACATTTCAGCAATCACTGAGCTAAAATGGACTGGAATGGGTGAATTTAACTCAGATGACCATTACATCTACTACTGTGGGCAAAAATCCCTTAGAAGAAATGAGGAGTAGCCCTCATTGTCAGCAAGATTCTGAAATGCAGTACTTGGATGCAATCTCAAAAATGACAGAATGATCTCTGTTCATTTCCAAGGCAAACCATTCAATATAACAGTAATCCAGATCTATGCCCCAAGTAATGCTGAAAAAGCTGAAGTTGAATGGTTCTATGAAGTCCTACAAGACCTTATAGAACTAACACTCAAAAAAGATGTCCTTTTATTATACGGGGCTGGAATGCAAAAGTAGGAAGTCAAGAGATACTTGGAGTAACAGGCGAATTTGGCCTTGGAATACAAAATCAAGCAGGGCAAAGAATAACAAGAGTTTTGCCAAGAGAATGGACTGGTCATAGCAAACACCCTCTTCCAACAACACAGGAGAAGACTCCATACATAGACATCACCAGATGGTCCATATCGAAATCAGACTGATTATTTTCTTTGCAGCCAAAGATGGAGAAGCTCCACACAGTTAGCAAAAACAAGAACGGGAGCTGACTGTGGCTCAGATCATGAACTCCCTATTGCCAACTTCAGATTTAAATTGAAGAACATACGGTCTAGAAAACTAGACCATTCAGGCATGAGCTAAATCAAATCCCTTATGGTTATACAGTGGAAGTGACATAGTTTCAAGGGATTAGATCTGATAGACAGAGTGACTGAAGAACTAGGAACGGAGGTTCGTGACATTGTACAGGAGGCAGTGATCAAGACCATTCCCAAGAAAAAGAAATGCAAAAAGGTAAATGCTTGTCTGAGAAGGCCTTACAAATAGCTGAGAAAAGAAGGGAAGAGAAAGACAAAGGAGAAAAGGAAAGATGTATTGATTTGAATGCAGAGTTCCAAAGAACAGCAAGGAGAGATAAGAAGGCCTTCCTCAGTGATCAAATCAAGTATATGCCAATAAAAGTTAATTTTAAAATGCAGAAAATTTAAAGTGATGCAAAGTATCGATAGCAGCTTAGACTGTGACATGAAAGAAAGACTCAATATTTCTCCTTAAAATGTGTTTGGCATTTCCTTCAGGATATGTCCATGCATTCAAGTCTACATTAAGCAATGAATTTAATTCTAAGGCTCTGAGGCTTTAAAAAGTACTATTTGAATCAAAAGGAGTTTTTCTTTAGCAAATGTGAAAGTTGTCTAGAACTTTATCTGCCTCAAGGTACATGAATAATGAATGAAAACAAATTATTACTTTTGGGGGAAGTGGATACATGGATTCATACAAAGTCATCAAAGAACAATGAAGCAATCTGGACAACTGGGCAGGTCTGGGCTGAACTCAGGATAACATTCAGAATTCTTGGATTAGTTTCTCCACAGTAGCTGTGTCGTTGAAAGTATTTCCAACCATATGCCAAACGTCTTTGGGGACCGATCATGGTTTCTATTACGGTTTTGTTTAGTTCACATTAAGTCGTACCCAAAGACACAAGGCTATCTTGTGAATAGTCTGTATACAGTGAAATTTGAATTAACACAGTGAAAGTGAAAGTGCTATTCACTCAGTTGCGTCCGATTCTTTGCCACCCCAAGGACTATAGCCCGCCAGGCTCCTCTGTCCATGGAATTTCCTAGGCAAGAATAACTGGAGTGGTAGCCATTTCCTTCTCCAGGGGATCTTCCCAACCCAGGGATTGAACCCAAGTCTCCTACATTGCCGGTAGATTCTTTACTGTTTGAGCCACCAGGGAAGCCCTTAATTAACACAAGGTACCTGCAACAACAGGTGTACAAGAGAGTGGCCTAGGCGCTATTCTGCCTTAGTAAAGGGGGCATCAGCTGGGGAAAGGAGACATGGCACTCTCCCACAGATCTTATAAGACAAGCCCAGAAAGCAAGCTGCACTCCTCTGTGATGACAACCAGTCTGCACTGAGGGTATAGAAGACTCTACTATTGGGATTGGGGGTATGTCTGGGATATGCATGTGTGGAGACCATATATCACATTGCTGGCAAGGAAAAAGGAGTGGGATTTTTCTGCTAAAACCTCATGAGAGAAAAGAAGAAATTGATGTCCTTAAATGCATCCAAGTTAACAAAGATTATGACTGCAAGTGGATGCGTGGGAATGTGTCTTCATCAGTTGCCAGAGGGGAGGCACTGGCCCAGCTGTGGCCTTCCTAGCATGCACAGTGGACTGCAGAAGAGAAACACTTTCAAGCTGAGGACCTTGCAAATGTCCACTGAGAAGGTGAAAAGTTCAGGCCCTGCTCTTTGAGGTCTCATGGTAAAGGCTCCTTTCTCTCTCTCACACGAGTTTTGTAGCCAGCGCTATTTTACTCTCCATTCTGCTGTCTGGCACAAGCCCACCCAATGGCACAACAGCCCAATGCAAGGGGCAAAGGAAATTGCTGAGCTTCAGCATTTCCCTTGTAATCCTTGGAGAACAATTTTGTACTGAACTTGTATCCAGGATACAGAACACTTTTTCCTATGTTGAGAGGGAATGACAAAACTGAGCATTGTGGTGTGACCTAAATTCACAGATAAATATTTGGATGCTGACTCGCCCTTCACCTGGCATTAATCCTTTGCCCTGCATTTTCCGGAAAACATGATGCAGCCAGGGAAGGTATCTTAGGCCATAATTGCCTTCTGATGGTATAAAAAGCTTTTGTGGGACTGGACCTGCTCTCATGTTACCTTAATGTCGGCCACTGAGAACAAGGAAAGTGAGAAGGAGAAAAACCTTCCGCAGAGCTCAAGCTGCCTTTTCAGCAGGAAGCAGAAGCTTCTGGTCTCCATCTGATCACAGTTTCTGCAAACCAAACTCAAACTTTACCCCCATTTCTGTGTTTATGTTTGCTGTCTTCTAAGGGTACAGTAGCCCAGGTAAGTCTAAGCTATATATCAGCTCTGCCTTCTTCCCACACAGAGATCAGTAGAACTGGAAATTCTAGCACCTTCATCATCTCTAATTTGAACCAATCGCATCACCGCCCAGAACAGTATAGCCTCAGGCTGTGTATTGTATGAGATATTACAAAGCTTCCCCTGCTTCACTTACTGATCAACACAACTAGCTCTTAAGAACAGTTTTAATTAGAAAGAGATGTCCTTCTACATGTAGTTTGAGTACTGGTCTTATTATTTTTCCAATGCTCTCTTGCCCAGAGAAAAGGTAAATGAAAACATTAAATGTTCCCGATTGTTCTAAGAGTCTTTTTCTGCTCAAAAGGGCCATTCTCTTTTAAAATTTCATGCATGTTGCTATTCCTTGAGTTTTATCATTTGTCAACAAATCAACTACCTGCTTAGCAGCTCTCATGAGGGATTTAAAATAGCCGCCATGAAAATCCTGGGCATTTACTATTTTTATAACAAACTTGATTGTCACCTATGATATTTCAAAGATCACTCCTCATATAGACATCATGCTGGAAATTAGATGCAGGAACCACTTTCCATGGAACATTATGCAGAGGCACTCTGACTAATAAATCTTTGGAGCTAATGCATTCCAGATGGAAGCCATGTCTCACAGATTTAACCTTCCTAAACCCTTCCAAAATTCCCTCCCATCAAAAGCTTACAGAGTGAGATACGTTTGATTGAAATGAGATCATCAATACATGACAACTAAGTAATAGTACAAATGATTACAGCTCACAGGAAAATTGCCATATTCCTTTCCACAAAGACATGGTTTTGGACAACTCCCAGTACAAGAAGATGGACCTGATATGTCTAACTGGGTGGCTTAAATGCTTTTTTTTTTCCCCCTTGAGTTCCCATTGCTATTAACAGATGCCATACAGGGAACAACTATTTCTGTCTCTTAAACTTTCATACATGCACAACAAAGGCTGCTAAAAGGAAGGATCAAGACTTTTAGAGGAGCCACTAATTAACATCGTGTTTAATCATGTCACCACGGTTAGCAGTCTACATCATTAGTTTATGTCAGGCAGACATGGTAAAACATCTAAACACCTACATGTAGATCCTTATAGAATCAGTCATGTGCAATGGCAAGGGCAGTGTCATACAAGACTGTAGATATTCCTGTAATGTTCAGAGACATTACAAATCACCCCATCACAGGCTTAGCTCGTGCAGCCTTTAAGCACTTGGCTTTTTCTTCTAGCTGTTTCTCAAACACAGGCCAACTTATAGCACATGATATTTTATATATTTATAGGGGAACTGAACTTCCTGGAATGATAGGAAACACCATACACCACAGCCTGTTCATATATAAGCCATCTGCAACAGAATACCACCTCAAGCAATGAAGAGAGTTTCACTGGAAGCTGCCCTCAAAAGTTTTAAGTTCATAACTAAATTTCTCTTCTACCCACTCTCCAAACCATCTCAACTTAGGAGCTGAAATGCAGTAAAACTTTATTAATTACAACTCATGAATGAAGGTCAGACTGAATTAGTGAAATACAGTAGATCCCCCTTATCTGTGAGGGTTCTAAGACCTTCAGTGGGTTCCTCAAACCCAAGACTTGTGACCCTATAATCTGAAATCCGAGTATATAACCCTATATATACTATGTTTCTTCCTATATATACATACCTATGATAAAGTTCAATTTATAAACTAATCACAGTAGCAGATTAAAAACAGTTAACTAATAATAACAAATAGAACGATTATAAAAACATACTGGAATAAAGGTATGCGAGTGTGGTCTCTCCTTAAAAATATCTTATCGTACTACACTCACCCTTCTTCTTGTGATGATGTGGGATGAGGTAAAGTGATGAGGTGAAGTGAGGTGAATGACAAAGGTACTATGATATAATGCTAGGCTACTACTGAGCTTCTGAAAATATATCAGAAGGAGGACCATCTGCTTCTGGTGATCCTGGATCATGGGGCCATGACAATGTTGATGACTGGATATAATGAGCAGACTGTGTTGATGCTTGGGGATCCCAGGCAGGATGGAATGGGACAGTGTGAGGTTTCATCAGGCTACTCAGAACCGTGTGCCATTTAGAACCTATGATTTGTTTTTGTTTTTGTTTTGGAATTATCTATTTAACAGTTTTGGACCATGGTTGATCACAGGTAGCTGAAGCCATGGAAAGTGCAGCTACGGATAAGAAGGGACTACTGTGGGAATGCTATCATGCTTCACAGTGAATGAATAAATGAATGGAGGCAAGTGTTCTCTGTTTGGCTTTTACTTTCCACAATCGCATAGTTGGTAACCTCAGTGAATTGCTCACAACATTCTGGTCTATCTTAACATGCAATACTATTTGTAGCAACTGCCTGGATATAACAAATTACTAGGCTGTGCAATTTACACAAAAAGCTTCTCTTTAAACGTGTCTGGTGGCCCTCCACATGACAGAAACACCGCTGAGGAGCAGTGCTGAGACCAGGGCTCTGCTTCGGCCCTAAGTGAACACTGTGTGGCCTTGAGGCTCTACTTGGCCTCCAGGATACTTCCCTTCTGCAACTGGTAAGGGAGACTTGGCTACAGTTTGACGTGTCTCGCCAGCAGCACACCTATTAAAATCACCTTGTTTCTGCTCCCAGTATATCCATCTATTCTTCAAGTTTCTTCCTCAGTAAATCCTAGGTTAGGATCCTAGAACAGGACAGTTGAAAAGAACATCCCAAGCTGATGTCCTGTGAAGAAACTACACTGGATAAACCCTGAGATCCCCCTTGCAGCTCTCCAAAATCACGATTCCACTGACTATATGCTCATATTTACTTATAAAAATGATTTGGTACATGCCTAGGGACAAAGGTCTGAAACAAAACACCCAACAATAGTCTATAACTTATCTTACCGGGGTGCTGTTCTAAGCATGCAGCACGTTTTACACTCCCAGATGCCTTAGGAGGCTGGCTTATGGGTGGAGCCTCTTCATGACCCCATTATATGGAAGACCCACAGAAGGTTAAGTAACCACAGTGTTAAGGGCACATTATTCCCTGATTGGTAAAATTAAGGATCATTTTAATTTTTTTTCCTTTTGCTCTTTCATATTTCCAATATTAAGAAAAAATCATATATTCCTTATAAGACAAAATACTGTTAAAGTTTAAAAACAAATTCCATTAAGAAGGTTCCATGTAGCATGCATTCATTGGTACAGAATTAAAAGTGTGTAAAAAGTCAGAAAGTTACAAAAAAATAAAAGTAAATAAAAAAGGTACATTTTCTAGAAACGGTAAAACGAACAATCATAGCTAGGCATGGGACTTGGTCCCTGGTAGCCATGACAAAAAGGGAAAACCTTCAGAACTGCAGAAAAATCTTCAGTTAATAAAGTAAGCATATCAGATCATCAGGAGAACTGAACTTCTCCAAAACTCTAAAGCTGGAAAAGAATTTCCAAACAGGTCTTCAGGTAAGAAAATTGATTCTGCTATTCTAGCACTTTGAAAAAAACAGGTCAACAATGCAAAGGCAAACTTAAACCCAGCTGGGGTTGAATTATCATAAAATCTGGATGGCAAAATCAGAACAAAAGGACTTTCGACTCTATCAGATTGCTGGCCCCATTTTTTTTTTTCTCTCTCTTTTTCTTTTGTTCCAAAATTCATGGATAACAAATCCAGAATGCTTTTTTGTATAAAAGGCAGATCTTCATTATCAAGAAAAGCCATTTTTAGAACAGTTTTTATTTCTTTAATCACAGCCCTTAACAGGTCTTCTAGATGCTAAATAGCAGGGGATATTGGTGGGGGATGGGAGAGAGTAAAGCCCTTTATCAGCTAGAGGACAAGCCTTGCTCATGAGTGACACATGCGGAATCAACCCTAAATCACACAGTATAATTATCTTCTTTATGCTCTGGCTCTAAAATTCTTAAGAGCCCCTGCCCAAATGTCCTCCTCACTTTGATCTATGGTTGTAATCTTACATTAAAACTCAATCACACCGGGGAATGTCATTTTGCCAGCTTTCAGGCAGGTCTTAACAATAGACCCCTGGCTGAGACCAGCCTGGAAGAGATCAAGCACTCTTCACCTTCCGGAGCAGCAGGGGCCTGGCGAGGCAGGCACACCTGAGTAAGGCTGCTCTCGAGCTTGGAGCCAGCCTGGCTCATTCAAAATGAACCCAGTCTACATGCGTGTCTGTGAGTCAGCAGCCACTGTTACGGATGCTCATTGCATTTAGCTGGTGTCCTACAGCAGGGGAGAAAGTCACTCTGCAGTACCACTGTTTTTTTTTCTTTTTTCCTTTCAATAATAAGGAATATGCTTACCCAGATAAAATAAAAAGAAAAAAAAAAAAAGAGAGAGAGTTTAAAGCTGAATAGGAATAAAGGTGATTGCTACCATTGGTCTAGCAGATCATCAGGCTGAATATTCAGACTTGATTTATCTTATCAAACAGTCACTTCATACTCTTTCTTCAAAGGCTGCAGAACAAATGCATTTGTCTACTTTTTGAGGAGTTCTTTTCACATTAGATTAGAAAATTTGGGATTTTTTCCGATGTCTAAACCTATTATGCTCATTAATGAATCCAATCTGCCTCTATGATTACAATGAAAGAAAGTGGCAAGGGTCTCAACATTCAGCCCCTCCTTCACAGAAATATTAAGCATGTGGGCCCAGCCCCACCTGAGAATCCAGATCCAGGAGCCTGAGCGCTCTGCGTACCTTTCAGTTCCTTCGGTGTCTGTACTCACTTGTTCACAAGGCCACTTAAAATTAAACCAATATAGATTCTGGCTCCAGCTTCAGCCAAGTTTCTGGGATAAGAGGGCATCAACATTAATATGATGAGACAAAAGGGCTTTTGCAACACATTTTCAACTCTTCTTTTTCTAAGAACAGTAGATTTTAATCTCATTATGAATTTAATGCACAGGCTGTTAGCAGACTTCAGCAAAACACAGCGCCTGACTTAGAAGCCCAAGCCCAGCCGGGGATGTAAATGATACTTGCATGGCTACTTTGGCACAGGGTTTAAAGAGAAAGGGAAGGTTTTACACAAGGGTTAGAGAACCTTGTTCAGGAATTTCTATTTTTTCCTGTTCAAAATTCTGAGTAGCCTGAAGAAGACTTGTGTGTATGTGCTTAGTTGCTCAGTCATGTTCGACTCTTTGTGACCCCATGGGCTGTAGCCCGCCAAGTTCTTCCATCCATGGGATTCTGCAGGCAAGAACACTGGAGTGGGTTGCCATTCCCTTCTCTAGGGGATCTCCCCAACCCAGGCATCGAACCTAGGTCTCCCGCATTGTAGGCAGATGCTTTACTGTCTAAGCCACCAGGGAAGCCCAGCCTGAAGGGGTCTTACATTATTTCAGAATTTGTCTCTCCATAAAATGAGTACAAGAAAAGGCACAAGAATAGCAGGTCCATGTAAACTATTCCATTCAAGTGATTGTAAGTCTACAATTAAAAAGTGCAATGATAGATATACTTACGGCTGATTTGCATTGTTGTACGGCAGAAACCAGCACAACATTGTAAAGCAATTTTCCATCAATTAAAAAAAAATTTTAAAAAGAAGTTAAAAAACAGAAAAGAACCCAAAATAAATCATCATAATGAATCATATGTTTGTAGCAGATACTTATTTTTAATGTTTATTATCCATGTTAAAACTTTTTTTTTTAACTTAAGAAGAAAAGCTTACTATAAAACAGCTAACTTTAAGGTATCAAAATGAGGAAGGAGAGGGGTGAAGGGGATGAGCTAACATTTGCTAAGAACTAAGAATGGACAAGGCATCTCATTTCATTCTCAAAAATCCTATGCAGCAGTTTCTACCGCATCACTGTTTTACAAATAATGGAACTGAGGTCCACAGACTTGGCCAAGGTCACATGGCTAAGAAATGGAAGAAGCTCAGATTTCAACTCTACTGGGTCTTTGAACAAGGAGCCTGCCTTCTTAACCACTCACTTTACTATATCAAGAAATAAAAAGAAAAATAAGAGGACCCACAGGGCAAGCGAGGACATGTGTTCTGACATTATACTTATACATGATTTGGGGCAAGAAATTTCCCCTTTATTCTGTAAATATTTATCAAGCATGTATTTTTTTGTGTGCCAGATACTGAATTCTGGGTAAGGTACTAGAAATTCTGAGACAAAATACAGTCTTGACTCTCAAGGGATTCATAGCTCAGTTAGGGAGATAAATAAGTTTTGATCCACAGCAAAAGAGTAATATTAAACAATCCAAGAATGTGATCATTTTCAGCTGCTAAAAAGTGATCAAAGACCATTATCTCAACTAACAAAGGTTCATGGCAGCTACAGAGTTCCTAAGGACATCAAAGGATAACTGTTTTATGAAAATAGAACATCACATTTATATATTAAAAAATCTCAAGTCCAATAAACACCTTGCAATCGTGATGATCAATAATGCTATCTAACCATCCTTGTGAACAATGGATGGAGAGCACTGAGTAAAATCAATCAATAACAATTAAAGTATGTACTGCAAATCTCTCAAATTTACATAAACTCAGATTTAGCAAAAGAGTAAATGATTACATATGATGGCCAATTCTAATGTATAGTACAACTCAAACTACAAACAATCTTGAAATAAAAATAACACTTATGAAAGGTTTACATGAAGAAATAAAGTGCCAGAAACTGAATGGAAAAACTGGGAAGGTAATCATGCTAAACATATCTAGACCCAGACATTTTTTTTCTGTTTCATTTTACAATTAATGCAGGAATTTAAAAAAAAAAAACTGTTTGGAAAACTATCAGTTCAGTTCAGTCACTCGATCTTGTCCAACTCTTTGCGACCCCATGAATCGCAGCACGCCAGGCCTCCCTGTCCATCACCAACTCCCGGAGTTCACTCAGACTCANAAAGCTGAATAGGAATAAAGGTGATTGCTACCATTGGTCTAGCAGATCATCAGGCTGAATATTCAGACTTGATTTATCTTATCAAACAGTCACTTCATACTCTTTCTTCAAAGGCTGCAGAACAAATGCATTTGTCTACTTTTTGAGGAGTTCTTTTCACATTAGATTAGAAAATTTGGGATTTTTTCCGATGTCTAAACCTATTATGCTCATTAATGAATCCAATCTGCCTCTATGATTACAATGAAAGAAAGTGGCAAGGGTCTCAACATTCAGCCCCTCCTTCACAGAAATATTAAGCATGTGGGCCCAGCCCCACCTGAGAATCCAGATCCAGGAGCCTGAGCGCTCTGCGTACCTTTCAGTTCCTTCGGTGTCTGTACTCACTTGTTCACAAGGCCACTTAAAATTAAACCAATATAGATTCTGGCTCCAGCTTCAGCCAAGTTTCTGGGATAAGAGGGCATCAACATTAATATGATGAGACAAAAGGGCTTTTGCAACACATTTTCAACTCTTCTTTTTCTACGAACAGTAGATTTTAATCTCATTATGAATTTAATGCACAGGCTGTTAGCAGACTTCAGCAAAACACAGCGCCTGACTTAGAAGCCCAAGCCCAGCCGGGGATGTAAATGATACTTGCATGGCTACTTTGGCACAGGGTTTAAAGAGAAAGGGAAGGTTTTACACAAGGGTTAGAGAACCTTGTTCAGGAATTTCTATTTTTTCCTGTTCAAAATTCTGAGTAGCCTGAAGAAGACTTGTGTGTATGTGCTTAGTTGCTCAGTCATGTCCGACTCTTTGTGACCCCATGGGCTGTAGCCTGCCAAGTTCTTCCATCCATGGGATTCTGCAGGCAAGAACACTGGAGTGGGTTGCCATTCCCTTCTCTAGGGGATCTCCCCAACCCAGGCATTGAACCCAGGTCTCCTGCATTGCAGGCAGATTCTTTACTGTCTAAGCCACCAGGGAAGCCCAGCCTGAAGGGGTCTTACATTATTTCAGAATTTGTCTCTCCATAAAATGAGTACAAGAAAAGGCACAAGAATAGCAGGTCCATGTAAACTATTCCATTCAAGTGATTGTAAGTCTACAATTAAAAAGTGCAATGATAGATATACTTACGGCTGATTTGCATTGTTGTACGGCAGAAACCAGCACAACATTGTAAAGCAATTTTCCATCAATTAAAAAAAAATTTTAAAAAGAAGTTAAAAAACAGAAAAGAACCCAAAATAAATCATCATAATGAATCATATGTTTGTAGCAGATACTTATTTTTAATGTTTATTATCCATGTTAAAACTTTTTTTTTTAACTTAAGAAGAAAAGCTTACTATAAAACAGCTAACTTTAAGGTATCAAAATGAGGAAGGAGAGGGGTGAAGGGGATGAGCTAACATTTGCTAAGAACTAAGAATGGACAAGGCATCTCATTTCATTCTCAAAAATCCTATGCAGCAGTTTCTACCGCATCACTGTTTTACAAATAATGGAACTGAGGTCCACAGACTTGGCCAAGGTCACATGGCTAAGAAATGGAAGAAGCTCAGATTTCAACTCTACTGGGCCTTTGAACAAGGAGCCTGCCTTCTTAACCACTCACTTTACTATATCAAGAAATAAAAAGAAAAATAAGAGGACCCACAGGGCAAGCGAGGACATGTGTTCTGACATTATACTTATATATGATTTGGGGCAAGAAATTTCCCCTTTATTCTGTAAATATTTATCAAGCATGTATTTTTTTGTGTGCCAGATACTGAATTCTGGGTAAGGTACTAGAAATTCTGAGACAAAATACAGTCTTGACTCTCAAGGGATTCATAGCTCAGTTAGGGAGATAAATAAGTTTTGATCCACAGCAAAAGAGTAATATTAAACAATCCAAGAATGTGATCATTTTCAGCTGCTAAAAAGTGATCAAAGACCATTATCTCAACTAACAAAGGTTCATGGCAGCTACAGAGTTCCTAAGGACATCAAAAGATAACTGTTTTATGAAAATAGAACATCACATTTATATATTAAAAAATCTCAAGTCCAATAAACACCTTGCAATCGTGATGATCAATAATGCTATCTAACCATCCTTGTGAACAATGGATGGAGAGCACTGAGTAAAATCAATCAATAACAATTAAAGTATGTACTGCAAATCTCTCAAATTTACATAACCTCAGATTTAGCAAAAGAGTAAATGATTACATATGATGGCCAATTCTAATGTATAGTACAACTCAAACTACAAACAATCTTGAAATAAAAATAACACTTATGAAAGGTTTACATGAAGAAATAAAGTGCCAGAAACTGAATGGAAAAACTGGGAAGGTAATCATGCTAAACATATCTAGACCCAGACATTTTTTTTCTGTCTCATTTTACAATTAATGCAGGAATTAAAAAAAAAAAAACTGTTTGGAAAACTATCAGTTCAGTTCAGTCACTCGATCTTGTCCAACTCTTTGCGACCCCATGAATCGCAGCACGCCAGGCCTCCCTGTCCATCACCAACTCCCGGAGTTCACTCAGACTCATGTCCATCGAGTCAGTGATGCCATCCAGCCATCTCATCCTCTGTCGTCCCCTTCTCCTCCTGCCCCCAATCCCTCCCAGCATCAGAGTCTTTTCCAATGAGTCAACTCTTCTCATGAGGTGGCCAAAGTACTGGAGTTTCAGCTTTAGCATCATTCCTTCCAAAGAACACCCAGGGCTGATCTCCTTCAGAATGGACTGGTTGGATCTCCTTGCAGTCCAAGGGACTCTCAAGAGTCTATTCCAACACCACAGTTCAAAAGCATCAATTCTTCAGCGCTCAGCCTTCTTCACAGTTCAATTCTCACTATAAATGACTGATCCTGCTAGTTGCTAGATTATGGGTCCCACTGCATCTTTGTGTATTCTCTAGTCTAAGTTTTCTGAAATGAACATAGACTGTTTGCTTTTGTTCCTGTGAGATGGCTTTAAATATATCAGCAAAGCCCATCATAAGGCACACAAGGCACCTAATAGGGCCCAGTCTTTCTGCAGAATAGGGAAATGTAACGTTAGATGCTAGAGATCAACAATCTATATGTTGCATGAAGAAAATTGTCCCCAAAGAAAAGAGCAGCCAGCTGTCCTTTAAATGAAATGCTGGCATTGCCTCTGGAGAGAGTATATGCAATGAGAACTTGTCCTTATGATATAATACTTTTAATGGGTGAGCCATTTCAACACTTTACATACTGCCGAGTAAGTTCTACAGAACTTTCTCATTGTACTCAGCGCTGTCTGTGCAGTTAATTTAGGCATCAGAAGACTCAGTTGTTAATTTTCTGACTTGCCTCTGGACTCCTAAATGCTATTGCTCCAATCATAACACGTCGAAACTCTTACACAGATTTCAACAATAATATCCACAGCTGGGAATAAATCAAAGCAGTTTTATCACTGATTAAGTGCTATTGAAATATGGTTACAAGACAACATGAAGCAAAGGACAGATTTCACTTGGGAAGATTAAGATGAAGACTGGGAAAAAAAGAGGGTAATCCAAACAAAGTCTATGCAACATTTAAAAATATATAATTCAGAGTTAGAATGCATTTTTTTTAGCCATTTAATTCTCAGTTTCCTGTGTGTGTCTGAGTCTGTGTGTTTATGCTATAGAGCAGTTCAACCACATGAAATGAATTTAGGCGCAGCTGTTTTTCAAGCTCGTGTCTTCATATGAAGACAGGGGTCAGCAAACTTTTTTTATAAAGGGGCAGAGCATAAATATTTCAATCTCTGTAGACTATAGGTACCCTGTTACAACTACTCAATTCTGCCATTTTACGTGAAAGCAAGACAACATACAAATGAATGAGCATGGCTGTGTTCTAATAAAACTTTATTTATAAAAAAAACAGACAGAAGGGCTGAATTTGGCCCCTGGGGTACAGTCAGCTGACTCTTGCACTAAGATATAGGTTTTTCCGCCTACCCAGAAGACTGCCTAAATGAACAGGGGTGAGAGTGAAGGGTGTAGAGGTAGGGGGAGGACATGTGGGACTGAGCCTACTCAGTCATCCTAAGATTCAGCCTTATTCTTGGCATGAATCCGCACCCTGTCCAGATCTTCTGCAGGCCTTTTTGTGTGGGCATACTGCTGCAGTCACGCATCAGTTCAGTTCAGTCGCTCAGTTGTGACCGACTCTTTGTGACCCCAGGGACTGCAGCAAGCCAGGCCTCCCTGTTCATTACCGACTCCCAGAGTTTATTCAAACTCATGCCCATTGAGTCATGATGCCATCCAACCATCTCATCCTCTGTCATCCCCTTCTCCTCCCGCCTTTCGCAGTCATACATATATACACATATGCATATGCAGTCATACATATACATAGTTATTCTGGGTAGGTGGAAAAACCTATATCTTAGTACAGGAGTCAGCTAACTATACCACAGGGGCCAAACAGCCCTTCTGTTTGTTTTTTTTATAAAGTTTTATTGGAACACAACTTTTGTGTGGACACACTGCAGACAGTGGGCTTCCCTGGTGCTTCAGATGGTAAAGCATCTGCCTGCAATATGGGAGATCTGGGTTCAATACCTGGATTGGAAAGATTCCCTGGAGAAGGGAATGGCTATTCACTGCAGTATTCTTGCCTGAAGAATTTCATGGACACAGGAGCCTGGTGTGCTATAGTGCATGGGGTCACAAAGAGTCAGACACGACTGAGCAACTAATACACACACACACCACATACACATACTGCAGACCGTAGCCTTTACCACACATACGCACACACACACACACACACACTGCAGACAGTAGCTTTTCTACCTGTTCTTTCAGGCCTGGGCAGCACTGGGGTAGTTAACCCTGCATGCTGCTGCTACTGTTGCTAAGTCGCTTCAGTCGTGTCCGACTCTGTGCAATCCCATAGGCGGCAGCCCACCAGGCTCCCCCGACCCTGGGATTCTCCAGGCAAGAACACTGGAGTGAGTTGCCATTGCCTTCTCCAATGCAGGAAAGAGAAAAGTGAAAGTGAAGTTGCTCAGCCGTGCCTGACTCTTAGCAACCCGATGGACTGCAGCCCACCAGGCTCCGCCATCCCTGGGGTTTTCCAGGCAAGGGTACTGGAGTAGGGTGCCATTGCCTTCTCCAACCCTGCATGAGTACCCCCAAATTCTTTCTTTAAAAAAAATTTCCATTCTCCTACTCTCTTCCTCCAAGCGCTTTTCATTTCCACTGCTGATTCCATAGGCCATAAATGTCAAGACTTCCTCTTTCTAATCAGGTCATTTGGGCCATCCCTTGGACTGGTGCTGACAGATCTGAGCTGCTCACTCTGAGGCTGTGCTGACCAGGCCAAGAGAGATGCTTAGATGCTGCTATTTTGCAACCACATCTGTGCAGAGGACTGGAGGTGGGAAAACAGTTTTCAGCTGTGTTTGCTCCTTGTCTCGAGGCTCTTTGACATTTTCAAGGATCCAGATGATGGCAGAGGGATGATCTTCATTATGATTGTAGATCATCAAAATTTAAGTGTTAACGAAATTCCTCCTTAAAGTGATTTTGGCCATCCAGGAACAAAGGTAGTCAGGAGCATAATTAAGATGATACAAGCAACTGCAACACTGTATATCAAGAAGAAGAGCCCACTGCATAAAATGAGACACAAAATGCATGCTATCAAAAATTCAAAGGACTTTAAGCACACATCTGCATGAGTACCCCCAAATTCTTTCTTTAAAAAAAATTTCCATTCTCCTACTCTCTTCCTCCAGGCACTTTTCATTTCCACTGCTGATTCCATAGGCCATAAACGTGAAGACTTCCTCTTTCTAATCAGGTCATTTGGGCCATCTCTTGGACTGGTGCTGACAGATCTGAGCTGCTCACTCTGAGGCTGTGCTGACCAGGCCAAGAGAGATGCTTAGATGCTGCTATTTTGCAACCACATCTGTGCAGAGGATTGGAGGTGGGAAAACAGTTTTCAGCTGTGTTTGCTCCTTGTCTCGAGGCTCTTTGACATTTTCAAGGATCCAGATGATGGCAGAGGGATGATCTTCATTATGATTGTAGATCATCAAAATTTAAGTGTTAACGAAATTCCTCCTTAAAGTGATTTTGGCCATCCAGGAACAAAGGTAGTCAGGAGCATAATTAAGATGATACAAGCAACTGCAACACTGTATATCAAGAAGAAGAGCCCACTGCATAAAATGAGACACAAAATGCATGCTATCAAAAATTCAAAGGACTTTAAGCACACTTTTGTTCTAAGCAAATTTTTACATGCTCTTCAAGAACTTATTTTCTAACTGGCAATCTAAGTCTTCACTACATTCTTCAAGATTCCTATTCTAGTCTTTCTCTTTATTCTAAAAAGAAAAAATCATTTTCCTCTTAAGTTATGAAATTCCCTAGGGTTCTGGGTCCTTGATTCCCCTGTCTTCAAGCTTTACATGTTCTTGGATGACTTTACCCAAACCCATGACTTACTATGACCTACACACAACCAGATGGTCTCCAGATCTTTATCTTTAAGCCTCATACATCAGGTATATCTATATCTAATGGCCTACAACATTTAAAACTCTTTATTTCCCTAACTGAATTAATCATATTCCCTGTTTCTCCCTAAAAGATATCATCTTCTAAGTGATTCCAATGTATTAAGTTTTACCACCATCTACCCAAGTTTCTGGCAAGACACACACAGTCAGCCTGTTTCCTCCACCACATATGCTATCTATTCAGTTTTCAAATTCAGTCTTTCCTACATCCCAAATGTCCTTTGAATCCATTTCTTCTCCATTTTCACTGCCTTTACTTTCATTGCCCTACTCCTGATCTCCAAGCAATCCTTAATATTATAGTTGCATTTCTAAATGGCAAAAAATGATTGCATAGAATAGAATGTTCAAATATCTTAGCATGCCACATTAGATCTAATGTCACCTCATGTTAGTCAATACTTTTCTCTCTACATCCTACACACACACACACACACACAAAATCTAGATTCCATCCATGCTATACAACTTAACAGCTCTCACAGCATGCCCCCTTTCTTTTGTGTTTCAGTGCTTTTGTGCAGAGATAGCAATTTCTTTTCTGTAGAATTCTCTTCGTTATGTGAGATCCTGACTATCCATCAGAATTTAGGTTAAAAGCACTCTTCTCTACAAAGACCACCCCCCCCCCAATTCTTTACCATCAAACTAAGATGATCCTTTGAACCCTCACAATTCTTTATATGTGCCCAGATGACAGCACTCAGTACACTACAAGTCTACTTACAATAAGTCTACATCAATCTCAGCATATTATAAGTTTACTTCTCTTTCAATAGATTGTGACCTCCTTTGGACAGAGATGCCTGCTTTGTTCAGAAGTATGTCCCAACATTCAGAACAGCATCTGGAGCATACTGCTGATAAATATTTGTAAAGATGTATTGCACAATGAATGGCTATATGCAATGCAAATATAGTTGCATTGATGAGCTTACCATGAGGCTAAAACAGTATTTTACTATAAGTAAACCTAGTATTAGAAAACATCAGGTAGCATGGAACATATTAATTTCCTTCATATTTTTCAGCATTCATCAGATCATACATGAATAAACCTATATATTTTATCCTCAATAATTAAAGTCATAAAAAATGACAAGAAACATCATCTAGATTTTGGAAAAACACAGCCAACAAAAAATTAGGCAATAGATTAGGATGACTCAATTTTAAAAAAAGCCAAAGATGATTTAATAGAAACTGTTGAACTGAATCAAGAATTTTCTGCTTAGACTGGTAACAAGTTTTCTCCATCTTTTCTGAGGGAAGAATGAGATAAAAATATCTAGTGAGGAAAGCGAAAGATTCTGAGGAATATCTATATATCTTCTAGCTTATTAGAAAGGATGAAGCATTCCTAGAGAAGATGAAAAAAAATAATCCAAGATACAAACAGGAAGAAAAAGATTTCAGTGGGGTTGATGCTGAATCAAATGGAGTATCAGAAGATTAGAGAACTAAAGCAATCTCTAGGAAAGGGAGAAGAGAAAACTAGATTCCACTAAAGCCAGAAAATCCATAAGTAGCACTGCCCACTACAGGTGAATTCAGAGTTTCTAAAGAAAGTGTAGCATTCTGGGCCCAAAGAGGAGGCACAGGCATTAGCCCAGGGAGAGCTCCTGGTGCAGCTCCCAGAGGAAGAAGGCTGGTAAGTACAGTGGTCACTCTTTACTGGCTGATTGGTTGGTGATTCAATGGCTAAACAAGAGGCTCATCTTTTTCAGAAGGATATACTATTGCATCTGCAAATTCCTGACAACTACTGTTGACTGAAATGAGAATAAATGAGAGTTACAGGAAGTGCTTCAATTGCCTGTAGGAATTCTAAAGCTCTGGGCCCCAAACTGGAGGTAATGGTGGAATATTTGCATCTTCAAAGTAATGCCCTGATATAAGAAAGCTGATTGGGAAAAGTGCCAACAGATTCTATTTAATTAAAAGTATATTTCAAAAACTGTATAACAGAGTTATAGTTTGACTTTCTGGCTCAAGATGAAGAAATTTATAGAGAACAGGGAGTTTATGCTTGACAGATCAGGAGTGTTTAAAGGGGAAATTGGAGGCATGTGGCAGAGCTGGGCTAAGCCCAGGGGAAATATCCTACTGAGAGAGGATTACAAAAGACAGGATGCTTGGCAACGATGACATGAGAACAGAAGTTTTGCACCCAATACCTTTGGCTTTAGGAGTACATATACTAATGAGCATAGTCAGTAAACAAATAAACCTGAAATACTAGCACTAACAAGAAGAATATGCATTTTATCACATAGAAGTGAGCAGTGTGTCATAGTTAGATCAAGACTCAGTAGGACATGGCTCATGCATGCAGAATGGTGACAGAGAAGATGCACTGATCAAATGAAATACAAAGAGCAAATTAGGAAGGAGTGCAGTCTGTTTAGAGCAAACAGAAGTGTAAACATAATTCTCGAGATAAAAAATGATCTAGAAGATAGAACACAATGGAGAGTATCTAGGTTAGGTAAGAAGAGCCACTGAGCATGCACACACACTGTGGCAGAAGATTCTAGATGGGAGATAAGGGAGGATGATTTCTTAAAGTAGATTATTCATTGGGGTAGTAGGATGATAACAGGGTGAGAAGGGAACCTCAAGAGTTGGTTAATCTGCTGAGAGTATTACTCAGCTAAAAAGAGAGTATCTGATAAACTTCTGCCTTCTAGGCAATTTCAGCTTTTAGAAGGAAAAGGAAGAAATGCATATAGATGTGTGCTGATTTTCATAGTTACCTTAAATCTCTTTTGAACAACTTAAAGCATAAAAATCATGTGATCTCAGGGTTGAAGGGATCACAAGTATCCAGGCCAACACATGAACTGCATCTGTGCCGAGCCTGCCACATGCTGGCCTGATAGTCACTGGACACGCCCAGCAATGCGATGGTCCTAAGGCTGGTCATTCCGTACTCAGCCAGTTTAGACTGAGCTGCCTTGCACTGACAGTAAAGTCGCTTTAGTTACTGGTCTTAATTCTAATTCTTCTGAGTGCACAGGTTAAAACTACCTTTTCCCCTCAAGTCAGTCCTTCAAATACTTGAAGACGGTTTCACGTTCCCTCAAGCTTTCTTCTTTTCAGGTTTATGCCCCGTTTTGTCTGTCACTGTTTACATCACTTGTGCATGTTTTCACCTCCTGCTTGCTTTCTTCTGGACAAAAATGAGGGAAGAATAGTGATGAGATGGACAAGGACTTTGAGAAAAAGCTGTAACATTATGCTGTGGTCATTATTCTGAAGAAAGGGAAGGCTAAGTACTCTTAGTCACACGCCTTGAGTTTTAGGTGCACGGATTCAAAATATGGAATGAACAGATAAGCATAATCCCATGACTAGAAATTCTTTTTCTTTTTTAATTTCCTTTTTTTGGCTGCAACCTGTGGCTGTGGGATCTTAGTTCCCCAAGCAGGGATCAAACCCATACTCCCTGCACTGGAAGCAGGAGTCTTAACCACTGGACCACCAGGGATGTTTCATAGGGATTCTAAAATGGACTATTGCTCAAGGCAACTAGGGGATTGTAAAAGAGAAAGTATTGATATCATGATCCACATGAAGTAAAGGAGAGAAAAAAATCTAAACAAATGAAAATAACTGAGATGGAAGCAGGCTTATCAATGTAGATTAATTATATGGATATATAAAATGAGCAAGAAGATACAGGATAGGTTATAAAAAATGGCATGGAACTAAAATAAAAGTATCAGAAAGGCTGGAGTCTGGAATAATTCTAGACTTATAAAAACTCTAGAAATAGCAAAGTAAGTATACACAAACACAATATTTGGTAGAAGACAATAAATCAGAAAAGGTCTTGCCTTAAGTGTTAGATAATCTGAGATGTTCTCTGAAATGATAAGATTATATGCCTTTCTTTTCTATTATAGCTACCATTTTGACATTTGAGTGTATATTAAATACTGGCCACAAAATTTGGCTGGTTACAGAATGTTGCAGAAAATGATCCATGAAATTTCACATTAGGAAATTCATATAGGAAAGGCGATATATTTAACAATGCTAATGTTTATCTGTACAACAGAAAGTATACAGAAAAATATCCTCATAACCATGTATTTTTTTCTAACTCACTCTTAAGGGATTAACAGTACCAGGAGTGAAACAGAAATTAAGTAAATGAACAACTATTCAGTGTAATTCCACAATCTTCTGATGCAAAGAACAGTTACAGAATCTGAGCTGAGATATATCTATTCTGGGTCATTGGTATAAATTTGACTGACAAGGACCTCAGCTCATAGGGTTTATATGACTTGCTAATTTAGTACTTCTGTGGGACCCTTAACAAAAATATCACGAATGTAAGAGATACAGCTATTTGTACTTTTTGGATATAGTTTCTATATCTCCTGTTACTTGGGGGGGGGGCTCATTTTTCAAACCATAATAATAAATGTTGGCATTATAACAAATAATTTTCTGAAGGCTCAGAGAGTAAAGAATATGTCTGCAATGCAGGAGACTGGGGTTCCATTCCTGGTTCAGGAATATCCCCTGGAGAAGGAAATGGAGACCTGCTCCAGTATTCTTGACTAGAGAATCCCATGGATAGAAGAGACTGGTGGGATACAGTCCATGGGGTCACAAAGAGTTGGACATGACTATCACTATCATAATAACAAATATATGAAATTAATTAAAGTTATAAAATAATTGATATCAAGTAAATCATTAGCATCACCCTGACTCACACTTAGCCCATACCTCCTATGATATGGAACCCCATTGAAAGCAGTGCTCTCTGGAAAGGGTGCAGTGAGATGCCCAATAGAATTCACTGTACCTGTTCCCCTCCTGGACCTGTGGGACCAGCCTGAGTGGGCCCAGAGGAGCCCCTCCATCTTAGCATCTTCTGAGCATCACTGAGAAAGGTCCAGGGACAAGGGTTCTGAATCAGGGGCAGAAGCCTTCTCAGGTATCTTATTTGTTAACACCAGGTACTGGGTCACTTCAAAGGTTCCATCTAGCTCCAATATTCAGCAGCTCTTCCTCCCATCATGGTCTTAACTGCCATCTTTGGATCATTCTTTCACATAACCAAACCTAGCTGAGGGTGCAGTGCACAGATCTCTCTGTCTGAGGCCTTCAGTGCCTCCATGAATGGCGGGCCTCATGAGCCTGAGTGAGGAGTTCAACCGTGAGAACAGCTTTCAGCATAGGAATTCTTAATTACAATACTAAATTAAGCATTCTGTTTCTATCTTCTTTCACAACTGTTGACAAAACTGAGGACATTTTTCACTTGGCTGATTTCTGACCTCTCCCAAGCAACTAGCAAATTTAACTTTCAAATTTAACTGGATAGCTCTTGCCTTCTATCACTGTTTGGAAATCTTGCAGATTTTCAGTTTTTTGGTTTTTTTTTTTTAGTGGTAAACAGACTGGTTCCAAATACGAAAAGAAGAACGTCAAGGCTCTATATTGTCACCCTGCTTATTTAACTTATATGCAGAGTACATCATGAGAAATGCTGGGCTGGAAGAAGCACAAGCTGGAATCAAGATTGCCGGGAGAAATATCAATCACCTCAGATATGCAGATGACATCACCCTTATGGCAGAAAGTGAAGAGGAACTAAAAAGCCTCTTGATGAAAGTGAAAGAGGAGAGTGAAAAAGTTGGCTTAAAGCTCAACATTCAGAAAACGAAGATCATGGCATCTAGTCCCATCACTTCATGGGAAATAAATGGGGAAACAGTGGAAACAGTGTCAGACTTTATTTTGGGGGGCTCCAAAATCACTGCAGATGGTGATTGCAGCCATGAAATGAAAAGACGCTTACTCCTTGGAAGGAAAGTTATGGGCAACCTAGATAGCATATTGAAAAGCAGAGACATTACTTTGTCGACTAAGGTCCATCTAGTCAAGACTATGGTTTTTCCAGTGGTTATGTATGAATGTGAGAGTTGGACTGTGAAGAAGGCTGAGCACTGAAGAATTGATGCTTTTGAACTGTGGTGTTGGAGAAGAGTCTTGACAGTCCCTTGGACTGCAAGGAGATGCAACCAGTCCATTCTGAAGGAGATCATCTCTGGGTGTTCTTTGGAAGGAATGATGCTAAAGCTGAAACTCCAGTACTCTGGCCACCTCATGCGAAGAGTTGACTCACTGGAAAAGACTCTGATGCTGGGAGGGATTGGGCGCAGGAGGAGAAGGGGACGACAGAGGATGAGATGGCTGGATGGCATCACGGACTCGATGGACATGAGTCTGAGTGAACTCCGGGAGTTGGTGATGGACAAGGAGGTCTGGCGTGCTGCGATTCATGGGGTCGCAAAGAGTCGCACATGACTGAGCGACTGAACTGAACTGATGATTTACTATCTAAAGGAATATTAGAGTTTTTTAGTTAGAAATCTCATTTTCCATTATTATTTCCTTCTAAAGACTCACAGATTGGACTTGGAGATGATGGTCCAGGTTCCAGGCAGAAAATGAACCCTGACGTCCCTCCGTCACCTTATGTCCCATGTCAGCATCAGGGTGAGGAGAATGCTATCTCAGCCCAGGGAAGTGGACTCAGGCTTTTTATTCCTCTGTGTTAACCACAATGAATTTTGAGGTATAACCACTCATGCAACTGTTTATCTAGACAAACCACAGATTTTGCCACTGAATGGAGTATTCAGTATCTCAATATACACAAAAGTGAAGGTTCCCTTTCTTCCTGCAGCTTATGCAGGCACAATTTTAGTCTCTTACTATAGTAGCTTTCTTATCCACCACATAGAATACTGTATACATATACCCTTTTTTACTTGACAAAGGCTATAGTTCAAATATATTAGAAAAACCTGCTTTGTGAAATGTTTCAATTTCTTTGAAGAAAAGGTGCTACTTTGCTAAGATGATATTATGTATTGCTTTCTTAATTCAAGTTGAATTTAGAATCTGAACAATTGCAAATATTGAATTTCTGCATATTTTGCACTTTTCCAACCTTGGCACCATAGATCTACATTTCAGAGAAGAAATTCATCAAGAATCTTAATCAAGTAGGAATGTTACTGACAGTCTACAACATTGCTTGTTGGAGGTACCAAAACAGAAACTAAAACAAAGTTATTTACTTTAGGTGTAGCCACTGCATTCTTTTGGCTGTGTCATCTCTGAACCAATGTGGAATATTTTTTTACAAATTGTGTAAAAATTTTTTTGGCTTTGTTTTTGTTTGTACTTTGTCTTAAAGGTAAGATTGATGGTAAAAGATTATACCACGTTTTTAACAGTACTAGTTAGATGCAAGATAGTAATTTGAGCACAGATTCTGAATGCCTGTCCCTAAGGCTGGTGAAGTCATTGCTCCCACTGCATCATTAATAACATGAGAATCCAGATTGGCAAATGTCCCATCGTCAGGCAGAAGACTCTGTTTCCATTTTTGAGCAACTTTCCTATAACTCTGCAGTCCTCCTCTTGTCCCTGGTACAGCCTTGCAATTCAGCCTCCACAGCAAAATATTACTGTTAACTGTTAGAAATCTTGCTAAGATGCATTTTTTTTTCTCCTCTGCTTCCTGCACCCTACCAGGAAAGGTATGCCCTGGCAGTAGCTTCTCCTTCTGTTAGATTTTTCCTGCCACTTTTACAGTCTTCTTTCTCTTAACTATAGAAAAACTGCTTACATGTATAACTTTGTTTTACTAAACAATAAAAATGGGATGAGAGCATGATCTGTCTCACCGTAGTGCCTGTCGCCTTTCTGATGCTCAGCAACCATCAGGAATTTTACATGAAATCACATTATCATTTATGTTTTTTATGCTCAGTAGCCATCAAGAAATTTCACAGGAAATCACATTATCAGTTATGTTTTTAAAAACAATTTCTATGTCATTTGACTGACATACACATATTATTTCCCAAATGTGCTACAGTGTGTTTCCAGCGCTTCAGTGGCTTCTAGCTCAGTTCTCCCCCACCCTCTTCACATCTTCATTATAAAATTACTGGCAAATTCAAATGTCGCACACTTTAACAACAACTCTGAAAGACACTGCTGGAAATGCACTGGGAAATAAGGAGAGAGACACGGGTGACACCGAAATGTGTGAAGATTCTGGCCAAGGTCTGGCAAATTCTCCTTGTCCCTGAATACGTGGTCCTGCTCTGTCCCCAACTGTGACATGCAAGCCTCTAGCGAGGGCCTTTACTTTCTCCAATTCTATGAATGAAATGGGGCACAATGTACAATTTCACTTTAGCTGTGTGGCTGTATGCATATAAAATTTGAATCATTGAATAGTTAGGGTCAAAGTCAAATTATGCCACTTTCTCTTCTGTTCTTCAACCCAACTCCATCCCAAAATGGTTGTCTTTTCAAAAGGAAGAACTATTTATCCCAGTACTGTAAGGGGCTCTCCCTCTCTATGCCAATCTTGTGAGAAGATTAAAGGCCACTCTATTAGGCACATTCCGTTGGATTCCTTGAATACGGTACTGTAGAATCCAGATGGTAGAAAACTATTAAGTGGATAAAAGCTTAGGGACCAAGGGTTTCAATGATAGGTCATATCCTTCTCAATCTGACATTCTCTATGCCCACAGATACATCAGGCAACTTCTCAGCACTGTTTCCTCCTACCCAAGCAGGCAACCTTGGAAAGATTGAATCTATTCTGTTCTAGGGTCGAAATTTGCGATCACTGTGCTTGTTAAGTTTTAAAACCAAGTCCCTGCTTAGAATTGGTATTGGTGAGATCAACTGTCATCAACTAGAAGACGAAACAAAACAAAAACTGATCAGATCTTCTGATGCAGCTTTGAATTCTAGAAATAAACAAAATCAGCCACAGCAAACAATCAGCCAATGAACTCCCAGGCCTCTTTTATGCTCCCTAGGGATTGCACTGGATAAGGGAATGGCAAGCCACTTCAGTATTCTTGCCTTGAGAACCCCATGAACAGTATGAAAAGGCAAAATGATAGGATATCAAAAGAGAATCTCCCCAGGTCGCTAGGTGCCCAATATGCTACTGGAAATCAGTGGAGAAATAACTCCAGAAAAAATGAAGGGATGGAGCCAAAGCAAAAACAATACCCACTTGTGCATGTGACTGGTGATAGAAGCAAGATCCAATGCTGTAAAGAACAATATTGCATAGGAACCTGGAATGTCAGGTCCATGAATCAAGGCAAATTGGAAGTGGTCAAACAAGAGATAGCAAGGGTGAATGTCGACATTCTAGGAATCAGCGAACTAAAATGGACTGGAATGGGTGAATTTAACTCAGATGACCATTATATCTACTACTGCGGGCAGGAATCCCTCAGAAGAAATGGAGTAGCCATCATGGTCAACAAAAGAGTC
>SJYX01014518.1:11153-29506 GCA_006410675.1 Oreotragus oreotragus | reverse complement strand
AAATAATGATGTATATATAAAGCGTTTGCCTATAGATAGACAAATAGGTAAATCATAATAAACTGAGTTTTATGCTTCTGAACTAGTTATCTTCTCTTTCTTCCTCTCTCTTTCTCTGCATCTCTCTCTGTCTCTTTCTCTCTCTCTCTTTTCTTTATTCATCAGTTTGGGTTTTCTATATATTATGGTATCACTTTCCGTAATTTTTATTTGTACATGATAATTTCCATTTTTTCTTTTTTTTTTTTTAAATTCAGTTTATTTATTTATTTATAGCATTCGCATGTACCAGATACTATCTTTAACATTGATTAAGTGGCAAGCTGCTAGGGTATGGAAAGTGCTAAGGGAATGAATTTTGGTGATAGACCACTCTCAAGGAATGTCTACAGATCCTTGGAAGAAACTGCGTGACTCTCACTGCAGTTGCAAAAATAAATATTCTTTCTGTAGTTTCACAGTTCAACATTTTTAGGTAGATTTTGAGAGAGGCCTGTTTCAGTACTTCTCAAAATGTCCATTTCCCTGTTCTTTGCTTTCAGTATATATTTGCCTTTATTTTAAACCATTCTGTAAAATGACACTAATAATTTTAATCTGATTTTGGAAATCTTAGGAAAGCAACCTAGGCAAATAGCAATAAAATGCAGGCATACCTCAAAGATATTGTGGGTTTGGTTCCAGACCACTGCAATAAAATGAGTATCGCAATAAAATCATACAGATTTATCCTAGTGCATATAAAATTATGCTTGCACTATGCTGTAGTCTATTAAGTGTGAAATCGCATTGTATATTAAAATGACAATGTGCACACCTTAATTAAAAAAATACTTTGTTGCTAAAAACTGTTAACTGTCATCTGAACCTTCAGTGAGTTGCAATCTTTTTGCAGTAGTAGCACTGAAGATCACTGATCACAGATCATCATAACAAATACAATAATAATGAAAGTTTAAAATATTGTGAGAATTACCACAATATGATGCAGAGACAAAAATTGAGCAAATGCTGTTGGGAAAGTGAAGCATATAGCCTTTTTTGATGCAGAGTTGCCGAAACTTTCAGTTTATAAAAATTCAGTATCTGCCAAAGGCAGTTAAGTGAATCATGATAAAATGAGATATGCCTGTATATAAATTGGACATTATTTGCTTCATAAAGATATTAATGAGATGTATGTTCTTGGCTAAATTAACCTGTTTGTGCCTCTGGCTATTATTACCATCTCCTATTTTTTGAGGGTGGGTTTGTAATAATGGTTTTTCACAAATCCAAATAAGTATATAATATTTCCTATCCATAACTGTTAAATTCTACTTACATCAAATTTCATAATATTATTTTATTTTAGTATAAAATCTGTGTGGTAAAACAGAAAAGGAAGGAGATGGGGACCCCAAGATTTGTCATTGACTAGTACAGTGAACTCGAGTAAGTCTGTGAATCAATCTTTGTCTCAACAACTGTTGGATGAAGGTTTTAATGAAAACATCAGTGTCATTACTAACATTCTAAACTTCTAATCTGAACTTCTAGGAAGAAACAAAACAAAACAAAACTGCCCTAAGCATAGGTAAACACCTGTAGTGCATTGTCCAGTGTTAGGCTGAAATATCAGTTTTATCATGTAGGCCCTAATTTCTTCAACACCTAAGCTATGTTTCACAAAAACTGAACAAGATAGATATGAGATTTATAGTAAGAGAGCATTTAGGAGCAGCTACTGTCTGTAATTCCATAAGCTATGACCTATGAGATTGGTAAGCAGTATGGTGAAGGTAAACCAGAGATGGAGGAAAGATAATAAAAATGGGCTGAGAGAGAACAAAAGACAGTTAGCTATGGATATATATAATAAGATCTACAAGAAAGGTCCAGTGGATGCAATGGAAGCAGATTTAATGGATAAAGGTGATTGAGAGTGAAGAATTAAAGTTTGGGATATGGCATACTATGACATTTAGTCTTCAATAAATAATATAATGACACCTGCAGAGTTTCAAAGAATAGCAAGGAGAGAGAAGAAAGTCTTCCACAGCAATCAATGCAAAGAAAGAGAGGAAAACAATAGAATGGGAAAGACAATAGAAGTTCTAAAGAGGAAGTAAAGTCCCTGAGGGAGGTGGGAGGGGGGTTCATGTTTGGGAGTTCGTGTAAAAAAATAAATAAATACAACAAAAAAAATAAAATGTATATGGAAATGTTTGAATTCTTAAATGATCATTATTTTGCTACCAGCAAGCTTTCATTGGCCCTATATGGTGCTATTGCCCAAAAGTATTTGGTATATATGGCTGGTTTGCTTTGGTACTCATGTCAACCTTGAAAAAGTCAAAGGTGTGTAAAGCTGGAATCACTGAGAACAGTATTAAGCTATAATAGGCAGATCTGGGGCCATTTGTCCCTTAATAAAATCTAATCATTATATTTCCTTAATCCATTTTCCTTGATCTTTATGACTATGTATATACACAAGGGTACGATACCTTGAATGTAATTTGTATACATCTATTAGATACAGCAGAAACTCAGAGATTATCATTCTATACTACAGAGTGCGGGGGTCCAGCCCCGGTGGATATAGGGAATTCGAAGCGGGGACAGCCTGGGCGAGGAAAAACTTATTTATTTATAAATATAAGATTAGATTAGGAAGAAATAGTGTAGTAGGAAAATTAAGTGGAGAAAAGAGGCTGAGTAACTTGGTTTACGTGGAAAGCCAATAAAGTTCCAGACAAGGAACTTGTACCATCTACGTTAGGCCACCGGCGTCTGTTTGAATATTGGAGAGTGCCCCGCCTTGAGCTCCCTTTCTCATGGATCTTAGAAGCTGGGACCAGTAAGTAGACATGGTGAGCCTCCAGGCCCCAGATGGGAATTCAGCCTGAAATTAGAGTAAAGAGGAGACATGGGGGAAACCAGTCCTTCCAATGACTGGCCTGGCCTCTATTGTCTAGAAAGGCCTTTTATACCTTTTTGATTGTACATAGAGATCAATGGGTAATACAAAATTATGCAGTGTTAGCAACCCAGACTCTTATCAAAACCAGGCTTTTCTCTCTGCATACCTAGTTGTATACACATGTCTTAGGTGATTTGCATCATCTTCTGGCCAAAAGGGCCAATTACATTTTACACCTTTTTTTCTGATAAGGATTTGTCAACCAGAAGACTTATTTGTGTTGATCTTCCCAAAGTCTGGTGCCACTCTCAGAAAACACTAAATAAAGTTACATTTTTACATAGCAAAGATACAGCAATTTATAACAAGTAAAAGGAGTACAGTGATTTATAACAAAAGAAAAGTGATTAACTCAAAAGTCTAGTGTTGCTAACATCAAAACTAGTATATACCTTTTTCCATATCCTGATTACATTGATTAATATCCTCCCAGATGCCTAAAAGATAAAGAATATAGAGGCCTGGCAGCAATCATTGAGTCAACAGTGAAATCCGTCACCAATATGATTTTTAGTTCTTTAGAAAAGGCTCTGTATCTTTAAGATATTTTTAAGCTTTGTGCCTCTTGTGGTTGGGGGGCTGTAAGCAATTCACAAGATGTAAAAGTCCAGGGAAACCTGTTAGGCAAGCTAGAGAGTTATCACAGTGGGTTTAACTGAAACATCCCTTTCAAATGCAGAAGACTAAAGCCCTGAGTTGATTTTTTCCAGAGTGTGTCGAAAGAGTGGAAAAGCACAGTAATAAGGCAGGCAGATTCTTATTTTGGGGGGGTACATGCTTAGGAAATACCAGGGGGAAACCCTGAGGCTTGATTTGCCTTGCCCATCAGGCCTCTGCCACATGACTTTGTCATGGGTGGGATTCCTCACGCTGGCTCCTGGCAACAGAGCATTATAAATTCATGGTAGACTTTTTGATAATTTTTTATCATTAACAAAAGCTAAAAATAATTCATGATATGCCAATAGAGTAAAATGTATTTATTGGGGACTAACATAATCTTTAAGAATTCTCATGCAATTTTTTGGAAAATAGTAACCATTTTATTTCAGTCTGAAATTTTAGAATCAAATCTTCAGTTAGTAGAAATAAAACAGTGATAATATAATAATGCTCAAACTAATGCACAATTGCACTCATCTGACACTTTAGCAAAGTAATGCTTAAAATTCTCCAAGCCAAGCTTCAGCAATACGTGAACCGTGAATTTCCAGATGTTCAAGCTGGATTTAGAAAATGCAGAGGAACCAGAGGTCCAACTGCCAACATCCGTTGGATCATCGAAAAAGCAAGAGTGATCCAGAGAAACATCTACTTCTGCTTTATTGACTATGCCAAAGCCTTTGACTGTGTGGATCACAACAAATTGGAAAATTCTTCAAGAGATGGGAATACCAGACCACCTGACCTGTCTCTTGAGGAATCTGTGTGCAGGTCAAGAAGCAACAGTTAGAAATGGACATGAAACAACAGACTAGTTCCAAATCAGGAAAGGGGTACATCAAGGCTGTATATTGTCACCCTGCTTATTTAACTTATAATCAGAGTACACCATGAGAAATGCTGGGCTGGATGAAGCACAGGCTGGAAACAGGATTGTTGGGAGAAATATCGATAACTTCAGATATGCAGATGACACCACCCTTAGGGCAGAAAGTAAAGAACTAAAGAGCCTCTTGATTAAAGTGAAAGAGGAGAGTGAAAAAGTTCGCTTAAAACTCAACATTCCAAAAACTAAGATCATGGCATCCGGTCCCATCACTTCATGGGAAATAGATGGGGAAATAATGGAAAAAGTGGCAGACTTTATTTTGGGGGGCTCCAGAATCACTGCAGATTGTGACTGCAGCTGTGAAATTAAAAGACACTTGCTCCTTTGAAGGAAAGTTATGACTAATCTATACAGCACATTAAAAAGCAGAGGCATTACTTTGCCTACAAATGTCCATCCAGTCAAAACTACGATTTTTCCAGTAGTCATGTATGGATGTGAGAATTGGACTATAAAGAAAGCTGAGCACCAAAGAACTGATGCTTTTGAACTGTGGTGTTGGAGAAGATTCTTGAGAGTCCCTTGGACTGCAAGGAGATCCAACCAGTTCATCCTAAAGGAAATCAGTCCTGAATATTCACTGGAATGACTGAGGCTGAAACTCCAATACTTTGGCCACCTGATGTGAAGAACTGACTCATTTGGAAAGACCCTGATGCTGATAAAGATTGAAGGTGGGAGGAGAAGGCAACGACAGAGAATGAGATGGTTGTATGGCATCACTGATTCAATGGACATGAGTTTAAGTAAACTCCAGGACTTGGTGATGGACAAAGAGGCCTAGCATGCTACAGTCCATGGAGTTGCAAAGAGTTGGACATGACTGAGCTACTGAACTGAAGTGAAATAGTGAAAAGGGAGTGGGACTAATGTGAGTGTACACTGATACATACCAGGGTACTTTAGTTATGCATATTGGAAAGCCCAGTATCTCATGACAGGTGATTTCTGGATTGAATCTCATGAAATTTTATAGCTTTATTACATATGTAATTTACTTTATATATAATTGATTAAGATCTTAACAAATAGGATTTACACATCAAGAGTAAGAGGAAGATTATGACTTAACATGAAGTGTGGTCTCTGGAAGAAGTGGGAGGCTGGTTGTTCACACTTTGTGCTTATATGCAAAAAAAGAAATATAAATTTAAGACTCTTGGGAATGATTGAAATCCAAGAATAAAAAGGGGATGTGTCTGTCAATTTTTGTCTAAGTCATCCTTGACATAAAATACGTGTGTTAAAAGATTATCCAGGATATAGTTTTCTAGCTAGTGTGTCAGTGTGTAGTGGTTAGTTATATATGTTATGTATATATAATAAGAAATATTTTTAGTATTAAAAATATTTAAGTTTAAGGGCTAACTTAATTGTAGAAACATATTTAGTTAAGACCCTTAGGAGGCTACATCCTTGATTTATTGCCCTGTCACACAGTTCTACTCCCTGTATCCAAGTCTCAAAAAGCCATATTCAGTTCAGTTCAGTTGCTCAGTTCAGTTAGTTTAGTTGCTCAGTCGTGTCCGACTCTTTGCGACCCCGTGAATCACAGCACGCCAGGCCTCCCTGTCCATCACCAACTCCCAGAGTTCAAACAGACTCATGTCCGTCGAGTCAGTGATGCCATCCAGACATCTCATCCTCTGTCATCCCCTTCTCCTCCTTCCCTCAATCTTTCCCAGCATCAGGGTTTTTGCAAATGAGTCACCTCTTCGCATCAGGTAGCCAAAGTATTGGAGTTTCAGCTTCAACATCAGTCCTTCCGATGAACACCGAGGACTCATCTCCTTCAGGATGGACTGGTTGGATCTCCTTCCAGTCCAAGGGACTCTCAAGAGTCATCTCCAACACCACAGTTCAAAAGCATCAATTCTTTGGCGCTCAGCTTTAGTGGCTCAGACAGGTAAAGCATCTGCCTGCAATGTGGGAAACCTGGGCTCAATCCCTTGGTCAGGAAGGGCTCCTGGAGAAGGAAGTGGCAACCCACTCCAGTATTCTTGCCTGGAAAATCCCGTGGACGGAGAAGCCTGGTGGGCTACAGTCATGGGGTCACAAAGAGTTGGACACAACTGATGGACTTCACAACTTTCTTTATATTCCAGCTCTCACATCCATACACGACCACTGGAAAAACCATAGCCTTGACTAGACAGACCTTTGCTGGCAACGTAATGTCTCTGCTTTTGAATATACTGTCTAGGTTGGTCATAACTTTCCTTCCAAGGAGTAAGCGTCTTTTAATTTCATGGCTGCAATCACCATCTGCAGTGATTTTGGAGACCCCAAAATAAAGTCAGTCACTGTTTCCATTGTTTTCCTGTCTATTTCCCATGAAGTGGTGGGACCAGATGCCATGATCTTAGTTTTCTGAATGTTGAGTTTGAAGCCAATGTTTTCACTCTCCTCTTTCACTTTCATCAAGAGGCTCTTTAGGTCTTCGCTTTCTGCCATAAGGGTCGTGTCATCTGCATATCTGAGGTTATTGATATTTCTCCCAGCAATCTTGATTCCAGCTTGTGCTTCTTCCACCCCAGCATTTCTCATGATGTACTATGCATGTAATTTAAATAAGCAGGGTGACAATATACAGCCTTGATGTATTCCTTTTCCTATTTGGAACCAGTTATTCCATGTCCAATTCTAACTGTTGCTTCCTGACATGCATACAGGTTTCTCAAGAGGCAGGTCAGGTGGTCTGGTATTCCCATCTCTCTTAGAATTTTCCAGTTTATTGTGATCCACACAGTCAAAGGCTTTGGCATAGTCAGAAATAGTTGTTTTTTCTGGAACTCTCTTGCTCTTTTGATTTTGTTCCATGTCCAGTTCTAACTGTTGCTTCCTGACCTGCATACAGGTTTCTCAAGAGGCAGGTCAGGTGGTCTGGTATTCCCATCTCTCTTAGAATTTTCCAGTTTATTGTGATCCACACAGTCAAAGGCTTTGGCATAGTCAGAAATAGTTGTTTTTTCTGGAACTCTCTTGCTCTTTTGATTATCCAGAGTATGTTAACAATTTGATCTCTGGTTCCTCTTCCTTTTCTAAATCCGGCTTGAACATCTGGAATTTCACAGTTCACGTATTGCTGAAGCCTGGCTTGGAGAATTTTGAGCATTACTTTACTAGCATGTGAGATGAGTGCAGTTGTGCGGTAGTTTGAGCATTCTTTAGCCATATTACCTGAACTTTTTAAAGATTGTAAGGTGGCAGTTCCTCTAAAGGTTATTCGTGATCAGTATTTTTAAATGGCACTTTAGCTCTTATATTGCCAGTGTTAGTTGTTACTTATCATATATTAAAGCAGATTAAAGCAATTATACTATAACACAATTTCTCACCTGTGGTCTTATTGTGTTTGTCTAATATAACATTATTTCTCAGTATATTGCAATTATTTGTTTATATAACTTTCTTCACTGGTCTAAAAGATGCTAAAGAATAAAACTGGAGTGGGGTTGTACAAATGCTTTGTCCTTCATATTGACAACAACACAGAGTTGGGGGAGATAGGAACCATCATTATGTGGCTAAAATAAAAGATTTGTCTAAATTAAATCTCAGTGTATTAAAAACATCTAAGTAAAAAGTTAATAAAATAGCCTTTTATGCTGATAATACCTTAGATGAGAAAGATAGGTTCTTAAATCAAGCATATCTTATTCATTTGTTTTTGTTTGTCTATTTGAATATACTAATACTGCATCTGTGTAAGGTATTCAATAATTGAAGTAAACTTTCCTCTTTTATTCAGGATTTGTGAAGTTTTATCATATAATTTCCCTTTAGGGTTAGTTAGACAGAAAATTTCTTATGCTGTGTTTTTATTCTCCATAGAGTTATGGATTACAAATAATCCATGTCATCTAGATTTTTGAAGAGCTCATCAGCATCTGTTTACAGTTAATGATTTCCCAACTGTTGTTCAGTTATGTCATCATCATCAGATGATTTTTTAATGTGGTAGCAGTGATAAGTGATTATTTAGATATCATAAAGGATCATTTAAAAACTGTAAAGAACTGTAAGAATGGTTATCCTAGCAGTGGTGAAACCAATTTGAACTCACAGAAAATAAGATTTTGGTATACTCTGGGGAAGAATCAAGGGTAAAAATCATGGAGAGGGGATGGAATTGGACCTAGAATAAGCAGGCAGTCGAAATTTCAGCGTTAGAAAGACCATACTTTTATATGGTGTTCATGAATAAAGTATTTAAAGAGTCATAAGAAGTATTTAATGAATGTGTTGCATTGGAACACTCCACAAGGTATATTTTGTGCTCTCCCTAGTATTGCTTTTCTCTCTGTAGCTATTTTAAACTGCTGAGGGTTAAGAAAGCAGAACTGCTTCTGATCTTGTATGTTTGTTAGAAACAGTTGGTTATGGAAACACCACTGGCTTGGATGATTCAAACTTGTCTAGATTTTTCAGGTAATTAAACACAGATTGAGAATTGATGGCTACTAATATTCTTGCAATGATATATAGATGTAAGGGAACATGATACTTACAGCCTATATATGCAGCTAGACAAAGTTCTTTTTGTTTCTGAAAACTTCTGCAACTCAATTATCATATGGCAAATGAGTCTTCCACTCTAAGGATTCATCAACCACTTGATAACTCAGTTAGGGCTCAGATAAGTGCAGTGATATGGTTGCAAAGTTTTTGCTTTAGGTTCATCTTTCTGCCTTGGTTTAATGTTCAGTGGATAAGCATTATCAACTTAGTTTTAGTGTCTCAAGCCATTAGTATACTGAGGAATAGACTTATCAAGAAGTAATCTTCAAAATTCAGAGGACACTGTACTTCATGACATATGGTATCATGTCCATAGTGAGGGGGTAAGATCAAATATGAGTGTGATTTCTGAATTAAGTAAAGATTGTGTGTGTGTGTGTGTGTGTTTTTTTTTTTTTTAATATTCTTCCTGAAGGGCTGCTTAATTTATAGGAATCAGGACACTTACTAGAATCAGGATACTTCATCCTATACTAGATGTAACATTTTATCTGTGGTCAGTGAGCTTAACTTGTTTTATTCAAAACATCATCTTACTATTTTTATTTTTGCTTTTAGATCTTATTTTCTTGGAGTAGTTTCAGATTCACAGCAAAATAGGAAAGTACAGACTTCCCACACACTCTTTGGCATCATATATGTATAGCCTTCCAAATTACCAGCATCTCCTACCAGAAGGGAACATTTGTTTCAGTTGATGAACTTATGTTGACACATTGTAATTTCCCAAAGTCCACAATTTACATTATGATTTGCTCTTTGGGACGGTTTGTCTCAAACATACAATAACAAGTATCCGTCCTTATAATATCACACAGAACATTTTCCCAGCCCTAAAAATTCAGTTTCACCTATTCATCCTTTCCTCTCTCCAGTCCTTGACAACCACTGTTGTTTTTACCAGGTACCTAGCTTTGCTTTCTCCAGAATGTCATCTAGTTGGAAGCATACAGTTTGTGGCCTTTTCTGATTGGTACCTTTTACTTAGTGATACGTGTTTAAGCCTCCTCCATGTCTTTTCACGACTTGATAGCTCATTTCTTTTCAATGGTAAATAATACTTGTGATATTCCATTGTCTTGATGTATCACAGTTTATTTATCCATTCACTTAGTGAAAGACATCTTGGATGCTTTCAAGTGTTGGGAATTATGAATAAAGGTGCTATAAACATCTATGGAGATCCAACCAGTCCATTCTGAAGGAGATCAATCCTGGGATTTCTTTGGAAGGAATGATGCTAAAGCTGAAACTCCAGTACTTTGGCCACCTCATGCGAAGAGTTGATTCATTGGAAAAGACTGATGCTGGGAGGGATTGGGGGCAGGAGGAGAAGGGGACGACCGAAGATGAGATGGCCGGATGGCATCACTGACTTGATGGACGTGAGTCTGAGTGAACTCCGGGAGTTGGTGATGGACAGGGAGGCCTGGCGTGCTGTGATTTATGGGGTTGCAAAGAGTCGGACACGACTGAGTGACTGAACTGAACTGAACTGAAACATCTATGTGCTGGTTTTTGTGTGCATATGAGTTTTCAACTCTGGGTGAATATGAAGGAATGTGATTGCTGTATCATATGTTAAGAGTATGTTTAGTTTTGAAAGAAACTGATGAACTGTATTCCAGCATGACTGTATCATTGTGCATTCCCACCAGTGATATGGGAAACAAGATAATGGCATCCAGTCCCATCACTTCATGGCAAATAGATGGGGAAACAGTGGAAACAGTGGCTGACTTTATTTTTGGGGGCTCCAAAATCACTGCAGATGGTGATTGCAGCCATGAAATTAAAAGACGCTTACTCCTTGGAAGGAATGTTATGACCAACCTAGGCAACATATTAAAAAGCAGAGACATTACTTTCTCAATAAAGGTCTGTCTAGTCAAGGCTATGGTTTTCCCAGTGGTCATGTATGGATGTGAGAGCTGGACTATAAAGAAAGCTGAGCGCTGAAGAATTGATGCTTTTGAACTGTGTTGTTGGAGATGGCTCTTGAAAGTCCCTTGGACTGCAAGGATATCCAACCAGTCCATTGTAAAGGAGATCAGTCCTGAGTGTTCAATGGAAGGACTGATGTTGAAGCTGAAACTCCAATACTTTGGCCACCTGATGCAAAGAACTGACTCATTTGAAAAGACCCTGATGCTGGTAAAGATTGAAGGCGGGAGGAGAAGGGGACGATAGGATGAGATGGTTGGATGGCATCACCAACTCAACGGACATTTGTTTGGGTGGACTCAAGGAGTTGGTGATGGACAGGGAGGCCTGGCATGATGCGGTTCATGGGGTCACAAAAAGTCAGACATGAATGAGAGAATGAACTGAACTGAACTGAACCAGTGATATATAAGAGCTCCTGTCAGTCTTCATCCTCATCAGCATAGAAGGTTGTCAATGTTCTGGATTTTGACCATTCAAATAGGTATGTTGCAGTATCTCAAGGTTGTTTTAATTTTCATTTCCCTGATGACATATGATGTGTAGCATCTTTTCATATGTTTATTTGCCATTAGTAGATCATCTTGAAGAGGTGTCTATTAAAGTCTTTGGCCTATTTTTTAATTGGATTGTTTTCTTTGTTGAGTTCAAGAGTTCTTTGTGTATTTTGAATAATAGTCCTTTATCAGGTGTGTCTTTCATAAATATTTTCTTCTAGTCTATGACTTGTCATTCTCTTGACATTGTCTTTCAGAAAATGAGAAATTTTTAAATTTTAGTGAACGCAGAATATCAACCCTTTTGTGGACCATGTCTTTGATGTTATATCTAAAAAATGTTATTGACATACTAAGGCCTTCTAGGTTTTCTCCTGTGTTATCCTCCAGAAGTTTTAAACAATTAGGTCTACAGTCCATTTAGAATTTTTGTGAAGGAAAGATACGTGTCTAAATTCATTTTTTTTTTTTTTTTTTTGGATATAGGTGTCTCGTAGTTCTAGTAACATCTGACCATTTGTTAAAAGGACTATCTTTCCTCCATTACACTTACTGCCTTTGCTTCCTTGTCAAAGATCATTTGACTTTACTTATGTGAGTCTTATTCCTGGGCTCTGTGTTCTCTTCTACTTAACTATTTGTGTCTCTTTTCTCTAATACCACACTGTCTTGATTACTGTAGCTTTATAGTAAGCCTTGAAGTCAGGTAGTATCAATCCTTCAACTTTGTTCTGTCCTTCAAACCACTGGAGATTTCATCTGAGGCTATATCTAGCCATTGTTCTAGCTATCTGAGACACAAAGCACTTCAGTTTTTCCAGGACTGGCTGGGTGGGAACTTATACAGATAAGCTGTGACACAGTTGGAGCCATCGATCTGGAATTTACTACAAGCTAGTTTTATTCCATGGGGAATTGTGCTGGAACTCAGAAGTCTTCTGATCTATTGTCAGTCTTAGGGATGTGGCTAGATGCTAGAATGATTTCCCCATTTGTCCATGAACTTGATAGAATGCTATTAATATTTCAGGCTGCCCTGGTGGCTCAGATAGTAAAGAATCTGCCTGCAATATGAAAGACTCAGGTTCAATCCCTGGGTTGAAAGATCTGGAGAAGGGAATGGCTACCCACTTCAGTATTCTTGCCTGGAGAATTCCATGGATAGAGGCTACAGTCTATGGGGTCACAAAGATTTTATA
Organism: Oreotragus oreotragus; assembly: GCA_006410675.1. Classification (NCBI taxonomy): domain Eukaryota; kingdom Metazoa; phylum Chordata; class Mammalia; order Artiodactyla; family Bovidae; genus Oreotragus; species Oreotragus oreotragus. The sequence goes on along the minus strand of SJYX01014518.1, from coordinate 16,828 downwards.
CTGCAGATAAAATTTGGAACTAGGCCAGGGATAATTTAAATAGGCTATACAGTGAAATTTGCACAGATGATCTTTCCAAATCAGAGAAAAAGTGAGGCCACAAGTATAACTAAATGTTCTGTACCATAATGACCCATGATGTATCATGAGATGGATCAAAATATTAACCAGGAAACTTTCTAGCAAATAGCCTGACAAGGCCCATTCCATAATCATTTCGCTTTGTTGTTCTTCTCAAATATTTTCTTGCATCAAGTCTCTAAGTAAACCATAGCAACTTCAATGGGAATTAAAGCACAGCTCCTTTGTCATCTTTTTATTTAAAAAACTCTCCACCCCAGGAAGGATCAAATCTTTCTCCTCAGTATGCCAATATCACTTTGTTCATGAGTCTTTTAGCAAGTTTTCCCCTTATTTAGAGATTAAGTTTCTAAAATTTCCCATGATAGGGGAATTTGTGTTTGAGGAAGCTGAGACTTAAGAGTAAAAAATGATCAAACTTCCATGATATGACGTAATCTGTGTAGTTCACCAAAATAATGCAATAAAGACAGAACACCAATATAATAGCAATGACAGTTTAGTATATTAGTAATGCCTGCAGTTTAGGAGTCCTCAGTTCAGTTCCTGGGTTGGGAAGATCTGCTGGAGAAGGGATAGACTACCCACTCCAGTATTCTTGGGCTTCCCTTCTTACTCAGTTGGTAAGGAATCCACCTGCAATGCAGGAGATCTGGGTTCAATTCCTGAGTTGGGAAGATCCCCTGGAGAAGGGAAAGGCTACTCACTCCAGTATTCTGGCCTGGAGAATTCCATGGACTGTATAGTCCATCGAGTCACAAAGAGTTGGACATGACTGAGCGACTTTCACTTTCAGTGTCTATTTCAGTGCAAAGTAGAAACTCTTCCCCTAAGCTCTCCTAAGTTTGAACTTGTAATTTTATTTTATTTTGGTGCAGGTAAATGAATATTAACAGTCTTGTTTTCGCTTTCAAATTTTTTCTTCCCAATACTTACTATCCAATTATAATATTTTCCAAAGTGTATTTCTCAGGGCACTAATACCAACCTCCAATATGCTCCTTGAAAAATGAGTCCCATCATCCAAAAATTATATGAGGATTGCTATATACTGTATTCTCCTTCCTGGAGTTTCTGTTGTATTGTATTAGAGACCATAAGACTTGGCAGTGTGTGCATGTATAAACTCCTTTGACTTTTTGTTTCAGCTTGTTGTTGTTCAGTTGCTCAGTTGTGTCCCACTCTTTGCAACCCCATGGACTGCAGCACACCACACTTTCTGTCCTTCACCATCTCCCTGTGCTTGCTCAAACTCTTGTGCGTTGAATCAGTGATGACATCCAGCCATCTCATCCTGCCATCCCCTGCTCCTCCTGCCTTCAGTCTTTCTCAGCATCACAGTCTTTTCTAATAAATCAGCTCCTTGCATCAGGTGGCCAAACTATTGGAGTTTCAGCTTCAGCATCAGTCCTTCTAATGAATAAGACTGATTTCCTTTAGGATTGACTGGTTTGATTTCCTTGCAGTCCAAGGGGACTCTCAAGAGCCTTCTCTGACACAACAGTTCAAAAGCAACAATTCAGCATTCAGCCATCTTTATGGTCCAACTCTCACATCCATACCTGACTACTGGGAAAATCCATAGCTTTGACTACACAGGCCTTTGTTTTAGCTTAGTATGGCATTAATATGTTGGAAAACTAGTTAATTTGATTTGTATGTGATGCAAGATATCTCTGAAAGTCCTTTGGTAACCATTGGGGAAGTCTGTCTTAATGCATTGGGTTATGAGTAGTAGTATACTTATACTGATAATATCTAGAAGACTATCGAGAATATATAAGGTGATAAGTAAACACTGCTCTTTAAAATATTATTACTGTCTTTTGGTCACTTCTTCCATATTTCTGTCAAACATGTTTTTAAAATCCACTTTCATTTGTGATCATCAAATTAGCAGCTATCTGCATGGCTTACTCAATTCTTCTTCACATAGGTGCTTAAGAGATGCAGTCAAATGACCCTATCTCTTTCCTTTGTAGTTTTCTCTTTCCTTAGGAAAAGAAGGAAAATACACACACACAAATACACACACACACACACACCCTCTTTCCTGCTATTTTTCTTTTATATTTTTCAACTTTATAACCTCAATTCTCTCCTTCCTTAGGAGTAATTGATATTTTTCTAATTCCAGAATAAAAAATTCCCCTGATTTCTCATAAGAGAGATGAGGCATGCATTTGCAAATACTTTTATAGCAAGAAGAAATAATACTCAAACTGTTTGTATGTATCCTTTGTAAATCATGAGATATCTAAGACAAGGGATATATCTTTTCTAACTTTGCTCTTCTACCTACTGGCACATCCTAAACAGTCTCAGAAATATATAAGGTCAATAAATACATAGTTCAGTTCATTCACTCAGTCGTGTCTGACTCTTTGCAACCCCATGAACCACAGCACGCCAGGCCTCCCTGTCCAACACCAATTCCCAGAGCCTACCCAAACTCATGTCCATTGAGTCAGTGATGCCATCCAACCATCTCATCCTCTGTCGTCTCCTTCTCCTCCTGCCCTCAATCTTTCCTAGCATCGGGGTATTTTCAAATGAGTCAGTGTTTCGCATCAGGTGGCCAAAGTATTGGAGTTTCAGATTCAGCATCAGTCCTTCCAATGAATATTCAGGACTGATCTCCTTTAGGATGGACTGGTTGGATCTCTTTGCAGTCCAAGGGACTCTCAACAGTCTTTATCAATACCACAGTTCAAAAGCATCAATTCTTCAGTGCTCAGCTTACTTTATAGTCCAACTCTCACACCCATACATGAGCCAGTAGTAAATTTGATTTAGTTTAGGAGAAACAAAGTTTCAAGCCAGAGGAGAATGAGAAATCTCAAGGTGATGTGGCAGAAACCAGAGAAACTAGACAGGGGCATTCCCTGAATCCTCTCCTATTGTCCATCTCTATATCACTGTCTTATTTCTTAAATGGACCACTGGTCTAATAGTAGCAACTCAAGAAATATGTGACAATATACTGAAAAAATTATGTTAAATTTCCTAGAAGATTATGATAGAAGGAATATTGTGGACAGGAAAGCCAAATACGCTGAGAACTGGGGGAGTTCTCTAGCATTCCTCCTGTAGTTTGATTCGCTCTTTTCCTTTTTTTCTGCTTTGACTTCCAAACCAAAATGAGTCTCTTGCAGGAGAAGACAATATGGAAAAATCCTTTCAAAAATAACATGTCATCTAAAGGTTAATATTAAGCTCCTAAATGTTAGAGGGTGACTTCTATCAATAAATGAAGTAATATTACTGGGATTGATTGAATTACTGTAATGTTCAAGATTCAATGTGAACTGAGTTTGACTTTTCCAGACTGGGAGCAATCAATTTTATACAAATTCTCTGCAATCAGTGGATATATCCTCCATCCACACTCTTTTCTCCAGCTGGCTTGTTCAGTGGCCATTTTTGTAGACCCTGGGCCAGTCTCACTCAGAACAAGAGAGAAATACAGCTAGTTTTGAGGCAGCCAGAGCAACAGGTGAGCCGATATTTGAACCAACAGAAAGTCCTGCATCAGTTAATTCTTTCTGCTCTTGTCCTGCTTTCCCCAAAGGAGAAAATCTCTGTTAATAGCTTTTAGCTTAGTTTCTCGTCTGAGCTACCTATCTGACCTCTTGACACTGTGTTTGTCAGTCTCTGACCTGTCCATCTGGCTTTCTTTCCTGCCTTGCCTTTACCTGGATGCTTATGTGTGTCCTTCATCAGACTGGCTAGCTTACCATTGCCCCTCAGTACGACACTGATTTATAGTGGCACACTTCTCTAGACCCTTTCTCGGTTTTGGCTCTTTAACTCATCTTTACTGCCTATAGATCCTGTGCCAACGTAGAATAACAAATCATATGTATAATCTTGATTGAAAACTAAAACAGTACTATTGACATATGCTAAGATGCAAGGGAAATAAACATTTCTGGGTTAGGTATTTTATTTTTTCACTAATTAGGAACAAGCTCATTTAGAAAGATAATTGTCTTTCTGTCTTGGGATTCTATTAAAATGGATGACTGCCTAAGTGCTAATATAAGAGAAATAAACCCTGAGGGGTGGGGGTTGTGAAAATGGATATTAGCTGATCCTGAGTCAGCAGTAAAGCCTATTATTTTTAAAGGAAACATAATATTAAGAACCCCAGAAACTTTATTACAATCTGGAATTATGAAGTAATCTTTCCATTAAATACTGAATGTTTGCACTCTTATTAGAGCACAGTGAACAGTTCTGGACTATTTTACTAGAAAAGTTGGGCGGTGGGAATTAAATGGATAAATAAACTTTCCCTAAAAAAAGAAGAACAAAAATAAGGTAAAAAAAAAATTAAATAACATTTTCAGAATGAAGAAAATAGTTCTCAAGACCAATGACTGATTGAACCAATAGTTTACTCTAAAATGTATAGGGTACTTATGAAATGCTGGATACATTATGAAAGGTAGAGTTAAATAAGAGCTAATCTGGCTGTCAGGAATGTTGTGACTTAGCAAACTGTTGAATAAACTTGTAAGGAGAGAAAGCACTCTTGGACTGAGGATGGTTGATCAAGTCTTCATTTTCCCTCTGAGGACAAATAATACCAAGGAAACCCCTACATATCTAGATGAGAAGGAAGATAACTGAGACCTATATCTGAATTCTAACATGTTAGAATGGTAGAATAGGATATTGAGGTCTTTCTTTTATGGAGGTCAAATTAAGCGTAATCTATTCATGTGAGGTTTTGATATGACCTTGTCTGGGAAAAGTGGACAATATGAGAAATTTGATGTATTCTTATAACCATGTAGCCCTTTGCTTCTATTTATTGGGAATAGAGTCAAACTACATTTGTTGTGTCTAAGGTATGGGTAATCCAGTGCAACAGAAACATTTTACCTTAAAAACAAATTAGTTAGTTGAAGCCTATGATCCACAATAATTTGTTTTGAATTGAGACATGGAAAGTGCATAAAGATAGAAGTTCTTTTTTCAGGAATAATGCACCTGTGTGTTGCTTTAGGCATGACATTTAATCCTTTTTGCATCTTCTTTTAGCTTTACAATCTGAGGGTCATCTATAAGATCTTTTCCAATTCTGTGATTATGAATTTTTCAATCACTTGTATGTTGGTGTCTGGAGACAAAAGATAATATTTGTCATGCTTTTGATTATTTTTTCCTCTCCAGTATGAGGCATTAACAAAATCAAATACTATAATCAGTTCAGTTCAGTCACTCAGTCGTGTCCGACTCTTTGCGACCCCATGAATCGCAGCACGCCAGGCCTCCATGTTCATCACCATTTCCCGGAGTTCACTCAGACTCACATCCATTGAGTCCGTGATGCCATCCAGCCATCTCATCCTCAGTCGTCCCCTTCTCCTCCTGCCCCCAATCCCTCCCAGCATCAGAGTCTTTTCCAATGAGTCAGCTCTTCTCATGAGGTGGCCAAAGTACTGGAGTTTCAGCTTTAGAATCATTCCTTCCAAAGAAATCTCAGGGTTGATCTCCTTCAGAATGGACTGGTTGGATCTCCTTGCAGTCCAAGGGACTCTCAAGAGTCTTCTCCAATACCACAGTTCAAAAGCATCAATTCTTCA
>SJYX01014517.1:293344-325980 GCA_006410675.1 Oreotragus oreotragus | reverse complement strand
TGCCACCATGGTGTGAGTCAATACTCGGGGTTACAGTCGAGCCAGTGCAGGGAAATCAGGTTCATCTGGCATGGACTGAGACATTTGGTGGTCTTTTGGTATGGTGGCATGAGCCCTGGAGTTCCCCTCGACATTCTTGTTGAGAGCATCTCTTCTTGAGATGTGACTGGAAGGCCAGGAATCCTTTCACTACGAAGCAGGGGAAGAAAGCCTCATCTCGAGCTAAGGAGGGGACAACGCAGCTCCTATTGATTTGTGATGGGACTCTCGGTGTTCCTCTAGAGTAGAGACGGGTATGTCGGGGAACTTATTGAGTTGCAGCTAGTTTGTGAAAGAACCTTTCGATGTTAAAGTGGGAAGCTGTGATTTCCCTTGAGATGCCACATTGGAAAAGGGCCTCATTTCGCCTGGAGGGTAGAATATCCTGGTTTTTCTCGAGTTGTGGCAGGTCCCTCTCAAGTTATAAAGGGGATGAAAAGAATCCACTCGTGTGGCCTCTGGAAAGGCCAGTCACCATGTGAGTTGCTAGGGGCCTCTCGGGATTCCTCTCCAGTCAGTGCAGCATACTTCGTTTTCGTCTTGAGCTGAGGTCGTAACCTCAGATTTCCTTTCCAATGCTGACATGAATCTTGGTGTTCCTGTGGAGTCTCCACAGGGGAGTAAGGACTCGACTCAAGTGGAGACATGCGCATCCGCTTTCCTCACGAAGTATAGCAGCAGTGTGAGTCTTCCCGTCGATTTGACACAGGAATCTGTGGCTTTCCCTCAAGGTTCCACAGGGCTGTCACACGTGCCACCATGGCGTGAGTCGATACTCAGGGTGAGACTAAAGGCAGTGTAGGGAAATCAGGTTCATCTGGAGGGACTGACACTTTTGGGGTCTTTGGAAAGGTGACAGGACCCCTGGAGTTTCTCTCAACTTTCTTGTTGAAAGCACCTCCTCTTGAGATGCGACGGGATCACCGGGAATCCATTCCTGTCGAAGCAGGGAAAGGAACACTCATCTTGAGCTGAGGAGGGGACAACGGGGCTCCTCTTGAGTTGTGGCGGGACCCTCGTTGCTCCTCTTGAATGGAGATGAGTATGTCGGGGAACTTCTTCTGTTGCAGCAAGTGCATGAAGGACCCTTACGACGTCCAAGAGGGAAGGTTTCATTTCCCTTGAGACGCCACAGGGGAAAAGGGCCTCATCTCATCTGGAGGGGAGAATCTCCTGATTTTTCTCGAGTTACGGCATGTCCCTCTCAAGTTACGACGGGAACTTTAGGGACCAGCTCGTGCAGACTCAGGAAATTCCAGTCTCCATGCAAGTTGCTAGGTGCCTCTCGGNGCCATGATCTTCATTTTCTGAATGTTGCGCTTTAAGCCAACTTTTTCACTCTCCTCTTTCACTTTCATCAAGAGGCTTTTTAGTTCCTCTTCACTTTCTGCTGTAAGGGTGGTGTCATCTGCATATCTGAGGTTATTGACATTTCTCCTGGCAATTTTGATTCTAGCTTGTGCTTCTTCCAGCCCAGCGTTTCTCATAATGTACTCTGCATATAAGTTAAATAAGCAGGTTGACAATATACAGCCTTGACGTACTCCTTTTCCTATTAGGGATCAGTCTGTTGTTCCATGTCCACTTCTAACTGTTGCTTCCTGACCTGCATGTAGGTTTCTCAAGAGGCAGGTCAGGTGGTCTGGTATTCCCATCTCTTGAAAAATTTTCCACAGTTTATTGTGATCCATACAGTCAAAGGCTTTGGCATAGTCAATAAAGCAGAAATAGATGTTTTTCTGGAACTCTCTTGTTTTTTTTGATGATCCAGCAAAAGTTGGCAATTTGATCTCTTGTTCCTCTGCCTTTTCTAAAACTGGGTGTTTGTTGGTAGGACTGATTTTGAAGCTGCAACTCCAATACTTTGGCCACCTGATGCAAAGAGCTGACTCATTTGAAAACACCCTGATGCTGGGAAAAATGGAAGGCAGGAGGAGAAGGAGACGACAGAAGATGAGATGGTTGGATGGCATCACCGACTCAATGGACACAGGTTGGGGGTACTCTGGGAGTTGGTGATGGACAGGGAGGCCTGGTGTGCTGCAGTTCAAAAGAGTCAGACACGACTGGGTGACTGAACTGAACTGAACTGAACTGACTGAGGCTGTGAGAACCTGCTGTGCTTTGTTGTCCAGCTCCTTTGCAGCTCTGGACCAATGCCAGGGTCATATGGAGAGTGAGACCAGAGGAAAGCGGGAGTGCTCTGGGACCAACCTGAATCTGCTTAGTTGTGAGCCCGGGTCTTCAAGGCTCATAGTCTCTGGACCCGCTGGCATGGTGCTGCCATCTGGGAAGTTCATGAACCAGGTGGCACACCAGGCAAGGAGGCTACATTTATCAGGAGGCAGGGAAGTGGTGGAGGAAGGTGAGGCCCTGAAGGAGGGAGAGGTGTCGGGAATTGGGCAAGAGTTCCAGTTGCTGGTGGAGCACATCATTAAGGAGGTTCAAGTGGTGGTGGAGGAGGAGCAGGAGAAGCTGTCCTTGCAGGAGCAGGAGAAGACGGAAGAGCAGGGCCAGGAACATCCAAGGACAGGAGCCTCGAGCGACCAGCCCCCACTGGAGGTGCTGGAGGCATTGGTGGCCCTGCAGGTGGAGCTGAGCTCTGCGAATGAGAAAGACCCCAAAGCCTATCTTCAGCTCCAGAGGAAGGACCATCAGGGGAGAAAGCATCCCTTTAGTCAGAGAAGTGCCTTCATCCAGGGCATCCTTGGCTTCCGGGCCAAAGCTGTATCCTTACTGCCACTTCTTAGGGGACAGCTCCTCAGGAGGAGAAGGAACAGGAGCAGGAGGAGGGGTCGGGGTTGGGGCACTAGCCAGGTGAGGGGGGCCAAGGGAATTGGGAGCTGTGGGTGTTGCGATCTCCAAAGACACAGTGCCAGCAGACCCTGGGAATCACTATACCTGTATGTGTCTGAGCAATTGACTATGGGAGGCTCCTTTTGGCTTGCATCTGAATAGAAGCCATACACTTTGGTGGGGAATGTATGTCATTAGTGACCAGAGACAGTGTGCCAGAGTAGCATTTCCAGAGAGTTATTATTGAAATTGTGGGTTATCTGGGAAAGTAGCAGAGACACTGGCAGTCCCACAACCCATCCCAATCAGTCTGAGGTCTTGTGGTTGTGTCTACTCACGCAGTGTAAAATCCGGAGATTGCTCACATGCAAGGTGGAGCTGGAAAGGGCTGCTGTCCTCATAGCAAATTAGTGCCAGGCAACTCCAGACATATCCACGCCACCCCGCGAGGAGATAGGAAGCAGGTCAGAGATACAGGGCTCTCTTGTTAATCATGCATGTGCACACACACACACACACACACACACACACACACACACATTTTCCCTTGGAAAAGGTGTGCCACTGAGACTGCAGATCCTGATGTTTTAAACAATTGAAATGCCACTACCCATGACACACAAGCCAGGCATAGGTCAGGAGCCGTCAGAAACAGACCCTCCCTTGGTGGATTTAGAGAGGGGACCCAGAGTGCCACAGGGGACCTAGAGCCTTTAGCATGTCTGATTGATTATTGGTACTGACTACTGTCATGCAGTCTGTGATCTTTTGGGTGATGTTCTTGCTGTTCTGATGATTAGCACAAATTGTTATTTGGTCTTTCCTTGCAGCAGTTGTAATCAGAATTGTCATTAGCACCAGGGATGGACTCTTCAGAGAAAAGGGTTGTCTGCTACACAGATCTCCAAAAAGCTGAATGAATTTGGGGGTGAGGTTGGGATACCTAAGTGCTCATGCTACTTGTAGCTAGCAGTGTTTGTTTCCAGAAATAAGCTAATTTTTAGAACGTTGAGATGGTGCTTAGGGCCTTCCTTTTAGAAACAGCACCTCTTGTGATAGTGCCTTGATATGCACAACCTTGGGGCTTGTTGGGCCTTCATACAGTGTGGATTGGCGGAACTGACTAGGTGCTAGTAGAAAATTGAAGTCAGACAATGCCAGACTACTCTTTAGGCTAGCTTTTGTCATGCAGGCCTGTCACCTCTGGCATCTAAAGGCTCCTTGACCTAAAGCAGTTTGTGAAACACCCCAGGTGACAGTCAGGATGAGTGACCAAGAAGAAGACATGCTTAGCTACATACAGGAAACACTTGAAGGTCAAGTTGTGGACACCACAATGTGAAAGGGAGTTAGATTGTGAAGGGGAGGAAACATGATTTATCCCTGTAAAGATGAAAGGACAGCTCTCCTGTAAGGAGATTTCACAGCTTACCACCCCTCCACTTTGTCCTGGCAAGTGGAGGAACTCAGATATCCACTAAGTGCTGCAAGATCATATTGTTCTTTTGGAACAACCAGCAATTCCAGAATGCTGCTGCTGCTGCTAAGTCACTTCAGTCATGTCCAACTCTGTGTGACCCCATAGACGGCAGCCCACGAGGCTCCCCCGTCCCTGGGATTCTCCAGGCAAGAATACTGGAGTGGGTTGTCATTTCCTTCTCCAATGCATGAAAGAGAAAAGTGAAAGTGAAGTCGCTCAGTCTGTCCGACTGTTAGCGACCCCATGGACTGCAGCCCACCAGGCTACTCCGTCCATTGGATTTTCCAGGCAAGAGTACTGGGGTGGGGTGCCATTGCCTTCCCCAATTCCAGAATGAAGTGACTGTTAAGGAGTATATCATTAGCATCACTGGTAAGAGGAAGCTCCCTGGATTTCAGGAGTAGGCACAGAAAGGCGTGGGTTGAACATGGCAAGTGATTTAGGTCCATCTCTGATACTCCTTTTCCTGCAGGATGTCGAGCAATTCATTCCACTCCAATTCAGTGGTACCCAGGATTTGAAAAGTTGCTTATGAGCTGTGAAAGGCTCTGTGATTCCTGGCCTAAAAAAAGACAGGAATTCAATCAGTGGCCATGGAGGATGGTTCATCAACATACACATCAGAAGGGGCCAGAAATTGCCAGGGCCCAGCCCTGGTGGATCCAGGGTAATTCGAAGGTGAGATGGAGTTGGCGTCCTAGGAAAAAAACTTATTTAATTACAGATATAAACAAAGATTAGAAACGGATAGTTTAGCAGGAAAATTAGTGGAGGAAAAAAAAAAAGGCTGAATAACTGGGTTTATGTGGGATACCAATAAAATTCCAAAACAAGGAATTTGCACCATCTACATTGGGCCACCAGTGCCACTTGAGTATCGGAAGGTGCCCCTCCTTGGGCTCCTTCTCACGTGGAACTTAAAAGCTGGGGCAAGTAAGTAGACATGGCAAGCACCCACGCTCCGGATGGGAATTCAGTTAGAAAACCGGGGAGTAAGAAAGAAATAACACGGGGGAATCAGTCTTTCCAGAAACTGATCTGATTTCTTTATTTTTTAGGTTTGCTTATATACACTTTGTTACACATAGGGGTCAGCAGCCCTGACCTTTATCAAAATCAGGTGCTTCACATAAATGTATAAAAAAGGTCTTAGGGGTTTTACATCATCTTCTGGCCATAAGGCCTGCTGACATTTTATGACCCTTTCTTTCTGATAACAAAAAAACTTATTTTTTCCAAGGTTGTTTTTTCTTAAACCAGGTGCCACCCTCTGAAGGTACCAGATAAAGTTGCATTCCTATAGGGTGAGGGTGTAGTGGATTACAACTAAGAAAGACATTTATTTAGCCTAAGATTAACATGATTAATCCTAAAGGTTAATAATTATTTCTCCTATATGCTAGTTATATTCATTATAAGATCAGGGAATATGGAGATTTAACAGCAAACATCAGCCCAACAAATGAAAACCCTTCACCAATGTTCCCCTTAAGATCCATTTAGTCTTAAGATACTGATAAAGTTACATTTTTACATAGCAAGGACACAGTGATTTATAATTAAGTACAGTGGTCTATTACAAGAGATAATTCATTAACTCAAAAAGTCTAGTATTGCTAACATCAAAAACTACTATATTTCCTTTTCTATATTCCAAAAACATTGATTAATATATTCCCAGGTGCCTAACGATATGGAGGCCTGGTGGCAATCATTGACTCAACAATGAGAAAAGCCCTATGCTAATTAAGACTTTCAAAATACTCCAAAGTCTCTGTGCTGTTTATGGTTGAGAGGTAGTAAACAATCATGTGCTTGGCAGGAGTATGGATAATCCTGTCACACAAGCTAGTTTGCCAGCACAGAGGTTGACCTGAGAGACCCTTGTCACACCCAGGGCAGGGAATTAGCAGCAATTATTGGCACAACAAATGAAAAACCCTTCACCGATATAATTCCTAACCAACCCACTATACTAATAATTTCTAAACTCCCAAAAGAATCTGCCTTTAGTAAGTCTAAAACATCTCATGCCTCTCACAGTTGGGAGGCTGTAAACAATCACATGTGGCCAGACGAACCTGTACAAGCAGGTTAAATAACCATCAGAGGAGTTCGTAAGTTGAAACACTCTTGTCACGCCCAGGAATTTTTATTGACTTGGGGCTGCACGTTTTACTCCTTCTCTGAGAGAACCGGTGGGGAACAGCCCCCCATAAAGTCAGAGGTGTAGGTGAGAGCATGAAACAGTAAAGTAGGTAGACTCTGGTTTTGGGGGTAGATGCTCAGGAACAGGGGATTTCCCGAGGCTTAATCACGCCTTTGTGTATGCCGAAGCCTCCTTTCTCATGACTTTACCATGGGCGGAGTGCCTCATGCTGGCTCCCAGCATCTACCCCTTTTTTAATTCTTAAAACAGCAAGGTGCAGCTCAGTCAAGAGCTTCTGAATGCTCTGCCAAAGAATCCTGACAATACAAGGAAGGATGATTATAAGAAGTAAAATTAGAGCACCAATGGCAGCATAACTGAAGATATTAGACAGAATGTTTTTTCCGGAAATAAAGTTAGAGAAGGTGTGAAAAAAGTCATTAGCGGCTCCAGCGGCAGTAAAATCCAGTCGAGAGTGTTCCAAAGTCTGTATCTGATTATGAAGTTTCCCTAAGTCTAAACTAATATCTGAGCTATTCCAGACACCTGCTGCTGCTGCTGCTAAGTCACTTCAGTCGTGTCTGACTCTGTGTGACCCCATAGAGGGCAGCCCACCAGGCTTCCCCGTCCCTGGGATTCTCCAGGCAAGAATACTGGAATGGGTTGCCATTTCCTTCTCCAATGCATGAAAGAGAAAAGTGAAAGTGAAGTCGCTCAGTCTGTCCGACTGTTAGCGACCCCATGGACTGCAGCCCACCAGGCTCCTCCGTCCATGGGATTTTCCAGGCAAGAGTNCAGGCTTCCCCGTCCCTGGGATTCTCCAGGCAAGAATACTGGAATGGGTTGCCATTTCCTTCTCCAATGCATGAAAGAGAAAAGTGAAAGTGAAGTCGCTCAGTCTGTCCGACTGTTAGCGACCCCATGGACTGCAGCCCACCAGGCTCCTCCGTCCATGGGATTTTCCAGGCAAGAGTACTGGGGTGGGGTTCCATTGCCTTCCCCATCCAGACACCTAAAATATGATTTTTCAACATATTGGGCATTTGCACTTGTTGAGTCAATGATATTGCTGCCAAAGTAACAGTAACAGTAATAGTTGTTGTTATTAAAGCTGAATTCCCTAAAATTAGTAAGCCCACAAACCATCTTGATCACATTAAATCTTAACAAGGTGAGAGCATACATTGTTTACAAGACACTACATTAAGTTCACCTGTGTAATTCATATGAATATTGTTTCCCACAATCGTTGACAAAGAGAAAAACATAAGGAGAGGGTAGACAAGCTAAAATAGAGTAAATAGAATCATTTTCTGGTCAGAGTTCATGCTGCAGCAGCTGTCAGTCCCACCGGGATCTCGTTGTTTATCTTGCCTCTCCTGCCAGTGGGTGCGGTAGCCCTTGCCCCGCTCCCTTGCTGAAGCGGCAGTGGCCAAGCGAGCACAGACTTTGGTGGGGCTACCAGCTGCAAGCGTGGTGCACTGGGTCCCAGCAGCCAGGCTGACCCTGCCCACGGCTCCCGAGGGGCAGAGGAGTGCCCTTTGAAGCAATGGGGGATCAGTCTGTCCAGGATCCAAATTGGCGAATCTGCATCCTGTGGAAAAATACAAGCACATCCTCGACCGCTATGGGTCGGGACCTTTCCATTGACCGGAGAGATCCTTCCACTTTACCCAAGGCTTTGCATTTTGTATTACAAAGATAGCATGGAGGATGGTTCATCAACATACACATAAGAAGGGGCCAGAAATAGTGACCCTTTGCTAGGCTTTAGCCAGAGTTTATATAGCTACTAGCAGGATGCTAATTAGAGAAAGAAAATCTCAAAAGTCAGAGATCTCACCAGGACCCTCACCCACAATGTACATTTTGAGATAACATTGACACAGGTGAGTTGTCCTGGGTCATAAAATGACTGACATGAATCTTGAGGAAAGGCAGCTTTCCAAGCAACTACATTATGTCATTAACATATCTTAAGAGAAAACTTACATGAGTAAAACATTCTGGTTTGTCAAGCAGGTTCTGAGCCTTAGGTGAAACTGACTTGAAGAAAGACAAGTTCAGTTCAGTTCAGTCACTCAGTCGTGTCCGACTCTTAGCGACCTCATGGACTGCAGCCTACCAGGCTCCTCTGTCCATGGGATTTTCCAGGCAAGAGTACTGGAGTGGGGTGCCATTGCCTTCTCTGGTCTTCTTCAAGACTACAGTTCAAAAGCATCAATTCATCTGTTCTCAGCTTTCTTCACAGTCCAACTCTCACATGCATACATGACCACTGGAAAAACAATAGCCTTGACTAGACGGACCTTTGTTGACCTAGTAATGTCTCTGCTTTTTAATACGGTGTCTATGCTGGTCATAACATTTCTTCCAAGGAGTAAGAGTCTTAATTTCATGGCTGTGATCACCATCTGCAGTGATTTGGGGGCCCACCCCCCAAAAGATAAAATCAGCCACTTTTTCCATTGTTTGCCCATCTGTTTGCCATGAAGTGATGGGATCAGGTGCCAAATTCTCTGTGCTTCACATATTAAAGCATTAGCAAGGGTTTTCTAGGCAGAGATTTTCAAATGTGAAGTATGGAATTCTGTATGCTTCACATGTGGAACTCATAATACAGATTTTCTGAAGTGAAATATGGAATGATGTGTATTTTACAGTTGAAAATATGAACATAGATTGTTCTGCTTGCTCTATGTCATTCTGGATATTTCATATTAGAAAATCTGTATCATGAGTTTCTGACAAAAATAAGTAATACTCTAGAATGATTATATAGACCACTGGAAACAGATTTTCATACATGATATTTTTCATGGTTCATGTATAGAAAAATTAGCCCAGATGGTCCTACAAAAAGTATACAATTACTTTTTCTCTGTATTTCATGTATGAACATACAGTACCAATTTTCTCACATCACATAGAAATTCTCTATATTTCACATTTGAAATCTGGCCACTAATTTTCTACATGAAATAGGAAATGCTCTATATATCACATGTGAAGATCTATGCTCAAGTTTTCACACATGAATCATTGAATCTTCCGTATATCACCTATGAACATCCGTCCCAACTGAGATCTGAAGTTCCATATCTTTCAGATATGAAAATCTGTGCAATGACTTTACTATATAAAAATATGGAATACTGCATAGTTCACACATGAAAATCAGGATGACAATTTCACTCAATTAAGTAGCTAATTATTTACATTTTACGTATGAATTTATCGATGCTGACAATGTCAAGATACACTGAACTTTCAGTATTTCACACTACAGAACCTGGAGGCTGATTTTCTTACCTGTAATGTGGAATTGTTGTGTGAGAATCTGGACGCTGATTTCCTTACCTGAAACTTGGACTCCTCTACATTTCACATATGACCATTTGGCATTGGTTTCCTTAAAACTCAGAGAACCAATGTGGAATTGGAATGATCTCTGTTTCATAAGGGAAAATCTGGGCACCATGTTTCTTCATGAAATATGGAATGACTTGTCCTTCTGATATATATATCAAGGCAGAGATTTTCACCCAGGAAGTATGGAATTCTCTGTATCTCCTTTATCACAACCCAGGTGCCAATTCTCCCTCATGCAAGGTGGCTGCTGCTGCTGCTAAGTCACTTCAGTCGTGTCCGACTCTGTGTGACTCCACAGATGGCAGCCCACCAGGCTCCCCCATCCCTGGGATTCTCCAGGCAAGAATACTGGAGTGGGTTGCCATTTCCTTCTCCAATGCATGAAAGAGAAAAGTGAAAGTGAAGTCGCTCAGTCTGTCCAACTGTTAGCGACCCCATGGACTGCAGCCCACCAGGCGACTCCGTCCATTGGATTTTCCAGGCAAGAGTACTGGGGTGGGGTGCCATTGCCTTCCCCGCATGCAAGGTGGACTCCTCTGTATTTCACATGTAAAGAACCAACTGGAGACTTTCCTACAAGAAGTATGGAAATGTCTACATTTCATATGAACCACTGGTCCCTCAGCTACTGAAACACCTGTGTTCCCTGCTTGTGTTTGTGTCCCTGTGCCTTGAACGTGTGTGTGTGTACAGGCGTGTGCTTATGTGACCTGTGTTTGTGTGTGTTTCTGTGTGGAGGTGTCTCTGGCCCACTGCAGACACAGAAATGAAGGAAATAGGACATGAGACATGGAGCAAACAGAGAAGGCAGGAGGTGTGCACAGACTCGGAGAGACTGGTTGATACATCTGTGCAGTGCCCCTGTCCAGGACAAGAATGAGGAAAGGATAGCCACTGACAACTCAGGACAGTGGGTCCAGTAATCTGGAATGACATCAAGAGACAAAAACATGGTCACAATTTCTGCTGTATTGTCACATGTGTTTGTACCTAGAAGCAGGGCTTGAGGCATCACCCAGAGCAAATCATGTGCTGTGGGGCTTTTAAACCATGGCCTTTGGACCCATAAGTCTGTGATACGTGAGCTAACCTGTGGAAATGGCAGACGAGGCCAGGGTAAGACCCACGACTGTGGAAAGAACAAGGTCCTTTGGAAAAGAGCAGAGCCCAGGAAGACGAGGCACAGAAAGAGAGCCTGACGCCCTGGAGATGTGTTCCACACATGTGAGAAGGAGACAGGGGAAGGGGCTGAGCTGGTGCTGTCTAGGACCAGAGCCTCTGCCAGGACCTTACCTCAAAGAGTGTGGATCACATTGACACCATGGGAGAGAAATACCATGTTAAGTAAACTCTCAGTGTGTATCCCCAGGGGTCTGATGGAACAGGGTGTGAGCATGGGATTCATTCAGTCACTTCCAGCCTACGTGGCAGTGCAGAAAGCAGAAGTTCAGGTCTGGGATGTATGTGTGTGACCCTCTGCCTGTGTGTGACCCTCTGCCTGTGTGTGCCTGTGAGGGAGGGAACAGGGAGGAAGCTAGTGTGGTGGGCTGTTTGCATGCAGGCACCCTGGGATAGTCAGAGACAGAGATGCCTCGGAAGGCCACTCAGAGCCCGCTGCTTTTCAGGCTCCAGGGTATAGGGAATAGCGGTCTGGCCAAGGAAGCCACATTGCTCATTCCAAAATTCCTGCCTTGAATTCTTTCCTTTTGCTGGGGTCTCATCCTTGTCTGTGAAAGGCAGAGGGGCAAAGGTGTGGGTCCAGGCAGTGGGTAGAGAGAGAATGGGCACCTGCCTTCCCAAAGCACATGTGTGTCACCTCGGTTTCTGCCTCCCAGGTGACCTGAGGGGCTGGGAGTAACTGTTAATCAGTCTATATTACACATAGGCCAAAACTGCTACTGAGTGTGCTCACGTGATCTAGGCAGCCAGCAAGTACACAGTAACTGATGGCAAGGAGGAACACTTTTGCCTCCTGAAACACTTGGTTGAGGAGCTCTCCTCCTCTCAGAAGGGCATCCATGGCTGCATACAGGGGCAGCCTGGTCCCGGATCTCAGCTGTGGGCATGGGAAAAGCCTGCAGTTCACAGACCTAGGGCCAGGGGCTCCAGGATGATGTGGTTTGGGGATGCAGCTTGGCGGCCTGACAGGGAACCAAGGGAAGTGGTGTGCTCCTTCCTCAGAGGATGGTTGTGTTCCCAAGACTTCTCTAGCCTAAGGTACAAGTTTTCAGATGGACTCTGCAGCAGCTGAGTGACAGTGAGATCAATGTGTGCTCTCCCCAACCTCCCATGCAACTCCACCCCAACCCCTCGTCCCTCCACCCTGCACAGGGCTTGCAGATCAGATCCGAGGTGAGTACCTCTGTCCGTGAGGTTTCCTGGGACCCTGTCTCACCTGTATGGATTCCTTAGCACACGTAGTCATCCACTGACTCAGAGGCAGTTTCAAGCTTGAGGAGGATTGCAGCATCAGGGTCACATTCCTTGCCTTTACCTCCCAGCTGGCCAGGGTGTCCCACTCTCTTGTCTGGCACATTCGCCCTGTGGCTCAAACAAACAGATTAGGTAGAACCTCTCACCGCTTTGTCTTGAGCTGGGACTGGCAACTGGATCACGGATGCCACAGTGCCCAGAATTCCAAGTGGCATGTCCCTCTAAGGAAAGGCCTTTAGGTTCCATTTGATTGGTTCCTTCTGGGGATTGGAGGTCAGGCTGTGGAAGTCAGCCCCCACCCGCCAGCATACTATGCTGGTGTGACATCACAAGGCTCCCATTGCATGCGTGTCTCAGCTTCCCTGTTGATAGGCTTTGGGCCAGCAACCAATTTGGGGGTACTGCTTGTGCCTTTGCAATGATTTTGCTAGTCAACTAGTGTGCTCAGGTGTTCAGGTCCTTCACAGGTCTAGGCCATGGCAACAGCAACATGGAGAGTGAGATGAGAGGAAGGTGGCAGTGCCCCGGGACTACCCTGGATCTTCTTTGGTGTGAGCATGAGTATTCAAGGTGCAGGGCCCCTGAGACCTGCCGGCATGGTGGGATCTGCAGTCCCTGAAGCATGCATTCTCCGTGGGCAGGTGCGTCTGTCTGTGCATTTAGCAAGAGAGCCCTGAGTCTCTGGACTGCTCCCTGTCTTCACAAGGGATGGCATGGATGTACTGGAATCATCCAGCACTAACTTCGTAGGAGGACGTCGCCCCTTCCACCTCCAACTGGCATGTCAACAATTTCCTGCTTTTTCACCTCACTAGAGCAAAAAACCACAGGGGCTCAAACTCACTGGGATGGACTGTAGGACTCCTGAAGTCTCAGTTACTTTTCCGATAATCTGCAATTTCAATAACAACTCTTGGGGAATGTTACTGTGGCGCACGGCCTCTAGTCACTGGTTAGATACATTTTCTGCCCCAGGGTACAGCTTCTGTTCAGATGTGAGCCACAAGGAGTCTCACAAAGCCATTTGCTGACACCCATACAGGTGTAGCCATGCCCAGGCTTGGTTGTTGCTGTACTGTTGGAGCCTGTGACTCCCCCTGTCCCAAATTCCCTAGCCTCCCAATTTGCTTGGCCCTCCACCTGGCTGGTGCCCTCACCCACACCCCTCCTTCTGCTCCTGTTCCTTCTCCACCTCCTGAGCAGCCAACCTCCAAGAAGTGGCAGTAAGAATACGGCTTTGGCCCAGAATCCAGGGATGCCCTGGATGATGGTGCTTCTCTGGGCCAAGGGACCCTTTCTCCTCTGACAGTCCTTCTGCTTGAGCCAAAGTTAGGCCCTGTGGTCTTTCTAATTCACAGACCTCAGCTCCACCTGCAGGGTCGCCAATGCTTCCAACTCCTCTAGTGTGGGCCACTCACTCAGGTCTCCAGGCCTTGGAGGTTCCTGGACCTGCCCCTTTGGCTTCTCCTCCTGCTTCTGTGAGGACACATTCTGCTGCTCCTCCTCCACCACCACTTCAACTTCCTCAATGATGTCTTCCACCAGCAGCTGGGAACACTTGCCAATCCCTGACTCCTCTCCCTCCTCAAGGGCTTCACCTTCCTCCACCACCTCCCTGTTGAAGAGGGCAGCCTCCTTGCCTGGCGGGCCAACTGCTGCCTGCAACATCCCAGATGGCTGCAACGTGCCAGCAGTTGCACCCTGACTATTCAGGCTCAAGCCGAAGAAGAATCAAGGTGGCCTGGGGCATTCCTGCCTTCTTCTGGTGTCACTCTCCATGCAGCCCTAGCCATGGCCCAGACGATGTTGGAGACAGCAGGTGGCCCACCAGGGGAAAAGGCATGTACTTCCTCTCCAGTCCAATGATTCTGTGATAATGGATGCAGATGCAGAGCTCCCAGACTCAGGCTGGGCACCAGCAGCATGAACTTCCTCAACTGGTTGTTGGACCACAACTGTCCAATATGGAACAGGATTGCTGAGGTAGGGTCCTGCACTACCCAGAACACTCATGCCAGGCATACATCAGGAGCAGTCAGAAACAGATCCTCCCTTATGGGAGGCAGACAAGGGTCCCAGGGGACCACAAGGGACCCAGAAGAATGAGCACGTCCAATGATGTGGCAGGGGCTGCAGATGTCAGCGTGGCTGCTGGGCAAGCAGGAGTACCCAGATGCAGAGGACCAGCGATGCCAAAGTGGGCTGCTTAACTCTTTAACATCCTCTCTGTTCCTGAAGTACAGGTGGTCCCAAAAGGAAACAAGTATTCAAGGAGTACTTGCAGATGCCTCTTCTGGTGCCCTTGATCTACCCAAAGATAACCCTGTTACTCGAGGGGTGGGGGTGAGGGCACCAGCCAGCTGAGGAGGGGCCATGGGAATTGGGAGGCAATGGAATTGGGGGAGGGGGAGCTGTGATCTCCACAGGCACAGTGCCAGCAGAGCCTGGGAATCTCTCTACCTGTATGTGTCTGAGCAAATGACTATGGGAGGCTCAGTTTGGCTTACATCTGAATACAAGCCACAAACTTTGGCAGGGAATGGATGTCATCAGTGACTGGAGACAGTGTGCCAGATGACTCCAGTACATCTATGCCACCCCTTGTCAAGACAGGGAGCAGGAAAGAGACCCAGGCCTCTCTTGCTAAATGTACAGACACATGCACTTGCGCATGGAGAACGCATGCTGCACAGACTGCAGATCCTGAAGTTTGAGGCCACTAACATGCCACTCCCCAGGACACATATGACAGGCATACATCAGGAGTGGAAAGAAATAGAACCTCCCTTGGGGGATGTGGACAAGGGTCCCAGAAGACCACAGGGGACCCAGAGGAATGAGCTCATTGGATGGTGTGGCAGGGGCTGGGGATGTCAGTGTGGTGGCTGAGCAATCAGCAGTATTCAGATGCAGACGACCAGTGATGCCAAAGTGGTACTCCTTAATGACCTCTCTGTGCCTGAAGTACGGGTGGTTTTGCAGATGCCTCTTACGGTGCCCTTGCTCTGCCAGAGGCTAACCTTGTTACTCGAGACTCTTCCTTGCCCGACATGTGGCAAGACTGGCTCCTTGACCTACAGCAGATTATGAACCACCGCCAGATGCCCATCATAATCAGTGACCAAGATGAAGACTTGTTTAGCTCCATGATGGCTTTGAAGGGCAGGGAGGCAGCCTGAGTACAGGTGGCAGGGGGAGCTGGGCAGGCAAGTGGGGGTTGGGGGAATCCTATGACCTGTGTGCAAGTGTTCTCTGTGAGCCTTTGGAAAAGAAAAATGGGAGACGTTGATGCCTGCCTGGCAGGCAACCTGCGGACCCTAGAAGCCTGTGCACCTTCACCTTTTCCATCCACCTGGTCCTGGCAGGTGATGGAATGAGGCCATCCCCAGTCCCGCTGCAAGCTGCTATTTTCCTTTGGGGGACAAACCGTACTTCAGGAACAGAGATCATTAAGGACTACCACTTTGGAATCGCTGGTGCGACCTGGCTCCCAGGGTGGTGTGGGTGAGTGGGAGAGGGAGTCAGATGTGCCACATACCTGAATCTTTCCTGTCTCCTGCTGAGAGCCAGCACGGGAGATCCCACCCATGACAAGGTCATGTGGAAGAGACCTGACGAGCAAGGTGGATCNCGCTGGTGCGACCTGGCTCCCAGGGTGGTGTGGGTGAGTGGGAGAGGGAGTCAGATGTGCCACATACCTGAATCTTTCCTGTCTCCTGCTGAGAGCCAGCACGGGAGATCCCACCCATGACAAGGTCATGTGGAAGAGACCTGACGAGCAAGGTGGATCAGGACTCAAGGGACCCCCTGGATCTGCTTGAGCATCTACCCCAAAACCAGAATCTGTCACTATTTTGTGCCTTTCACCAACTCTTCTGACATTAACAGGGGGCTATCCCCGACCAGTATTTTTTCTGGGGAAAATCAACTTAGGGCTCTAGCTAATAAGTCTCCTGGGCATGAAAGGAGTATTTCAATTCAACCCCCCCGTTAGCATTCTAGCTTGCCTGACAGGTTTATCCAGACTCTTGCAGCTATGCATGTGATTATTCACAGCCTCCCAACTGTGAGAGGCACGGGAAGCCTAAAACACTCTAAAAATATAGAGCCTTTCAAAGAGTTAAAAGCTATTAGAGTAGTGCTGGTGTAGGATTTCATTGTTGAGCCAATGCATGCTACTAAGTTCCCATATCTCTTATCCACTGTGCACCTGGGAGTGCAATAGTTAATGCAGTTGGGATTTAAGAAAAACAAGCAATAGCCTTGGAATTAACCATATTAGACCTTTGAGCTAATTGGTTCTTTCTTTGTTGTAACTCACTGCACCTTTGCTTTGTGAGAATNAGCCAATGCATGCTACTAAGTTCCCATATCTCTTATCCACTGTGCACCTGGGAGTGCAATAGTTAATGCAGTTGGGATTTAAGAAAAACAAGCAATAGCCTTGGAATTAACCATATTAGACCTTTGAGCTAATTGGTTCTTTCTTTGTTGTAACTCACTGCACCTTTGCTTTGTGAGAATGTAACTCTGTTCAGCACTTCTGAGGCTGATATAGATTAGAAATATAAAGAAAAAACACTTCAAAGGAAAATAAGTTTTCTGGTTGACCAGCCTTTATCAAAAGAGGGTCATAAAATGTTCACAGGCCTCCANTTGTAACTCACTGCACCTTTGCTTTGTGAGAATGTAACTCTGTTCAGCACTTCTGAGGCTGATATAGATTAGAAATATAAAGAAAAAACACTTCAAAGGAAAATAAGTTTTCTGGTTGACCAGCCTTTATCAAAAGAGGGTCATAAAATGTTCACAGGCCTCCAAGGCCAGAAGATAACGTACACAACATTGTTTATGGGAAAGGTATGCAGAAAAAATCCTGGCTTCAATAAAGACAGAACAGATGTAATGTTTGGGCTGACTCTGTATGAATTTGCATCTTTCATTTCCCTCTATGTACAAGTCAAGGTATAAAAGCTCCTTTTGAAAATAAAGTTATGGGCCTCGCTCACTGAAGCTTGGTCACCCCGTGTCAATCATTCTTTCTTTCTCTCTCTCCCTCCATCTCTTTTTCAGGCTGATCCCTTGGAACACAGAGGCTCTCTGCATTCACTTTCCTGCCCGGGCCTTCTAAGACCCAGTCGAAAAGGTGCTCTGTGGCTTCATTCTGGTTGGAAGGCGCTCTGCATCTTCACTCTGGCGAGAGGGCACTTGTGGCCTCCGTGAATAGAGGAAGTCCCCTGTCTGGGGCTTTATTGACTTTCTGTGTAAACCAAGGAATATTAGTCTCTATTCTTTCTTCTCTCCCCTCACCCCTTGCTGATGCCATTCATCTTGAGGGTTCCCCTGGATCCTGCTGGGACTGGACCCCAGTAGTCTCCCTTGGCCTCCTTCAGGATACAGGGCATGTACGTCCTCTCTGGTCCACTGCTTCTGTGAGGATGGATGGGGAGCTCCCAGCCTCAGGCTGGACACCAGCAGGCTGAACTTCCTCAACTGGTTGCTGGACCACAACTCTACAGGATGGAACAGGATTGCTGAGGTGGGGTCCCTCTGGGCCTCCCCAGCATGGGCGACTGATGCTGGGGTTCTTGGCTGTCCATAGGAGGGCTTGAGGCTTGGGCAGGCCCATGCTGACCTCCCAGTGTGGCCAGCAGATCATTGGCAAGGGCCTGTGGGTCAATCCCCTGCAGTACTACTCCCAGGAGGAAGGTCCTGCCATGAGAGGTAAGTGACAAGACACAGAGGTTGTGAGAGGGTCAGGAGGTGAGGCCTGAAGGCAGATCAGTGTAGAGGCCAGGACCCTCTCCTCTCACCAGTGGGGAAGCTCAGGCTCATGCAGCCTGGATGTGGAGCCTGGATTCAGGTCATGTGAGCAGCAGGTGAGAGGCTGAGACTGGAGGCTTGGGGACTTCATGTGTCCTAGTCTCATTCAGAGAAACTCTGCTTACAGCATGTGAGACCCAGGTGATTCTCACCGAGGCAGGCTGGATTAAACGCCTTTGTCAGCATCATCCTTCCCTCAGTCCTCTGTTCATGGAGACCCTGAGTCTTTTTCAGTGTAAGCCTGAGGATTCAGGGTGCCAGGGCCCTGAGACCTGCTGGCACACTGGGACTGTCAGGGATGTCACAGGCAGCAGGTGGCCCACCAGGGGAGGAGGCTGCCTTTTTCAGCAGGGAGGCAGTGGAGGAAGGAGTGGCCCTGGAGGAGGGAGAGGTGGTGCAGACTGGCAAGTGTTCCAGGTGCTGGTGGAAGACATCATTGAGGAGGCTGAAGTGGTGGCGGAGGAGGAGCAGGGGAAGCTGTCCATACAGGAGCGGGAGGAGAAGCCATAGGACCAGGACCAGGAACATCCAAAGACAGGAGCCTCGAGCAACCAGCCCCCACTGGAGGCGCTGGAGGCCTTGGCAGCCCTGCAGGTGGAGCTGAGCTCCAAAAATGAGAAAACCCCAAAGCCACATCCAACACTTGGCCACTCAGCACCATCGCACAAGCAGAGGTGGAAAAGGCCTCAGATGCTTCAGGCTCAGGTGGTGGGAGCAGGCTCAAAGCTGCTTTTTAAGTTATGCAGGGCAGGACACACAGGTGAGTGAAGGCCAGAGGGAGTTTTCTGTTAAAAACAGATTATCTGGGGGACAGTCAGGCTTGGGTGGAGCTGAGCCCAAGGGGGCTTGGAATCCATACTCAGAAACCCTGTATGCCTCTCTCTTGCCTCTGCCTTCTAATCTGGTTAACACTCAGTCTGCCACCTGAGGCCACTTTTCCTGTGCACTTGCACACTCAAACTGTCCATTCAGTGACATATTTGTTTAGCACCTGCCTCTGGCAAGATTGTGTTCCAGGCATGGGACAGCCATGAGGAGACAGATAATAACCCCAGTCCTTCTGGAGCAGAAATTCTACTAGAGGCCAAACCCTCCTACCTCACCCCAATTCCCAGCCCTAGGCTGCAGGGCCACTCCTCTTTCACCCTTCTCGGTCCTGATGCTCTCTACTGTACTGAGGAGCCTCCATGGACCTACAGGTCTGCGCATCACAATCGCTCTGGGATTAACCACCACCCAGAACCCTGCTGGGATCCCATGGGTGGGGACCTTCCATTCTTCCCGGGGATTGGCAAAACACATGGCTCCTGGCCCTTGCAAGGGCAGGGTAGTATGGTTAGAACAACCCACTTTATTTAAGTTTGTAAATAAGTACACTTACTCATAGANGAACCCTGCTGGGATCCCATGGGTGGGGACCTTCCATTCTTCCCGGGGATTGGCAAAACACATGGCTCCTGGCCCTTGCAAGGGCAGGGTAGTATGGTTAGAACAACCCACTTTATTTAAGTTTGTAAATAAGTACACTTACTCATAGAGAAAATATGTTCATGTCAGACATGAAGTGATAACTGCTTGTGGGTGGACGAGGAGCTTCTCTGCCTTCTCTGGGATTCCATAAGGACAGTGAGGCAGTGTAGCCTTGGTTCCTAGGTGCTGCCCTACTGCACAGCCATCCAGGCCCTGCTCACCCTGGTCCGAGTCAGGGCATTGAACACACAGACCCAGGAGACCAGCTGGGGGCCCTTCTGCACAGCTCCCCCCCCCCCAGTTGCAGACCTGGATGACTGCTGCTCTGGGCTCCTGCCACCAGACCAGATGATGGCGCTTGCTGACAAGCTGTCCTTTGACACTGAGAGCTACTGGCAGAAGAGGGGCCAGGAGACCTTCTACCCATATGTGGGCATGAGGGACAGATGGGTGGAGCCCTGAGATGCACTTTGACCTGCAGGCCGGTCCTGGCCCCCCCCCAATCCCAATGGACACCTGCTCTGAGCCCCCAGCCTTGACCACTCCACCCCCATGCCACCCCACCCCTAGGTCAGGCTGACTCACCCCCTGTGGACAGAGGTTCACCTGAGCCCCTCCAGTTCCCTATCCCCTTCGCCTAACCTGTTCAGGGTGTCCTGACCATTTGGGAACCTCCAGGGGCAGGGTCCCCTCAAACCTAGTGCTTCCTCTGGGGAAGCCCCAGACCCACCCACAGTGCCCCAGCTGGTCCTGGGGCTCCTGTCCCCTGACTCCAGCCCTGGTATGCTAGGCCCAGGGCAGCACTGGGCCAGGCTGTGAGCACTCTCAATGCCCAGTCTGCCTGCAGGTCATTTTCATCATCACAGATGAGACCCACAAGTTCCATGGGCTATTGCTGCTGAGCCCGTGGTCTTACACCACATACTGAGGGAGCTAGTGGCTGACCGGCAGCCAGCCTGTGAGCCTGGACATGGTGCTATGGCAGACAGAGCCACCCCCAACCAGCAGGGTAGGCGTGTTCCTCGTGGGCACCAGGGTCACACTTCCCTGGGACATTCTGGGCACATGTCACAGAGGCAGGTGTCACTTAGGCTTCAATAAAGTTGCTGCTGGTGCCTGCAAGGTGGCTATGGTCACAAGGTAAGGTCGACAGGAGCTGCCACAGGAGGATGGGGGGAGGGTGTGAGCACAGGGGTTGGGCTAGTGAAACCACTGGGGGAACTGGGAGCACTTCTCCACATAGCCACACAAGGACACACAGCTCAGGTGAAAAATATAAACTTTTCCACTGTTTCCCCCTGAATTTGCCATGAAGTGATGGGACCAGATGCCATGATCCTAGTTTTCTGAATGTTTAGCTTTAAGCCAACTTTTTCACTCTCCTCTTTCATTTTCAACAAGAGGCTCTTTAGTTCTGTTTCAGTTTCTGCCATAAGGCTGGTGTCATATGTATATATGAGGTTATTGATATTTCTCCCCTTAATCTTGATTCCAGCTTGTGCTTCATCCACATCAGTGCCTCTCATGATGTACTCTGCATATAAGCTAAATAAGCTAGGTGACGATATACAGCCTTGACATACTGCTTTTCCTATTAGGAACCAGTTTGTTCCTAATGTTGTTCCATGATTAGTTGTTGTTCCATGAATGTTGTTATTCCATGATGAGTTCTATCTGTTGCTTCCTGACCTGCATATAGATATCTCAAGAGGCAGATCAGGTGGTCTGGTACTCCCATCTCTCTCAGAATTTTCCACAGTTTATTGTGATCCACATGGTCTAAGACTTTGGCCTAGTCAATAAAGCAGCAATAGAGGTTTTTATGAAATTCTTGCTTTTTTGATGATCCAGGGGATGCTGGCAATTTGATTGTTGGTTCCTCTGACTTTGGTAAAATCAGGTTGAACAGCTGGAAGTTTATGGTTCACATATTGTTGAAGCTTGGCCTGGAGAATTTTGAGCATTACCTTGCTACTGTGTGCAATGAGTGTAATTGTGTAACAGTTTGAGTATTCTTTGACAGTGCCTTTCTTTGGAATTGGAATAAAAACTGACCTTTTCCCATCCTGTGCCCACTGCTGAGTTTTCCAAATTTGTTCGCATATTGAGTGCAGTACTTTCACAGCATCATCATTTAGGATTTGAAATAACTCAACTGGAATTCCATCACCTCCACTAGCTTTGTTCATAGTGATGCTTCCTAAGGCCCACTTGGCTTCACATTCAAGGATGTCTGGCTCTCGGTGGGTGATCACACCATCGCGATTATCTGGGTCGTGAAGATCTTTTTTGTACAGTTTTTCTGGGTATCTTTGCCACCTATTCTTAATATCTTCTGCTTCTCCTCGGTCCACACAATTTCTGCCCTCTTTTGAGCCCATTGTTGCAGTAAACTTTCCCTTCATATCTCTGACTTTCTTGAAGAGATCTCTACCCTTTCCCATTCTATTGTTTTCCTCGTTCTTTGCACTGATCACTGAAGAAGGCTTTCTTATCTTTTCTTGCTATTCTTTGGAACTCTGCATTCAAATGAGTATATCTTTCCTTTTGTCCTTTGCTTTTCACTTCTCTTCTTTTCACAGCTATCTATAAGCCCTCCTCAGACAACCATTTTGCCTTTCTGCATTTCTTCTTCCTGGCGATGGTCTTGGTCAGTGCCAAGACATGAACCTCCATGCAAAGTTCATCAGGCACTCTGTCAAATCTGGTCCCTTAAATCTATTTCTCACTTCCACTGTATAATCATAAGGGATTTAATTTACATCATATCTGAATGATCCATTTTGCCTTTCTGCATTTCTTCTTCCTGGCGATGGTCTTGGTCAGTGCCAAGACATGAACCTCCATGCAAAGTTCATCAGGCACTCTGTCAAATCTGGTCCCTTAAATCTATTTCTCACTTCCACTGTATAATCATAAGGGATTTAATTTACATCATATCTGAATGATCTAGTGGTTTTCCCTACTTTCTTCAATTTAAGTCTGAATTTGGTAATAATGAGTTCATGATCTGAGCCACAGTCAGCTCCTGGTCTTGTTTTGCTGAGTGTATAGAGCTTCTCCATCTTTTGCTTCAAGAATATAATCAGTTTGATTTTGGTGTTCATCATCCAGTGATGTCCATGTGTAGATTCCTCTTGGATTGTTGGAAGAGGACAATGACCAGTGTGTTCTCTTGGCAAAACTCTATTTGCCTATGCCCTGCTTCATTCTGTACTCCAAGGCCACAGTTACCTGTTACTCCAGATGTTTCTTGACTTCCTACTTTTGCATTCCAGTCCCCTATAATAAAAAGGCTATCTTTTTTGTGTGTCAGTTCTAAAAGGTCTTGTAGGTCTTCACAGAACAATTCAACGTCAGCTTCTTAAGTATTCCTGGTCAGGGCACAGACTTTGATTACCATGATATTGAATGGTTTGCCTTGGAAACGAGCAGACATCATTCCATCATTTTTGAGATTGCATCCAAGCACTGCATTTTGGACTTTTTTTTTTTTTTTTTTTTTTTTTTTACTATGATGGTTACTCCATTTCTTGTAGGGGAATTTCGCACATAGTAGTACATATAATGGTCATCTGATTTAAATTCACCCATTCCAGTCCATATTAGTTGCTGATGGCTAAAATGTCGACATTTACTCTTGTGATCTCCTGTTTCAACACTTCCAATTTGCCTTGATTCATGCACCTAACATTCCAGGTTCCTATGCATCATTGCCCTTTACAGTATTTGGCCATGCTTTCATCACCAGTCACATCCACACCTAGGTGTCATTTTGCTTTGGCTCTGTCTCTTTATTCTTTCTGGAGTTATTTCTCCACTGATCTCCAGTAGCATATTGGGCACCTACCAACATGAGGAGCTCATCTTTCAGTGTCCTATCTTTTTGCCTTTCATACTGTTCATGGGGTTCTCAAGACAAGAATACTGAAGTGGCTTGACATCCCCATCTCCTGTGACCCACGTTTTGTCAGAACTCTCTACCATGACCCATCCCTCTTTGGCAGACCTACGCAGCACAGCTGATAGTTTCATTGAGTTAGAAAAGCTGTGGTCCATATGATTAGACCACTCCTTATCATGAACATGGAGTATCTCCTCACAACCGCCACTCCTGATCTTGGACGTGGGGTATCTCCTCTCAGCTGCTCACTGCTCCAGTGTGGCACAGCCACCACTCACTGTTGATGCTGTGTGGTGGAAATAAAACTGAAAGTTCTGGGATAAACGTGCTGATTACAGAATAATTTTAATCCAGCTTTCTTCAAAACACTAGTGACAATACTTGACATTTGTTTCACACTTTAGTTCATATCAGGTTTTTGTTTTGTAGTCTTTTCAGTGCTGTTTTCTAAAAAATAATTTATCTGGTTTTTCAATAAATCCTCTGGGCTCTTTCTTCAGCAGCTCTGGTCTGACATCTGGCTCTGGGACTGACGTAGGCTCCTCAGCTTCTTGGAGCCAGATTAACCCCAGCCTCTCAGTCCCACTTTCCAGAGTTGTAACAAGTCGTTAAGAGCACTCCATCCCTCCCACACACCTGCAAGCAGACAGCTGTGTCTAGAGGTCAGCAAGTACCACAGTCTAGACCCCAGTGCTCCTGGCAAATGTGGGGCAGGACAGACAGAGGGCAGGCAGATGGGTGCTGGGCAGTGTCCATGGCCAGACCTGGGAACAGTGGTTCCTGACCAGACCTCATGTAAACCTGAAGCTTTCTGACTCTCATCCCCTCCTGACCAGCCTTCCCATTCCTGTGTCCTGAGAGGTCTCTGCCCATGTGCTCTTTCTCCAGACCTGGCTTTTCTCTTTTTTTGGTCTGGGAAATCCCATGGACAGAGGACCCTGGTGGACCGCAGTTCATAGGTTCACAAAGAGTCTAACATGACTTAGCCAGTAAACAACAACAACAACTAATAGATGAGAAAGCGAAGGAAGGTTAAAAAAAAAAAAAGAACACAAAGCAATGAAAAATCCTGTCACTGTCATTAGAAGGTAACTGAGGACCTGCCNGGTGGACCGCAGTTCATAGGTTCACAAAGAGTCTAACATGACTTAGCCAGTAAACAACAACAACAACTAATAGATGAGAAAGCGAAGGAAGGTTAAAAAAAAAAAAAGAACACAAAGCAATGAAAAATCCTGTCACTGTCATTAGAAGGTAACTGAGGACCTGCCGTCACCCTAAGAAACTTTCAGATGAACACACAGTTGGAAACTGTACTGTGTTCCTATATCCTACCGTATACATTCCTGCTATAATCTGACAGCAAAGACTTGTCAAATAACAATAAGTATCATGATAATCAGTCTCTGCTATTCATTACTATACTCTACATTTTCAACACATATTTGTGTAATATTTGATCAGTGCCAGCAGGCATTTTCTAAGGGCTTCCCTAGGGGCTCAGGCAGCAAAGAATCTGCCTGCAATGCAAGGGACCTGGCTTTTATCCATAGGTGAGGAAAATCCCCTGGGGAAGGAACTGGCTGATGGCTAATGACTTCAGGACTTTTGATTACTAGAGAACTCATGGACCCACAGAACATTAATAGGTGACTGCCCTGCCAAAAGCCTCCATCTCAACACTAAGACTAACCCTCCCCAACGCCAGCAAGCTGTATTGCCAAACACCCCTTGCCTATCCTTCAGCCAGTTAGGGGTGCAGCCTTTCACATTGGCAGACAGGCTGCTCAAAGCCATACTGAACCCATACATTCCAAACCACACTAGTGGACACAGCCCCTGCCTTTCAGAAAGACACAATCTAGCTCCACCAACAAGAACACACACACAAATCCCCCTAACCTGGAAACCATCACAAGGCATTGGTTCAATCCCACTCAGGTAGACTGAGTGTGATTCAGAGGTAGACTCCATAGTTAAGAGGAACCACACCCTTTCAACTGAGAAAGGGATCACAAACAGTAAATTAAACAAAATGAAATTACAGAGAAACGTCCAGCAGATGAAGGAACATGGCTAAAACCCAAAGGACTGAACAACAAAAATAAGCAAATGAGCCCTAGGTAACTTAAAAGCTCCAGGTATATGCCTCCTCCCTGCCTGATCATAAGCAAGCTTTCCCACCCACCAGTCAACCACAGCTTAATTCTTATTGCTTAGGAACACATAGATTGGCCCCACCCCAGCTCCATCCATTCCAGTCAGCACACAGACCACCCCACTTCCATCCATGCCAGGTCAGCACACAGACCCCCCCAGCTCCATCCATGCCAGGTCAGCACACAGACCACTCCACCTCCATCCATGCCAGGTCAGCACTAAACCACCCCTGCTCCATCCATGCCAGGTCATCACACAGACCACCCCAGCTCCATCCATGCCAGGTCAGTGCACAGACCACAGCAGCTCCATCCATGCCAGGTCAGTACACAGACAACCCCACCTTCATCCATGCCAGGTCAGCACACAGACCCCCCCCAGCTCCATCCATGCCAGGTCAGCACACATACCACCCCAGCTCCATCCATGCCAGGTCAGTGCACAGACCACAGCAGCTCCATCCATGCCAGGTCAGTACACAGACAACCCCACCTTCATCCATGCCAGGTAAGCACACAGGCCACCCCAGCGCCTTCCATGCTAGTGCACAGACCACCCCACCTGTATCCATGTCAGATCAGCACACAGACCACCCCAGCTCCATCCATGCCAGGTCAGCACACAGACCACACCAGTCCCTTCAATTCCAAGTCAGCACTCAGACCACCCCAGCTCCGTCCATGCCAGGTCAGTGCAGAGACCACCACACTTCCATCCATGCTAGGTCAGCACACAAACCACCCCAGCTCAATCCATTCCAGGTCAGTACACACACCACCCCACCTCCAGATTCCCAACCTGAGGATTTGGCAAATGGACTGAGAATCCCGAGGGAGTTAGACTTTGGAGGCCATTGGGATTTGATTATAGAACTTCCACAGAAGGGAAACAGACTTGTGGAGGGCACAAATAAAACCATGTGCACACCAGGACCCAGGAGAAAGGAGCAGTGACCCCACAAGAGACTGACCCAGACTTGCCCATGAGTGCCCAGGGGCCTCTGCTGTAGGTGCGGGTCAGTCGTGGCCTCCTGCAGTGTTGGGGGCACTGGGACCTTTTGAAGGAGGTCTCCATTGTCTTAATTACCTCCACCATGGTTTGGTCTCAGGTAAAACAACAGGGAGGGCCACAGTCCCACACATCAACAGAAAGCTGTGTTGACGGGCATTTAACATTCATAAGGTCCAAGTGTTTCTAAGTAAACAACAACTGATCTCCTGGAGTCTTCTAGAGGTAATCATTAAAAAAGAATTCATAACCGGGTAGACCGTCACAAAGCCAATTTTAACAGGTACCTTTAACTCACACTTAAAAAATACCACTTGAAAAGATGTCAAAATTGCTAAATATTAGGGAAGGGTGTTTGGTATCACCTCACACCAATCAGAATGGTGATTGTCAAGCACTCTGCAAAGGTTAAATCTGTGCGATGCCATGAAGAAAAGGGAACCATCCACCTCCATTGCTGAAAAGAAATAGGAGAAAGCCACTATGGAGGAGAGCATGAACGTGCATCAATAATGAAAATGAGAATGAAATTAGAATATCCCTCAAACCATACACAAATATAAACTTCAAAGAAGATAAAGATCTAAATGTCAGACAGATACTATACAATTTTGAGGACAATATGGGGGGATATGCTGCAACATCAATTCCACTAAATGTGCCCACAATAATGAAAAATGAATCAAAACTAAGAAACTGAATTAACCTTAAAAGCGTTTGCACAGCAAAAGAACCTTAAATGAAAGAGAAAGACAGTCCTCAGAATGGGAAAAAATATTTGTAAACAAAGACGTCCATAAGGAATAAAGAAGATGGAGTACATAGATGATGAACCGTCACTCAGCCATAACAAGCAGGAAAGAATGCCATGGGAGGCCTCAGGGAATAAAGTAGAGATGATCATAGCAAGTGAGGTGAGGGAGACAGGGAGGGATATTAGCATATCACTTGTAGCTAGGATCTAAAATTGGATACAGATGACTTTCTTTACCAAAGAGAAACAGTCTCACAGACTCAGAAAATAACCAGTGGTCCCCAGAGAGAAAAAAAAAAAACTGTGGGATAGGGAGTAATGAACTGATTCATTCTAACATAGAGAGGCTGCTGCTGCTGCTGCTGCTGCTGCTAAGTCACTTCAGTCGTGTCCGACTCTGTGTGACCCCATAGACGGCAGCCCACCAGGCTCCCCCGTCCTTGGGATTCTCCAGGCAAGAACACTGGAGTGGGTTGCCATTTCCTTCTCCAATGCATGAAAGAGAAAAGTGAAAGTGAAGTCGCTCAGTCTGTCCGACTGTTAGCGACCCCATGGACTGCAGCCCACCAGGCTACTCCATCCATGGGATTTTCCAGGCAAGAGTACTGGGGTGGGGTGCCATTGCCTTCCCCGAACATACAGAGGCTAATATCATTTAAAACAACAACAACAACAATCCACCAGGAACCACTGTGTAAACAGGAATCCTATTCAACACTGTAACATCTTATATCGGAAAAGAACCTGGAAGAAAAGATATACTCGTCTATGTACAAGTGAATCAAATTGCTGTCGATACAAATAAAAACAAAAAACACCCACAGCCTTGTCATTCAACTACATATGGCAATTCAAATTAGGGAATAAAAATACAAAAAAAGGAATCAGAAAGGCTGACTCTACTGTTCTCAGGCCATGGTGACCCGGCTGTTGTCACATCCTTGTAGCCTGAGCTGGTTTTGGTTCCAAGCCTGGAGGGTCTCAGTGCAGATGAAGCTGGGAGCATGGGGCAGGAAATGTGACCCCACAATGGACCTGGGGTGCCTCCTTCCCTCTGCAGGCACAGCCAATCTCCAGATGCAGGTGGAACCTCCTGCAGAGAAACCAAGCCTACATCACCCAAGAATTGGTGGAGCCTCCAGGCTGGAACAGGTTTGCAAGGTCCCCTGGCCACTCTATGTCCGCTAGGCCGGGGTTTCTACCTCCAGCCTCCATTCTTAGGGTCACCCCACCTACAGATGACAACACCCTCTGCAGAGTGGTGTCCACAAACTGGGATGTGTCCTGGGGACCCCGGGTAAGGGGGAAGGAGAAATGAGGCTCAAGCCTGGGCACATTCCACTCTAGCTGACAATCAATGAACAGAGTTTTCCATGAGACTCAGTGACTGAGGACCAGAGTGGGGCAGGAAGCAATGCTGTTTCCTTAGAACTGTCTTCCAGAAAAACAACTTTAAACCTAATGCTTCTTGGCTCTTCATATTCACAAGGCCTGTGGTACTCTAAATGACCCCTCCCTTCCAGTCATGTCCCAGGGTAGATCATCAGACAGGAATTCAAAACAGGGCCACCTTTCAAGAAAAAAAAATGTCAAGAGGTAAACTGTAGTCACTCTGTACAGTATTGAAAAGCACCTGGAAAGTTCATCCAGCTCACTATGTATTCAGTTCAGTTGCTCAGCTGTGTCCTACTCTTTGCAATCCCATGGACTTCAGCATGCCACTATGTATTAAATCCATGCAAATCAAAACTCCCATGAAAACTCCCACAGATCAGAGTGGCCACTGTCTAAAAATCTACAGAGAATAGGGGCTGCAGAGGATGGAGGCAAAAGGGAATTCTCCTACACTTTCAGTGAGGGTGTAAATGGGTGCAGGAACTATCAAAACCAGCAAGAGGTTTTCTTTTTCAACTAAACACTCAGAAACCACATGGCCTGAAAATCCCATGTCTGGGCTCAGACCCAGAGAAAATCAGAATTCACAGTGACCCATACACCTTGTTTTCAGGGCAGCTTGATTGGCAATGGCCAAGAACTAGAATTGTTACTGGCCAAAATCTTGGCTTTCTCTGCCCAGTGAAGCCAAATAAAAAAATACGGAGACAGAGTTTGAAAGAGATACGAAGGTTGCTTTTATTCTCAAGCCAGCAGAGAAGGGAACACAGTAGGGTCATGCCTCAAGGACTGAGTACCCTCCCACCCTTCGCCTATGTTGAGTCTAGGGGCTTATCTAAGGGAAGGGCTCACAGTCAGGTGTCAGTGATGAGGAGCAAAGTGGGTAGGATCTAGATCACTTCCTCGTGCATGTTTTCAAAGACAGTCTTAGACTGAAGTCAATAACCCAGGAACTGACTCTGGCAGTTGGGGTGGCTTCACGGCCTTCTTTCTGATATGTAAGTACAAGGGGAAGGGTGTTGTAAGGGTAACCACCAGATAAAAAATGTATTTAGCATAAAGTCCAAGGAAAAAAGTGTTACTTGTAGTTCCTGCAGAGTTAGGGGGCAGATAATCAAACTTGGTCACAGGCATTCAGAGTTATGAGTAGTTAAAATAAAACAACTAGGAATGTTCAGGCATGCTCACTGTTTTCTTGATCTCCTTTGTTCTCAAAAAAGGGAAAGAATAAAATACTCATTTCTCTTTTTNGTGTTACTTGTAGTTCCTGCAGAGTTAGGGGGCAGATAATCAAACTTGGTCACAGGCATTCAGAGTTATGAGTAGTTAAAATAAAACAACTAGGAATGTTCAGGCATGCTCACTGTTTTCTTGATCTCCTTTGTTCTCAAAAAAGGGAAAGAATAAAATACTCATTTCTCTTTTTTTTCCTTTGCATGTATTCTCAGTTTCTTCAGTCATGTCCAACACTTTGTGACCCCATGGACTGTAGCCCGCCAGGCTCCTCTGTCCATGAGTTTCTCCAGGCAGGAATACTTGAGTGGGTTGTCATGCCCTTCTCCAGGGGATCTTCCCCACTCTGGTTCTGAACCCACATCTCCTGCATTGGCAGGTGGATTCTCTCCTGGCTGGGCCACCAGGGAAGCCCTCCCTGCAACAAATTCGACGAAGCTATTCATCGACAGGAAAATGAAGTCAGAGTGGTGCACCTATGCACTGGAATGCTACCCAGCCCTGAATCACAATGCAATAATGCCAGTGACAACAGCGTGGATGGATAGAGTGAATACCATACTAAGTAAAGGAAGGCCGATAGAGAGACAAATATCAGATGGTATCACTGACAGCTATCTTCTTGAAATTAATGCAAATGTAGGCTATTCCACAGTAGAAACAGACTCACAAACTTAGAAAACCAACTTATGATTATTAAAAAAATGTTAGGGATGTGGGATAAATGAAGAGTTTGCAAGGAACAAACAGGCGTTAATATACGTTAAACAGATAATCAGGAAAAACTGTTGAATAGCAAATGGCAGCCTACTGGAGACACTGTACTCTTCTCTCTGGGGAAAATGAACCCAAGGAAGTATTGATAAATGTCTGTGTATCTCTGAATCCAGCTCCTGTACACCTGAAACAAACACAGTATCAGAAATCAACCCTACTGCAAAATAAAACAACAATGAATGCACAGAAAAAGAAATTTACAGCAGGATCCTCTATGACCCACCCCCCAGAGTCATGGAAATAAAAGCAAAATAAATACAAGGGCCCTAGTTAAACTTAAAATCTTTTTCACAACGAAGGAAAGTATAAGCAAGGTGAAAAAACAGCCTTCAGAATGGGAGAAAATAATAGCAAACGAAGCAACTGACAAAGAATTAATCTCAAAAATATACAAGCAGCTCCTATAGCTCAATTCCAGAAAAATAAACGACCCACTCAAAAAATGAGCCAAAGATCTAAACAGACATTTCTCCAAGGAAGACATGCAGATGGCAAACAAACACATGAAAAGATGCTCAACATCACTCATTATCAGAGAAATGCAAATCAAAACCACAATGAGGTACCATCTCACTCTGGTCAGGATAGCTGCTATCAAAAAGTTTACAAGCAATAAATGCTGAAGAGGGTGCAGAGAAAAGGGAACCCTCTTACACCGTTGGTAAGAATGCAAACTAGTACAGCCACTATGGAGAACTGGGTGGAGATTCCTTAAAAAACTGGAAATAGAATTGCCATACGACTCAGCAATCCCACTGGGCATACACACCAAGGAAACTAGAATTGAAAGAGACACGAGTACCCCAATGTTCACTGCAGCACTGCTAACAATTGTCAGGACATGGAAGCAACCGAGATGTCCATCGACAGATGAATGGATAAGAAAGCTCTGGTACATATACAAAATGGAATATTACTCAGCATTAAATGAATGAATGCATTAAATAAATTAATGCCTTGAAAAGAATGCATTTGAATCAGGTCTGATGAGGTGGAGGAAACTGGAGCCTATTACACAGTGTGAAGTAAGTCAGAGAGAAAAACACCAATACAGTATAATGAAGTGAAGTGAAGTCACTCAGTCGTGTTCGACTCTTTGCGACCCCATGGACACTAGGCTGCTCTGCCCATGGGATTTTCTAGGCAAGAGTACTGGAGTGGGTTGCCATTTCCTTCTCCAGGGACTCTTCCCAACCCAGGGATCAAACTCAGGTCTCCTACATTGTAGACAGACGCTTTACTGTCACTAACACATATATATGGAATTTAGAAAGACGGTAACGATGACCTTGTATGTGAGACCACAAAAGAGACACAGATGTAAAGAACAGACTTTTGGACTGTGTGGGAGGAGGCAAGGGTGGGATGATTTGAGAGAATAGCATTGAAACATGTACATTACCATATGTGGAAGAGATCGTCAGTCCAGGTTTGATGCATGAGGCAGGGTGCTCAGGGCTGGTGTACTGGGATGACCCTGAGGGATGGGATGAGGAAGGAGGTGGGTGGGAGGTTCAGGATGGGGAACACATGAACACCCATGGTTGATTCATGTTAATGTATGGCAAAAAAACACTACAATATTGTAAAGTAATCAGCCTTCCATTAAGATAAATAAATTAATTTAAAAAAAAGAAATTTACTCTGAGGGAGAGGGAGAGGGAGAGGGTGGGATGATTTGGGAGAATAGCATTGAAATATGTATACTATCATGTAAGAAACGAATCGCCAGTCTATGTTCGATGCAAGATACAGGATGCTTGGGGCTGGTGTATGAGGATGATCTGGAGGGATGATGGTGGGTGGGAGGTGGGAGGGGGGTTCATGTTTGGGAGTTCGTGTA
>SJYX01014517.1:154580-282579 GCA_006410675.1 Oreotragus oreotragus | reverse complement strand
GCAATATGTAAGACAAATGCTAACAAGTATGAAAGGGGAAATTAACGATAACACAATAATAGTGGGAGACTTTAATACCCCACTAACACCTATGGATAGATCAACTAAACAGAAAATTAACAAGGAAGCACAAACTTTAAATGATACAATAGACCAGTTAGACCTAATTGATATCTATAGGACATTTCACCCCAAAACAATGAATTTCACCTTTTTCTCAAGTGCACACGGAACCTTCTCCAAGATAGGTCACATCCTGGGCCATAAATCTAGCCTTGGTAAATTCAAAAACATTGAAATAATTCCAAGCATCTTTTCTGACCAAAATGCAGTAAGATAGGATCTCAATTACAGGAGAAAAACTATTGAAAATTTCAGCATATGGAGGCTGAACAACATGCTGCTGAATAACAAACAAATCACAGAAGAAACAAAAAAGAAATCAAAATATGCATAGAAATGAATGAAAATGAAAACACAACATACCAAAACCTGTGGGACACTGTAAAAGAAATGCTAAGGGAAGGCTCATGGCAATACAGGCATACCTCAGGAAACAAGAAAAAAAGTCAAATAAATAACCCAACTCTACACCTAAAGCAACTTGAAAGTTAAGAAATTATGAACTCCAGGGTTAGTAGAAGGAAAGAAATCTTAAAAATTAGTACAGAAATACAAAAGAAACAAAAGAGACCATAGCAAAAACCAACAAGTCCAAAAGCTGGTTCTTTGAAAGGATAAATAAAATTGACAAACCATTAGCCAGACTCATCAAGAAATAAAGGAAAAAAAAAAATCACTAAAATTAGAAATGAAAATGGAGAGACCACAACAGACAACACAGAAATAAAAAGGATCATAAGAGACTGCTATCAGCAACTATATGTCAATAAAATGGACAACTTGGAAGAAATGGACAAATCCTTAGAGAAGTACAACTTTCCAAAACTTAACAAAGAAGAAATAGAAAATCTTAACAGACTCATCACAAGCACGGAAATTGAAACTGTAATCAGAAATCTTCCAGCAAACAAAAGCCCAGGTCCAGACAGCTTCAAAGCTGACCAAAAATTTAGAGAATAGCTAACACGTAGCCTACTCAAGATCTTCCAGAAAATTGCAGAGGAAGGGAAACTTCCAAACTTATTTTATGCAGCCACCATCACCCTAATACCAAAATCTGGCAAATATGCCACAAATAAAGAANGAGGATGAGATGGCTGGATGGCATCTTGGACTCGATGGACATGAGTCTGAGTGAACTCCAAGAGATGGTGATGAACAGGGAGGCCTGGTGTGCTGCGATTCATGGGGTCGCAAAGAGTCAGACACGACTGAGCAACTCAACTGAACTGAACTGAAGACAGCATATTAAAAAGCAGAGACATTACTTTGTCAACAAAGGTCCGTCTAGTCAAGGATGTATGAATGTGAGAGTTGGACTATAAAGAAAGCTGAGTGCCAAAGAATTGATGCTTTTGAATTGTGGTGTTGGAGAAGACTCTTGAGAGTCCCTTGGACTGCAAGGAGCTCCAACCAGTCCATCCTAAAGGAAATCAGTCCTGAGTGTTCATTGGAAGGACTGATGCTGAAGCTGAAGCTCCAATACTTTGGCCATCTGATGTGAAGAACTGACTCATTTGAAAAGACCCTGATGTTGAGAAAGATTGAAGGCCGGAGGAGAAGGGGACGATGGAGAATGAGATGGTTGGACGGCATCACTGACTCAGTGGACATGAGTTTGAGTAAACTCTGGGAATTGGTGATGGACAGGGAGGCCTGATGTGCTGCAGTCCATGGGAACGTAAAGAATCAGACATGACTGATCAATTGAACTGAACTGAAGGGGTGTAAAATGATTTTTTCATTATGCTTTTTATTTGCATTTCCCTAATTATTCAAGATGTTAAGAATCCTTTCAAGTGTATACTGGTCATGTATATAGCTTTCTTGGAGAAATGCATATTTAGATCCTTTGCTCATTTTTTAAAATGGGCTGTTTTTAATTGTTGAGTTTGCAAGTTTTTTATATGTTAAAAGTCTCTCAAATGATTTGCAACTATTTTCTACAGTGAGTTGACTTTTTACTTTCTTGATGGTGTTCTCTGAAGCACAAAAGTTTTAAAGTTTTATTAAATCTGACTTGTCTTTATTTTTCTTTTCTTGTGTTTTGGTGTCATCTGTAAGAAACCATTGACTAATCCAAGATGATAAAGATTTATACCTATGTTTTATTTTTAAGAGTTTTATAGTTTTCACTGTTACATTTAGGTCAGTGATGCATTTTGAGTTGATTTTTGTTAGATGTAAAAAAAAGGGGGGTTCACTTTTATTCTTTTGTATGTGGTTATTCAGTTATATAAATAACCTCAGATATGCATTTGACACCACACTTATGGCAGAAAGTGAAGAAGAACTAAAGAGCCTCTTGATGAAAGAGGAGAGTGACAAAGTTTGCTTAAAACTCAACATTCAGAAAACAAAGATCATGGCATCTGGTCCCATCAATTCATGGCAAATAGATAGGAAAACAGTGGAAATAGTGACAGACTTTATTTTGGGGGGCTCCAAAATCACTGAACACAACATTCAGAAAACGAAGATCATGACATCTGGTCCCATCAATTCATGGCAGATAGATGGGAAAACAGTGGAAATAGTGACAGACTTTATTTTGGGGGGCTCCAAAATCACTGCAGAAGTTGATTGCAGCCATGAAATTAAAAGTCACTTGCTCCTTGGAAGAAAAGTTATGACCAACCTAGATAGCATATTAAAAAGCAGAGACATTACTTTGCCAACAAAGGTCCATCTAGTCAAAGCTATGGTTTTTCCAGTAGTCATGTATGGATATGAGAGTTGGACTATAAAGAAAGCTGAGCAGCAAAGAATTGATGCTTTTGAACTATGGTGTTGGAGAAGACTCTTGAGAGTCCCTTGGACTGCAAGGAGATCCAACCAGTCCATCCTAAAGGAAATTAGTCCTGAATACTCATTGGAAGGACTGATGTTGAAGCTGAAACTCCAATACTTTTGCCACCTGATGTGAAGAGCTGACTTCATTAGAAAAGACCCTGATGCTGGGAAAGATTGTGGGTGGGAGGACAGAGGATGAGATGATTGGATGGCATCACCGACTCAATGGGAATGAATTTGAGTAAACTCCAGGAGTTGGTGATGGACAGGGAGGTCTGGTGCACTGCAGTCCAAGGGGTCACAAAGAGGCAGACATGACTGAGTGGGTGAACTGAACTGAGCCAGTTATCTAGCACCATTTGTTGAAAAGACCATTCTTTAAATTGTTTTGGCACCTTTCTTGAAAATCAATTGACTATAGATGTATAAGTTTATTTCTGGAATCTCAGTTCTATTCCATGAGTCTGCATGTCTATCCTTGTCCTAATCCACACCATTTTGATTTACTGTAGCTTTGCATCAAGTTTTGAAACTAGGAAGTGTGAGTACTCCAACTTTGCTCTTCTTTTTTAAGATTGTCTTCCTATTCTAGCCCCCTTGCATTTCCATATGAATTTTGGAATCAGTTTTTATTTCTTTAAAAATAAAACAGGCACCTGGGATTTTGAAAAGTATTGTATTTTCTCTCTAAAACAGTCAGGGTATTTTGCATTTTAACAATATCAGTTGTTCAGTCCTTGAACATGCACTGTCTTTCCACGTATTTAGATCCTCTAATTTCTTTCAACAATATTTCATAATTTTCAGTTTAAAAGACTTGCAGTCTTTGAAACACTTATTCCTAAGTATTTTATTCTTTTTGAGAGTGGGATGGAAATAGAATGAGTTAAAATACCATAGAGCTTACTGTTCTCACAGAGATTGTCATTTTTATTGAATGAATGTTCTTCTGGTTATAGTAAACTTTTGGTTAATTTTCAACGTTTTGAAGTAGTTGATTTCAACCACTTTTGTCAGTGTCTCATTTCTTTCATGGAGAAATGAATTTTTCTGAAGTCTTTTCTACCAGAAATCAGAACTATTATTTATACCACTGCCTTATATTGGTTAACCTGCTGCTCTCTGTGGAAATTTGAGACACAGAGACAGGTGACTCAAAAAAGAGGTATGAAGCAGAAGTTTATTGGGTCACAGGGCATCTTGGAGGGTTTATTAAGTTCCCATTACTAGGACCACAGAGTGGTGTAACTAAGATGTGGTATAACTAGACATTGTTGCTCCATGAACCAGAAACGAGAGAGCCATCAAGTGTCCAATAATAAGGCATGTTTCTTTTTACAGGTTCAAACCAGGAGGAATATCATTACGTCCAAAATCTAAGAATGACAAATGTATTTTAAGTGTCAACTTTAATCAATTTATAGTTATAACCTGGTGTTGAGAAGATTCTGTGATCATATGTGACAGTGCCAATCACTGTATCAATCTAGTCCAGCTAGAAAATAATGACCACTGAAATAGGGTGAGTGTGGAGAACAAAGGTATAATTTAGGAAGCTGTGGGCAGAGTTAAATGAAGTTAATAAGGAGCACACTATACTATAGCCAGAAATAGTGATGACCACTTCAAGGCCAAAAGGACCTTTGATAGGATTGATTAAAGAAATGAGTTTTATTGACTGATGCACAGGTCGTCTTCTTTTTTGCCATTTCTTTTCCACAACTGAGATTAGTTGTAGTAAAATCAAGACTTTGTCCTTTAAAATTTCAGAATTTCATCTTGAAAATGCTTGGTTATACTTTTAGAGCTAAATAAATTAAATTATTACATTCTTCTGTCAAACATTCCAACTCTATCTAATGGAGTGAGAGG
The DNA here is from genome assembly GCA_006410675.1 of Oreotragus oreotragus. NCBI lineage: Eukaryota > Metazoa > Chordata > Mammalia > Artiodactyla > Bovidae > Oreotragus > Oreotragus oreotragus. Next base: position 277,791 of record SJYX01014517.1, on the reverse strand, counting down.
TGCTATATTACCAGACAATTTCACTATAGACTTAATTATCTTAATTAATCCTCACAATGGTATTGCTTTGTTTGAGGGCCTCTAAGATTGTTCTCACTTCTGACATTAACTGCAAGTTCTAGGGTCCCCAAGATTACCTTTCGTTGTTCAGTTATGCCTCTTTGTGACCCCATGGACTGCAGCACACCAGCTTTCCCTGTCCATCACCAACTCCCAGAGTTTGTTCACACTCATGTCCATTAAGTCAGTGATGCCATCCAACCATCTCATCTTCTGTCCTCCCCTTCTCCTCCTGCCCTCAATTTTTCCCAGCATCAAAGTCTTTTCCAATGAGTTGGTTTTTCACATCAGGTGGCCAAAGTATTGGAGCTTCAGTTTCAGCATCAGTCCTTCCAATGAATATCCAGGTTGATTTCCTTTAGGATTGATCTCATTGTCCAAGGGACTCTCAAGAGTCTTCTCCAGAATTACTGTTCAAAAGCATCAGTTCTTCAACAGTCAGCCTTCTTTATCGCCCAACCCTCACATTCATACATGAGTACTGAAAAAACCATAGCCTTGACTATATAGACCTTTGTCAGCAGGGTGTTATCTTTGGTTTTTAATACAGTGTCTAGGTTTGTCATAGCTTTTCTTCTAAGGAGCAAACGTCTTTTAATTTCATGGTTGCAGTCACCATCTGCAGTGATTTTGGAGCCTGAAAATAAAGTCTGTCACTGTTTCCATCTTTTCCCCATCTATTTGCCATTAAGTGATAGGACTGGATGCCATGATCTTAATTTTTTCAGTGTTGAGTCTTAAGTCAGCCTTTTTACTCTCCTCTTTCATCTTCATCAAGAGGCTCTTTAGTTCCTCTTCACTTTCTGCCATTAGGGTGGTATCATCTGCATATCTGAGGTTGTTATTTCTTCCAGTAATCTTGATTCCAGCTTCTGCTTCATCCAGCCTGGCATTTTGCATGCTGCTGCTGGTGCTGCTAAGTCACTTCAGTCGTGTCCAGCTCTGTGCGACCCCATAGACTGCAGCCTACCAGGCTCCCCGGTCCCTGGGATTCTCCAGGCAAGAACACTGGAGTGAGTTGCCATTTCCTTCTCCATTTGCATGATGCACTCTACATATAAGTTAAATAAGCTGGGTGACAATATACAGCCTTGATGTACTCCTTTCCCAGTTTTGAACCAGTCCATTGTTCCCATGTCTGGTTCTAAGCGTTGCTTGTTGACCTGCATACAAGTTTCTCAGAAGGCAGGTAAGGTGGTCTGATAGTCCAATCTCTTGAGGAATTTCCTACAGTTTGTTGTGATTCACCTTTAGGTTTAATAATTTGCTAGGAGTCATAGAATTCACTAAAGCTCTTATACTCACAGTTACAGTTTATTACAGTGAAAGGATACACATTAAAATCAGCAAAGTTAAAAGGCGCATAGGGCAGGTCCAGGAGAGATCCAAGCGTGAGCTTCCAGTTGTCTCCCCATAGACTTGTGGACAGAACTAACTTCTCTCGATCCTATGTTACAGACACATGAAATATTATCACCTGGGCTTTTGTGTCCAAACCTGAGTTTTGGTGTCTAGAATTTTTATTGTGCTTGGTCTGCTTTACAGCTTGACTTTTAAAAATACCTTCTCACTTTACCCAGCTCCCACCACAATGAAATATTGAAGCTTCTAAATACCAAAGCAGAAATAAGCATAAAGAAACAGAAATAACCTAAATAATGAAATTGTTTTTTTCAGGAGAGCTTAATCTGGAAACTCAGCATCTGTTAGAGCCGCAATTAAGATTCTAGCCTTAAAAACTCCATTAGATCATAGGCTTCTTCAACTCATTTGCTTGTGATTGTGAAACAAAGAGCTGAGAACTCTGGGCATCATTTTTGGGATGTTTCCTTCTAGTGCAAAGTTGATTAAAGAATGAGGAAATGTGATTACCTAAGAGTAAAATGTTAGGCATTCTTTATCTACAGAATTTAAAAAGATAGTTTACAGAATCATTTGAAGAAAGTTTTATAATAAAGAAGTTAATCAGGCTTCTCTGGTGGTCCAGTGGTTAGGAATCTGCCTGGCAATGCAAGGGACACCAGTTCATCCCTGGTCCAGGAAGATCCCACATGCCGCAAAGCAGCTAAGCACGTGTGCCGCAACTACTGAGCCAGAGCTCTGGAGCCCACGAGGTGCAACTACTGAGCCCTTGAGCTGCAAGTACCGAACCATGCGCCTTAGAGCCTATGCTCCACCACAGGAGAAGCCATCACGGTGGGAAGCCTATGCCTCACAGCTAGAGGGTAGCCACAAAGAACCCGTGCAGCCAAAAAATTGAGTCCATAAATCTTTTTTAAAAAAGTTTCTCAAAAATGTTAATTATCACAAGCAAGCAAAAAGTAACAGGAAAAGAAGGGGATAATAGAGGATGAGATGGTTGGATGGCATCACTGACTCAATGGACATGAGTTTGAGCAAGCTCCAGGAGTTGGTAATGGACAGGGAAGCCTGGTGTCCTGCAGTCCATGGGGTCGCAAAGAGTCAGACATGACTGAGCGAATGAACTGAACTGAAAAAGTAACCTATTTTCTCTCTTCCTCACAAAATTCACTCTTTCAGAGGTGTGAAGTCTGGTTATCCATCTTTGACTTTGTTGTATATATAACAGCACTGGGCTCTGCCTTCCTGGATGAAATACTATAGATCATCTTCAGCCAATGGCATTCTCTTCATAAATCTTAATAAGTTAGCAATGAATTTCTGTGGTCAAAAGGGCTTTTTCCCCTTCCTTTTTTACATTTGGATTTATAGCATGCCCTTTCCTGGGTGATTCTCCCTAATGGTTACATGTTGCCTGTGTCCTCTTTATACCATGAATTCAAATACCCAGTGAAATATCTTCTTACTAATAAGTATATATTTTGTATAACTCATTAGTAATTAACTTGGCTAATTTTCTTTTCCAAAAAACCTTTGTTGCACAATAGATTAAACCAATAGTTTCCAGACTTTATGATTTCATAGACTAGGAAAATTCCCAAAGTTTTTTCTGGGGGAACTAACATAGAGTTGTCAAATATTTTCTTTTGCCAAGTAAAGACTCTACAAGGAAAAAAAGATCCCTAAAATCTAGTATTGGAATTATTTTACAAAAAAACATTTTTGTAGTTAATACATGAGTTACTCAATATGATTTACTGATTTGTCTTATTTTTCTGCTTACATCCTGCTTTTTATTTCCAGGTTCAAGATCATTCTTTTAGTAATAATTTCAGAGAAGGTCAGTGGGTAATACAGGCCATTACTGTAAGTGATTAAAACCATGGACTCTGGGGAACAATGCCTGTGCTTGCAGCTGAATTCTACCAAAAATTTAAAGAGCTGACACCTATCTTACTTTCAAACTCTTCCAGAAAATTGCAGAGGAAGGTAAACTTCCAAACTCATTCTATGAAGCCACTGTCACCCTAATACCAAAACCAGACAAAGATGCCACAAAAAAATTGGGAGGGATTGGGGGCAGGAGGAGAAGGGGACGACCGAGGATTAGATGGCTGGATGGCATCACTGACTAGATGGATGTGAGTCTGAGTGAATTCTGGGAGTTGGTGATGGACAGGGAGGCCTGGTGTGCTGCAATTAATGGGGTCGCAAAGAGTCGGACATGACTGAGTGACTGAACTGAACTGAACTGAACGCATATATATGGAATTTGGACATAAGTTAATGATAACGCTCTATGTGAGACAGTAAAAGAGACAATGATGTATTGAACAATCTTTTGGACTCTGTGGGAGAGGGTGAGGGTGGGATGATATGGGAGAATGGCATCGAAACATGTAAAATATCATATGTGAAACAAATCGCCAGTCCAGATGTGATGCATGATACAGGGTACTTGGGGCTGGTGCACTGGGATGACCCAGAAGGATGGGATGGGAGGGAGGTGGGAAGGGGGTTCATGATGGGGAACACATGTATACTCATGGTGGATTAAAGTCACTGTATGACAAAACCAATATAATATTGTAAAACAAAATTAATTAATTAATTAAATTTAAATAAATAAAAGATTGTAAATAAAAAAATTAAATGGAATTCAATTTCCAAATTGGAAAAGAAGAAGTAAATCTCTCACTGTTTACAAATGACATGATCCTCAACACTGAAAGCCCTAAAAACACCACCAGAAAATCACTAGAGCTAATCAATGAATATAGAAAAGTTGCAGAATATGAAATTAATATACAAAAATCCCTGGTATTTCTATACACTAACAATGAGAAAACAAAAAGTGAAATTAAGAAACAATCCCTTTCAGCATTGCGATGAAAAGAATGAAATACTTTGGAATAAAACTACCTAAAGAAACAAAAGACCTGTATATAGAAAATGTTAAAACACTGATGAAAGCAATCAAAAATGAAACAAATATGTGGAGAAATATCCCATGTTCATGGATCTGAAGAATCAATATAGTGAAAATGAGTATACTACCCAAAGCAATCTATAGATTAAATGCAATCCCTATCAAGAGAACAAATAATTTCACAATGTGTATTGAAATACAGAAAACCTCGAATAGCCAAAGTAATCTTGAGAAAGAAGAATGGAAGAGGAGGAATCAATCTGCCTGACTTCAGACTATACTACAAAGCTACAGGCATCATGACCGTATGGTACTGGCACAAAGACAGAAATATAGATCAGTGAAACAAAATAGAAAGCCCAGAGATAAGTCCACACGTCTATGGACACCGTATCTTTGACAAAGAATGCAAAAATATACAATGGAGAAAAGACAATCTCTTTAACAAGTGGTGCTGGGAAAACTGGTCTACCAAATGTAAAAGAAGGAAACTAGAACACTTTCAACAACCACACACAAAAATAAACACAAAATGGATTAACGATTTAATCGCAGGACTAGAAACTCTAAAGTTCCTAGAGAAGAACATATTTAAAACCCTCCCTTACATAAATCACAGTAGAAATCTTTATGACACACCTCCCAGAGTAATAGAAATACAAGCAAAATTAAACAAAGCAGGCCTAATTAAACTTAAAAGCTTTTGCAAAACAAAGGAAACTATGAGCAAGGTGAAGACAGCCTTAAGAATGGGAGATAAAAATAGCAAATGAAGCAACTGACAAAGAATTAATTGCCAAGGTCCTGCCCTGGTGGATCCAGGGTGATTCGAAGGGGAGACGGATAGGCGAGGAAAATACTTATTTATTAACTAATATAAGATTAGATTAAGAAGAAATGGTGTAGTAGGAAAATTCAGTGGAGAAAAGAGGCTGAATAACTTGGTTTACATGGAAAACCAATAAAGTTCCAGACAAGGAGCTTGCACCATCTATGTTAGGCCACCGGCGTCCTCTTGAATATTGGGGGGGTGCCCCACCTTGGGCTCCCCCTCACGTGGATCTCAAAAGCTGGAACAAGTAAATAGACATGGTGAGCCTCCACGCCCCAGATGGGAATTCAGCCTGAAATTAGAGAGGTGACATGGGGGAAAACAGTCCAGTGACTTTCCCGTCCTCTATTGTTCAGAAGGCCTTTTATACTTTTTGATTATACATAGAGATCAATGGGTAACACAAAGTTATGCAGTGTTAGCAGCCCAGACTCATCAAAATCAGGCTTCTCTCTCTGCATACCTAGTTGTATACATAAGTCTTAGGTAATTTGCATCATCTTCTGGCCAAAAGGGCCAATTAACATTTTACAGCCTTTTTCTGATAAGGGTTTGTCAACCAGAAGACTTATTTGTGTTGATCTTCCCAAAGTCTGGTGCCACTCTCAGAAAGCACTAAATAAAGTTACATTCTTACATAGCAAAGATACAGCAACTTATAACAAGTAAAAGGAGTACAGTGATTTATAACAAAAGAAAAGTAATTAACTTAAAAGTCTAGTGTTGCTAACATCAAAACTACTATATCTTTTTCTATATCCTGTTTACATTGATTAACATCCTCCCAGGTGCCTAAAAGATAAAGAATATGGAGGCCTGGCATCAGTCATTGAGTCAACAGTGAAAACCCTCTATCAATATAATTTTTAACTCTTTAGAAAAGGCTCTGTATCGTTAATATGCTTTTAAGCTTTGTCCCTCTCGCAGTTGGGGGGCTGTTAGCAATTCACAAGCTGTAAGAGATCCGGGGGAACCTATTAGGCAAGCTAGAGAGCTATCAGAGGTGGTTTAATGGAAACATCCCTTTCAAATGCAGAAGACTAAAGCCCTGAGCTGACTTTGTCCAGAGAATATCAGAAGAGTGGAAAAGCAGAGTACAAAGGCTGGCAGATTTTTGGTTTGGGGGGTACATTCTCAGGAAATATCAGGGAGAATCCCTGAAGCCTGATCATGTCCTTGCATTTTGTCAGGCTTCATTCTTCATGACCTTGTCATGGGCGGGATTCTTCACGTTGGCTCCTGGCAATTAATCTCAAAAATATACAAACAACTCCATACCAGAAAAATAAATGACTCAATCAAAAAATGAGACAAAGAATTAAAGAGATTTTTCACCAAAGAAGACATACAAATGGCTAACAAAACACATGAAAAGATGCTCAACATCACTCATTATCAGAGAAATGTGAATCATAACCACAATGAGGGATCATCTCCCACTGGTCAGAATGGCTGCTATCAAAAAGTCTACAAACAATAAATGCTGGAGAGGCTGCAGAGTAAGGAACCCTCTTACACTGTTGGTGGGAATGCAACCTAGATTGGCCACTATGGAGAACAGTGTGGGAATTCCTTAAAAAATTGGAAACAGAATTGCCATACAACCCAGAAATCCCACTGCTGGGCAAACACACTGAGGAAATCAGAGCTGAAAAAGACATGTGTACCCCCAATGCTCAGCGCACTGTTTACAATAGCTAGGATATGGAAGCAACCTAGTTGTCCTTCAGCATGCAAATGGAAAGGAAAACCGTGGTACATATGACTCAGCTATTAAAAAGAAAGTATTTGAGTCACTTCTAATGAGGTGGATGAAACTGGAGCCTATTATACAGAGTGAAGTATGTCAGAAGGAAAAACACCATATGTATGGAAATTAGAAAGATGGTAATGATGACCACATATGTGAGGTGGCAAAAGAGACACAGATATAAAGAAGAGACTTTTGGACTCTGCGGGAGAAGGCCACGTTGAGATGACTTGAGAGACTAGCATTGAAACATGTATATTACAATATGTGAAAGAGATCACCCATCCAACTTTGATGCATGACATAGGGCACTCAAAGCCGGTACACTGGGAAAACCCTGAGGGATGGGATGGGGAGAGAAGTGGTCAGGGTTTCAGGATAGGGAATACATGTACACCCATGGTTGATTCAACTCAATATATGGCAAAACCACCACAATACTGCAAAGTAAGTAGCGTCCAATTAAAATAAATACATTAATTTAAAAGAAAAAGACCCATGTACATGCCATCTACAAGAAACCCACTTCAGACCTAAAGACACATATAGGCTGAAAGTGACAGGATGGAAAAATATATGGCATGCAAATGGGAATCAAAAGAAAGATGGAATAGCAATCCTCATATCATACCTTAAACTAAAGAAGATTACAATAGATAAGGAAGGATACTACATAGTGATGAAGGGATCAATACAAGATGAAGACATAGCAATTGTAAACATCTATGCCCCCAACACAGGAGCACCTTAATACATAAGACAAACACTAACAGATATTAAAAGAGAAACTGACAGTAAAACAATCATAGTCGACTTTAATACCCCACTCACACCAATAGACAGATCATCAAAACAGAAAATTAATACAGAAACACATGTCTTAAATGATACATGAGATGAGATGAATCTCATTGATATCTTCAGGACATGCCATCCAAATGGAGAAGAATATACCTTCTCAAGTGCACATGGAACATTCTCCAAGAAAGACCACAACTTGGGTCCCAAATCAAAATTAACAAAATTGAAATTGTATCAAGCATCTTCTCTGACCACAACACTATGGGACTGGATATCAATTAGAAGAAAAAAAAAAAAACTGTAAGAAACACAAACACGTGGCGATCAAACAACACTTTTATAAATAACCAACAGGTTACTGAAGAAATAAAAATGGAAATCAAAAACTTTCTAGGAAAAAATGACAATGAAAACATGACAACTCGAAAAGCAGTTCTAAGAGGGAGTTCAGTTCAGTTCAGTTCAGTCGCTCAGTCGTGTCCGACTCTTTGCGACCCCATGAATCGCATAGCACTGAAGAATTGATGCTTTTGAACTGTGGTGTTGGAGAAGACTCTTGAGAGTCCCTTGGACTGCAAGGAGATCCAACCAGCCCATCCTAAAGGAGATCAGTCCTGGGTGTTCATTGGAAGGACTGATGCTGAAGCTGAAACTCCAATATTTTGGCCACCTCATGCGAAGAGTTGACTCATTGGAGAAGACTCTGATGCTCGGAGGGATTGGGGGCAGGAGGAGAAGGGGACGACAGGATGAGATGGCTGGATGGCATCATGGACTCGATGGACGTGAGTCTGAGTGAACTCCGGGAGTTGGTGATGGGCAAGGAGGCCTGGCGTGCTGTGATTCATGGGGTCGCAAAGAGTCAGACATGACTGAGTGACTGAAATGAACTGAACTGAGCTCTTTCCAGGACATGAACCCAAATGCTAGCATCACTGACACCAGGGGACAAAAAGAAAGCTGTTCATGTTTCTAGCCAGGCCTCTGTCACACAGCTTCTGAATGATGAGTGAGATGGAGCTGTACTGGGCAACACTGTAGTATATATGCAGTCATCTTCACTTTTTTCACAAGTTGAAGGGAAGAAGAGTTGGGGTCACTTGATGCTTCTCTGGCCCTTACCTGGTCACCTAGTGACAACCTGAGTGGAAGTAATATCCTTTGTTCTCCCCAGAGGCGGGAGACCCCAGGCAAAGGGCAGACCAGGAGGGCCAGGAGACTGTGGAGACCTCCATCCTGATGAATGTGCCACATCCCTTAATCTGAGCTCTTCCTTTCCTTAACCCCCCAACAATCTAGAAATATGCTGTTTTCATCGGAATTGAAACCATTCATTGATACAGAAATCGGATTCTCCTGTGCGAGAAATTGCCACCTTTATCCTCTGACGTATCTTTGCTGGAACCTCTGTGACAGTGCTTTGCTGTTGTTGTTCAGTCTCTGCCATGTCCAGCTCTTTGTGACCCCATGAACTGCAGTATGCCAGGCTTCCCTGTCCTCCTCTCTCTCCCAGAGTTTGTTCAAGTTCATGTCCATTTTTTGCTTACTCAACTCTTTTGCCTGTGTTTTCTCCCAAGCAAAGGGGGCCCCAGAAAAATTTCAGAAGTTCCCAGGACAATCTCAGGGGTTTGAAACAGAGATGGTCCTGGGAAGTTTGTCCTAGAAGAGGGTCATTAGAAACATACCCTGGGAGATAAGTTGTTTAGCCTCCATCCTAGCAAGGGCCAGTATGTCCCTGATCCATTCTGTGTGCACACAGAGGGAACCAGGAACAGCTTGTCACTTTTCCTACCAGTGCTCTTTCTATCAAGCCCAAAGAGGCTTCTTGGATCTCACTTCATCCATCTCAAGATGAGGCATATTCAAAAGGTACAGTGTTTTGGTAGAAATCATTAACTCTCCATGCATTGTTTACTTTGGAACTAAACTAAACCTCCTTCAAGGTCTTAACTATATTGTCTCTATTTTTCAAGCTCAAGTCCACCCAAGGTAAGATCCAAGAGTTGAAAAATCAATCTTAGCAACTTATATTCCAGTTTTCAGCATTTTTCCAAACAGAATTTTTGAAAAACCGAAGGTCACCCTGAACTTACAACTTAACAAGTTGTTAAACTAAAAAACATTTGCCTCAAGTCAAACTTAAGGGCAAGTGAGGAGACTCATTTGTTCCTTTATTTCTAAGTTTATGTTCTGAATTCCTCTGGGCTAATAGGCTTTTAAGAATATGAAAGTGCTTAGGAAATAAATGAAGAAAAGCTAAACATCTAGAATGGAACTCATGAAAATGGTCAAATCTTAGCCTTGTACTCCTGCATTTATTTCAAAGACTTCATTTTTTAAAAATTACATTTGGTTAATGGTTTATACTTTTCATTTTCCATTGCTTCTTTGATCCTGACAACAAACCAGTGTGGAAGATTACGAAGTCCATTGAGTTAAAAGCTCACATATCTAGCAGTTAACTAAATCTGAAATTTTGGTCACATGATATACAGTCTTACACTCCGTGGCAGGCAGTAAGACTGTCAGAAATATTTCAGTCCTTCTAGCCATATGGCAGGAATGCACTTTCCTGCCCAGCTGAAATTAGGTGAGGCCAACATGACTTACTTTGATCATTGAAATGTGAGCAGCAGTGACACATGTCATTTCTTCGTGGAAGCATTTAATTGACAGTGCTTAGCTTCAGCCTCTCAATTATCTTTCTTTGGTGATTGTTGAAGCTGTCTCTTATACACATCTAGATGTGTATAAGAGACAGCTATTATACAGAGTGAAGTAAGTCAGAAAGAAAAAACACCAACAGAGTATATTAATGCATATATATGGAATTTAGAAAGATGGTAATGATGACCCTATATACAAGACAGCAAAAGAGACACAGATGTAAAGAACAGACTTTTAGATCTGTGGGAGAAGATGAGGGTGGGATGATTTGAGAGAATAGCATTGAAACATGTATATTATCATTTGTGAAATAGATCGCCAGTCCAGGTTCGATGCAGAGGCCAGGGTGTTCAGGGCTGGTGCACTGGGATGACCCTGAGAGATGGGATGGGGAGGGAAGTGAGAGGGGGGTTCAGGATGGGGAACACATGTACACCCATGGCTGATTCATGTGAATGTATGCCAAAAACCACCACAATATTGTAAAGTAATTAGCCTCCAATTAAAATTTTTAAAATTAAAGATTTGCACCTCCCTACTGGTGCCCGTCCTGCTGCTGCAATGACTAGCCTCCCAACCATGCCTCCTCCAGCACAAGAACTGTTGGCTACCACAATTCTAAAGGCCACTGAGGATCTGTCCCTGGTAACTGAAGCCAGCACACCCCTCATTGCAGTTGTTATCACAGTGGTCTTCCTCACTCTGCTCTCAGTCGTGATTTTGATCTTCTTTTACCTGTAGAAGAACAAAGGGAGCTACGTCACCTACGAACCTGCAGATGACAAGCCTAGCACCATTGTCCTAATGGAGAGTGACTCAGCCAAGGGCAGGGAGAAGGAAGGATATTTCATCTAGTGGTTCCCCAAGGAGCTTATCCAGGCTTCAGTGCTAACACACTACTTATTAGGTGAAAGTTTTACCTGAAACCCATGAGAAGCATCCATTGATATGGGTAGACCTGAGCTCCTTCATATGCAGAGTACATCATGAGAAACGCTGGGCTGGAAGAAGCACATGCTGGAATCAAGATTGCCGGGAAAAATATCAATAACCTCAGATATGCAGATGACACCACCTCAGCCATTAAAAAGAATGCATTTGAATCACTTCTAATGAGGTGGATGAAACTGGAGCCTATTATACAGAATGAAGTAAGTCAGAAGGAAAAACACCAATACAGTATACTAACACATATATATATAATTTGGAAAGATGGTAACGATGCCCCTATATGCAAGACAGCAAAAGAGACAGATGTAAAGAACAGTCTTTTGAACTCTGTGGGAGAAGGCAAGGGTAGGATGATTTGAGAGAATAGCATTGTAACGTGTATATTATCATATGTGAAATAGATCTCCAGTCCAGGTTCAATGCATGAGACAGGATGCTCAGGGCTGGTCCACTCAGATGACCCTGAGGGATAGGATGCAGAGGGAGGTAGGAGGGGAGGTTCAGGATGGGGAACACATGTACACCCATGGCTGATTCATATCAATGTATGGCAAAAATCCACTATAATATTGTAAAGTAATTAGCCTCCAATTAAAAAAAAAAGGAATGCCTGTGCTTGAATCCCCATTTGGCTACTGACTAGCTGTGTGACCTTGGGCAAGTTACTTAACCTCCCTGTGTATTAGTGTCATCATTTCTAATATGGTAAATATTAATAATATCTTAAAGTGTTATGGAGATTACTGATTACATATAAAGCACTTAGAATAGTGCCCTGTAAAATTGTATTACATAGAACTTGCTATTATTATTAATATGTATATGTTAGAAAATGTCCATGTTTTGTCTTCATTCTTGAATTACAGTTTAATTAAGCATGAAATACTATGTTGACCATTACTGCCTTCAGCATTTCAAGATACTACTCCAGCATCTTCTTAATATCTGTTGTTGTGAATGGAAAGTCTGTTGCCATTGTGATTGCCTTCCCTTTAATAGGCAAGAATCTCTTCTCTATTTGCTTCAAATCTTTCTTTCTTTATACTTGATGTTCTGTGGTTTCATTATTATGTGTTCATGTGTGAGTTTAATTGCATTTTTCTAGCTCAAAATTATTTGCTCCTACAAATTGAAGACTCACATCTTTCTTCAGTCCTAGAAAATTCTTAATCATTGTGTAAATTAGGATGAGATTCTGCTGCAAGTGACAAAAGCAAACCAAAAAAAACAGAAAAACTCTGAATCACAGTAATGTATATAATATAGAAGTTTCTTTCTTATATAAATTAGGCCTTCCAGGTGGTTTTTGATGATGCCTTGGGCTCAGGGACCTCGTCTATTTTATTGTTCCACCAGGCTTTGCAAGTAGATTCTGTGCTCAAACCTTAGCATCTGCATTCCAGTTACTAGGATGGAAAAAGTATAAAGAAGGGCCTACCTCCTCCTTTTAAGTATATTTCTGGAATCTGTTCTGCTGTTTTAGTTATATCTTAGAACACAGTCATATGGCCAGTCCAGATAGGTACAAGGGAAGCTGGAAAATACTGTCTTTAGTCTAGGCAACCAAATTCCCAGCTGAAAATGGGTGATTCTATGAATAAGGCAAAGGGAGAGATTGGTTACTGGAAACAAGTAGTAGTCTCCCTCATAGCCATTTTTCTGGTTGCAGATTTCTCACGTATTCCCTCTATTATGTCCTTCTGGAACTCTCCATAACTTTACATTCTAATATTCTGTTCTCTTTGCCTCCTTCTAATATGTTTTAATCTTTTTGTATTATATTCTGTGAGATTTATTCAGCTTTATCTTCCAATTTACTGCTTTCCTTTTGAGCTATGTTTTGTCTACTGGGTTAAGTTTTTTTTAATGATATATATTTTATTGAAGTATAGTTGATTTACCATATTATATTAAATTCAGGTGTACAGCATGGCGATTCAGTAATTTAACAAAGTATACTCCATTAAAAGTTATTACCAGATAATGGCTATAATTCCTTGTGCTACACAGTATATCCTTATTACTTACCTATCTGATACATAGGAGTTTGTATCTCTAAGTCCCATACCCCTAATTTGCCCCTCCCCATTACCCCATTACCTCTCTCCTTTGGTTACAGCTAGTTCTTTTTTTTTTTTTTTTACAACTAGTTGTGTTCTATATCTGTGAGTCTGTTTCTGTTCTGCATATACATTCTTTATATTAATTTTTAGATTTTACATATAAGTAATATCATACAGTAGTATTTATTGTTTTTTGACTTCACTTAGTACAATACTCTCTAGGTCTATCCATATCACTGCAAAAAATGATACTTTTTTATCTTTAGAATTTCTGTAACTTTTCCCCTGAAATTTGTCTGTTATTGTTAACTGTGTAGTTTTTATTCTTTTGTCTCAAATCATTTAAGTGTACTGTACTTACTTCATAGTCTCTCTGCCCTACTGTCTGTAATTCTTGGGGAATGAATTCTCCTAACTTCTTCCCATAAAATAGATAGACACACACACATGTTAGTCACTGATATGTGACTGATAGTAATAATGTTGGTCACTCATTCTTGTCTAACTCTTTGCAGCCCCATGGACTGTAGCCTGCCAGGTTCCCCTGTCCATGGAATTCTCCAGCAAGAATACTGGAGTGGGTGGCCATTCCCTTCTCCAGGGGTTCTTCCTGACCCAGGGATTGAACCCAGGTCTCCTGCTTTGCAGACAGATTCTCTACCATCTGAGCCACCAGCAAAGCCCTCTGTGTATGTATGTGTTTTCATCTCATCTTGGGCATTTCTTTCTATACTATCTCATGTATCTAGGATTGTAAAGGGTTATTACGGAGCAGTTTTGTATTTGTCTCTGCCAGCAGCCTTCAGGTTTTCGTGGTTTGAGCCAGCTTTTCTATTGCTACCTCTGTTTCAGTTTCCTGCACTATTCATGAATGCACATTTGGCCTACACGCCTGTGCACAGTTCAGTTTGGGAGATACGTCATGTGGGTGGTAATCATTCTTCTCTCTCTCCTAATTCTCAGGCTAATGAGAGGAGATATTCTAAAATCCTTTTCAAAGCAGCAAATCTCTTCTGGAATCCTGGCTGTATGTTAACCCCAGCTCCACTGCTTGGAATCTCAGCTCCCTTTTCAGCTCTGATATTAAAATCCCAGCCCTTAAGCCCAACTTCTGATTCCACTTCTTCAGTTGCCTCTTGAGCCTCACCCTTTACTCACCACTTTTTAGCATTCTCTTTATTTCTGGTATTGGAGAATTTTAATTTCTTGTTTTAGTGCTTAGTTGTATATTTCAACTTTTAAAATATATTTTATTGAGCTTTTATCTGTGTTAGGAATGATTGGTGTTTTCCATATCAACTTAGTCCATCATAGTGATAAAAAGTCTGGCAAATAGAATTTAAATCCCCAAAGCAATAGAATGAAAATCTTTTAATAAAAGTGTTGAAATTATTTACTTTGATACTTCTTATACTGTCTTTGTTTCCTCATTTGTGATGAGCCAGCATTGCCCTGTGGTTGACATTTTGGAATTAATGGACAAGAGCATTGGGATTAGATTCAGGTCCTCCCTCTGTTGCTTGGTAATTGCAGACTTGGGGAAATTACTTAAATTCCCTGAACCTATGATTAGCTGTAAATTTGACATATTATTATTTGCCTGCTTCATAGAAGTTTTATAAGGATCAAGTGAGATATTAGACTAAAAAATATGTTAAAGCTTAAATCACATAATGTAAATTTATGGTATTATTAATAGCAGTGTCAAGGATTGAAACCATTAACACTTTCATTAAGAAGGTTTAAAAATATTATGTGAAGAATTATGGTTTGTTTGATTTGTTATTGTTGTTTAGTTGCTGAGTTGTGTCCAACTCTCTGTGACCCCCAGTAATGAAAAAAAAGATCCTGTTTCCTGGTAAAAGCTATCATTCTATGAAAATACCTAATAAGGGAACTACATGGAAACATTCAAATATTCTGGCAAATTTAAGAGCAGCACTTAGGCTGACCGGCAGTTAAGTTTAATAGACTGTAGAATTTGTTGTGGAGAGAGACTCTTAGCAGTTAAAAACAGAGAATTGAACCTGAAAGGCATCATTGCTTTTTGTTATTGTTTATTCAGACAATGGATACTGGAAGTCCAATTACTATTTTGTGCGGAAACATAAAACCTTTATATAACGTAGAAAAGATGTCCTCATACTTGAAAATATTGAGAATGACAGACCTAGCCTATGGCAGTAGTCCACTAACTGGATCCAGACCCTCTATCCTTCACTAAAGCATATTGTCTGCGGAAGAAGGATTGTAGCAATGCTCAGTGATTATCAGTCAACTGCGAGGTCTATCTCAGAGTATCTGTGGTCTACTCATAATTAAAGTACTAAGTTTACAAATGATTTACCTAAAGAAAATTAAAGATTGACTGAAGATGGCAGACTGATCATACAGCTCTATCACTGCATACTAAATCTCATGTGTGTGTGAGTCACTCAGTCATGTCCAACTCTTTTGCAACCTCATGGTTGGGGCCCATCAGGCTCCTCCATCATGGGATTTTCTAGAAAAGAATACTGGAGTGGGTTGCCATTCCCTTCTCCAGGGGATTTTCCCGACCCAGGGATTGAACCCAGGTCTCCCGCTCCTGCATGGCAGGCAGGCTCTTTACTGTCTGAGCCACTGATTTGGGCTAAATCTCATAAAAATAGTTAAATGTTGGAATTCTTTTAGTCTGCTTTGTAACGAGACACCAGCTATTCCAGAGTTCTAGCTTTATGCAAATTTCAGTTCCAGCTTTCTACTTTGGAGGCTATAAGGTTCCAATTCTGTTTCAATGTGAATTAAAATTCAAGTCCAAAGCCTTTTTAAAAAATAGTGTATACTTTAACAAATTTTTTTTCAAGTCCATAGCCTTTAAGACCGCTCTCCAAATCTAACAACCTCCATTTCTTTCCCCAACACACCAAAGCTTGTTAAAATAATGAGGTAGTCTACAAATGAACTTATTTACAAAAAAGAAACAGATTGACAGAAAAAAAACAAACTTATGGTTACCAAAGGGAAAAGAGGGTTGGGTAGGGGTAAATTAGGAGTTTGGGATTGTCAGATACGAACTATTATATATAAAATAGACGGGTCCTCTGATACAGGGAAGCATATTCAATATCCTGTAATAAACTAAGATGAAAAAAGAATATGTACATGTATGTATAACTGAATCACTTTGCTGTACACCAGGAACTAACACAGCTTTATTATAAATCAGCTATACCTCAATAAAAAAATAATAAGGTAGTCTACATGTGTTGACAAGGAGAGATCTTCAAGATAGGAGTTGATACATAAAATAAGCAAGTTCTCTATTTTGGAATTGAGGGTTTCTCTGTTTTGTGAGCTGGGCTATGAATTTTATTGTTCCATTTTATTCAGCATTTCAATGTATTTGTAATGAAAGGGATTCACTATTTGGTTTAATCTGCTATGTTGTAAGAAGCAGAAGTCCCCAATACACAAATATTTAATAATGGCATTTGGTTGTTTGCAGTCTGTTAAAATGTCTTTAGTGAAGGAATAAAAATATACCTAGAGTCTTAACAGTACAATGGATAATAGAGTACAACTGATAAGTTCCCCTGGAAAGTTGTTGTGTACGTAAACACTCTTTTAGGCATCAGAGGAATACTTTACCTACTTCCACTTGTGTGCAACACAATACAACAAGCTTATAATAGATACATTTTTTGGCACAAAATGTATCAAAGAGAATAACTGGAAGAATTAACCATACCAAACTGAGCCAAAAAGGCAAAGAGTGAGTTAGTGCTAGAAAAAATTTAAGTAAAATAGAAATCAGTTTAGGAAATATTTTGATATTCTAGGTACTCATGTCTTTGAATTAAGTGGGTATGTTTGTCTATCTTGTACTGGGAGGAACGTTTTTAGTTTTCACACTCTTAACTGTGCATAAAAGGGTTCAAAATTTTAGAATAAGGAGGAAAATTCAAATATATGGGAGAATATTATCTTCTTAAATATAAATTTTATTTATAGTAATAGTGATGATGTGGTTATCTTGATCACTGATCAGTGTACATGATCTCATGCTTAATATCCTTATGAAGTTGCTATTATCCTAATTTTATGGATGAGGAAACTGACTTCTAGAGAGTTTAAGTAATTTATCCAAGGTCACATAGCTGATATGTGCTGGAGCCAAAATTTCAACCCTAGCTTGATTCTAAAGCCATGATTAACGACTATCTAACAGGGCCTCCCACTCCAGTGTTCTTGCCTGGAGAATCCCAGGGATGGGGGAGCCTGGTGGGCTGCCGTCTATGGGGTCGCACAGAGTTGGACACGACTGAAGTGACTTAGCAGCAGCAACAGGGCCTCTCATATTTGTTAATTACATCCATTGTTGTACAAAACAAAGTTGTTATATTTATAAATATGACATAGAAATATGTCTCATGTCCATCACTCATTGAAGACCACACTTGAATTTTTGGTATGTTTTATTATCTCTTTTTCATTTTCCCATTTGATATAAATTTTAATTTTTGAGGTTATTGATCAAAGAAAAAACAAACATGAGGGTCTTTATGATGATTCTGAAATTTCTCTACGTTCCAAGATTTATTTTTTTTCTGAAGAAGGTAATTTATCCTGATTTGTCTTGACTTTTTATTGGTGGACTTAAAGGATCATGCCTGGTGAGAAGAGCATTTACCACAGCTATTTGAAAGACTTTTGCAGTCTTCTCCCTTTTCTCAGGCCTTCTGGGGGAGGCATTGGCTGCCACTCTGATGTCTGTTTCTGATAAGTGAGTTTTAGTCTCTAACAACTCCTGGGAATTTTGTCGGCAGAGACCGGGTGAGATCATTTTGCTTTCCGCTGAGTTTCCTTTCTCTGTTTTTTTGGACTGTTCTGATGAGCGTGACCCTGAAGCATTCAGTAATACCTCTGTTCTCTCAGGAACTGTTGGCCTACTCCCTGGTTTTATCTCTGTCTGCACAAAAACTCCATGTCTCTGGAAAGGAAAACAAAGTTGATGTTAACCAGGGCACACAAGTTGCTGGAAGATGCAGCTGTGACCTGAGTTCATGTATTAGCTCAAGTCCTGGTTGAAACAGGCTCTTACTTCTGTGCCTGTTCATTAGCTGTCACCTTAGTCTGAAACTGTAGACTGAAGCAGCATAATAATTATTGCTGAACCATTCAAACAAAGTATGAACAAAGGTGCACCAGAAAATGAACAGGAAAGGAAAAACAAAGTCAGAGGAGCATCTCATTATCCCTCATTCTCAATTTTTCTGTCATTTGGATTGTATGAGACTATTCATATCAAATTTCCTTTCTTGCTCTTTGGGTTGCTATGGAAACAGTAGAAACTGCAGTTTAAAGACCTAAAGATTTATGATTGCATCGCAAACATCTATTAGTTCCAACAACTAATAGTTGTTGTGAAATGTTATTGTTAGCCATCATGAAATATGAAAACAAACATCTGTAGTTGGTAAAAAAAAAAAAAAAAAAACCCAGCAATTGGCTATTACATCACTGTTTAAATTTATAAACCTGATATACATCCCCCTGCTACACACATACAAAAATTTATCAAATTGCTTTGCTTTCAGTTCAGTTCAGTCGTTCAGTTGTGTCTAACTCTTTGCAACCCTATGAATCGCAGCACGCCAGGCCTCCCTGTCCATCACCAACTCCCAGGGCTCACTCAAACTCATGTGCATCTAGTCGGTGATGCCCTCCTCTGTCGTCCTCTTCTCCTCCTGCCCCCAATTCCTCCTAGCATCAGAGTCTTTTCCAATGAGTCAACTCTTCGCATGAGGTGGCCAAAGTATTGGAGTTTCAGCCTCAGCATCAGTCCTTCCAATGAACAGCAAGGACTGATCTCCTTCAGAATGGACTGGTTGGATCTCCTTGCAGTCCAAGGGACTCTCAAGAGTCTTCTCCAACACCACAGTTCAAAAGTATCAATTCTTCGGTGCTCAGCTTTCTTCGTAGTCCAACTCTCACATCCATAGATGAGCACTGGAAAAACCATAGCCTTGACTAGACGGACCTTAGTTGGCAAAGTAATGTCTCTGCTTTTTAATATGCTATCTAGGTTGGTCATAACTTTCCTTCCAAGGAGTAAGTGTCTTTTAATTTCATGGCTGCAACCACTATCTGCAGTGATTTTGAAGCCCCCCAAAAATAAAGTCTGACACTGTTTCCACTGTTTCCCCATCTATTTCCCATGAAGTGATGGGACCAGATGCCATGATGTTCCTTTTCTGAATGTTGAGCTTTAAGCCAACTTTTTACTCTCCTCTTTCACGTTCATCAAGAGGCTTTTTAGCTCCTCTTCACTTTCTGCCACAAGGGTGGTGTCATCTGCATATCTGAGGTTATTGATATTTCTCCCTGAAATTTTGATTCCAGCTTGTGCTTCTTCCAGCCCGGTGTTTCTCATGATGTACTCTGCATATAAGTTAAATAAGCAGGGTGACGATATACAGCCTTGATGTACTCCTTTTTCTATTTGGAACTTGCTTTATGTTCAGTTCAGCTCAGTCGCTCAGTCGTGTCCGACTCTTTGCGACCCCATGAATCGCAGCACACCAGGCCTCCCTGTCCATCACCAACTCCCAGGGTTCACCCAGACTCGCGTCCATCAAGTCAGTGATGCCACCCAGCCATCTCATCCTCGGTCGTCCCCTTCTCCTCCTGCCCCCAATCCCTCCCAGCATCAGGGTCTTTTCCAATTAGTCAACACTTCACATGAGGTGGCCAAAGTACTGGAGTTTCAGCTTTAGCATCATTCCTTCCAAAGAAATCCCAGGGCTGATCTCCTTTAGAATTGACTGGTTGGATCTCCTTGCAGTCCAAGGGACTCTCGAGTCTTCTCCAACACCACTGTTCAAAAGCATCGATTCTTCGGTGCTCAGCCTTCTTCACAGTCCAACTCTCACATCCATACATGACCACTGGAAAAACCATAGCCTTGACTAGATGGACCTTAGTCGGCAAAGTAATGTCTCTGCTTTTCAATATGCTATCTAGGTTGGTCATAACTTTTCTTCCAAGGAGTAAGCATCTTTTAATTTCATGGCTGCAATCACCATCTGCAGTGATTTTGGACCCCCCAAAATAAAGTCTGACACTGTTTCCACTGTTTCTCCATCTCTTTCCCATGGAGTGATGGGACTGGATGTCATGATCTTCGTTTTCTGAATGTTGGGCTTAAGTGAATGATTTTACTAATTTGAACCGAATTCCAAATACTGTGATCCAAGATGATGATATCATTCTTTAGTTTCGATTATGACATGTGTTTAAGATTTTTATCCTCCTAATAACCATGTTAGTTTGTTTAAATCAACTTTGAGAAAGATGATTATGACTTGAAAAGGCTTGGAGTTCTAGCATAAATCTATCCCCCATCATAAAGTATTAAATAATTGATTCTAAATACTGTCTCACCTTTCCCCGAATGGGCTCATTGGGTGTTTTCCTGGCATCATATTGATGTACAAAAGAGATGCGTTCTCTAAAGTTCCTTTGAAGTTCTGCTGATGCATCAGGAGAGACAAGTGGAACTAAGGGGGAAAAAGATTTTGTGAAGGTCAGGATACAAGTTAGATTTGTATATGGAAACATAAGTATTTACAATATTTTGCTTTATAAAAAATGTGAATGAAACTAAATTGTTTTAAGTAGGCAAGGTTACCTAAACATGTCTAAATAATACTATGATAGATTTATCATTCTTTCTCTATGAGAAGAACCAAATCAAAACAACCAAATTAGCCCCACATGTGGAATTGCTAGTAATTTAAAAAGCTAATATTAATGCAATTCAGTTCAGTTTAGTCCCTCAGTTGTGTCCAACTCTGCGACTCATGGACTGCAGCACACCAGGCTTCCCTGTCCATCACCAGCTCCCGGAGTTTGCTCAAACTCATGTCTCGAGTTGGTGATGCCATCCAACCATCTCATCCTCTGTTGTGCCTTCTCCTTTTGCCTTCAGTCTTTCCCACTATAAGGGTCTTTTCCAGTGAGTCACTTCTTCGCATCAGGTGGCCAAAGTATTGTTGGTGTTTCAGCTTCAGCATCAATCCTTCCAATGAATATTCAGGACTGACTTTGCTCAAACTCATGTCTCGAGTTGGTGATGCCATCCAACCATCTCATCCTCTGTTGTGCCTTCTCCTTTTGCCTTCAGTCTTTCCCACTATAAGGGTCTTTTCCAGTGAGTCACTTCTTCGCATCAGGTGGCCAAAGTATTGTTGGTGTTTCAGCTTCAGCATCAATCCTTCCAATGAATATTCAGGACTGACTTCCTTTAGGATTAACTGGTTTGATCTCCTTGCAGTCCAAGGGACACTCAAGAGTCTTCTCCAACACCACAGTTTAAAAGCATCAATTCTTTGGTGCTCAGCATTTTTTATAGTTCAACTCTTACATCCATACATGACTACTGGAAAAACCATAGCTTTAATGGCTTTTAAAAACCTACTGTTAGATCTGCTTCTTGCACATATACCAACCAAAGTGCTAGGAAAAGCATAAGTACAATTTATTTGTCAGGTTTTTTTTTTTTCTTTTACTACTAGAAAGGTTTTTAGAAGTTTATGCACAAATTGCTCTCAGATAGCACTGACAGACGAACTGGAAGATTCCAGGGCTGCTGCACCTAGAATTGAACACATAATTCTTTTCATTTCTCATTTACAGAGGCTCTGAAAATTTGCAAGAGTATTAAGCTCTCTAAAAAAATCACTTTAAAATAATCTTTTAATGTGGGTAATAGCTATCTATGTAGGGGTTTATTATGTTGGACTCTCAATGTTAAAACTTTAAAATTTTTAAAACTCACTTTATTTCTGCTTTTAGCACACAATGTTATATAAGGAGTCAGAGTAACACCCAGTTTAGTGACATAAAATTCTGTCAAGGAAAAAATTTTAAATTTATCCTTTTTATAGAATAGCATTAAAACATGTATATTATTATATGTGAAACAGATCACCAATCCAGGTTTGATGCATGGGACAGGGTGCTCAGGGCTGGTGCATTGGAATGACCCTGAGGGATGGGATAGGGAGGAAGGTGGGAGGGGGTTTCAGGATGGGGAACGGATGTATACCCATGGCTGATTCATGTCAATGTATGGCAAAACCCACTACAATATTGTAAAGTAATTAGCCTCCAATTAAAATAAATAAATTAATTTTAAAAATAAATAAATAAAATTTTCTCCTTTTTATAGAAAAAAGCATACATAAGGTAATTACATACATATCACTACCATATCTATCGACTGATAACAAGAAACTGATAACAGTGGTTGCTGCAGGAGGATGGAGTTAGCAGACTGGAGGATGGAGATGGAGAAAGGTGGATTCACTTTCACTCTTCATCCTATTGTACCATTTGAATTTTGTACCATATGCATGTATTCACCATTAAAAAATAAAATTTAATTTTTTAAAAAACATGGCTTTAAAATTAGGGAGTGCATATAAAAGAAAAATGTTAGTAAATTTACATTTATTAAGTATTCACAAATTCAGTTCAATAGTCAGACATTAATATAAACTAATTTTACTAGCAGGAATGAAGCATTCAAACATTTATATATTACATGATATGAGATGGCATTCTTTTCCAACTACCAGGAAAAAATGCTAATTGATAACATTTCCTTGATTTCTAACTGAGATCAGGTACTCAAAACATTACCTTTCCTTTAGGATTTGCTATCACACAAAAGACAGCAGGTGCCAAAAATTCAACAAAAATTTGTGGACAACCACTAAATTGAGAAAATTCTAACCATAACATATTTTTTTACCAATTTGCAAAAGACTGTTAATTTTGGGGTAAATGTCATGGTACAGCTCACGGAATGTTAATGTTTCCAGGAACATAGTCTGATAACTTTGTGAATAAAATGAAGCTCTTCTAAATTGAGGCATTAATTAGGTGGGGTCAATGGAGTATCCAAAGCATGGGCTTTGGGAAAAGATAGACGTGTTTTCAAATTCCAGCTCTCCCACATATCCCACTTGTGTCACTTTGGACAAATCACTTCTGTCTCTAAAATGAGGATAATAATACTTCCCTTTCAGAATTGTGAGGATTAAAGACAGTGTCTATAAAGTCTCCAGGATGATGGACCAAATTAGAAAGGGAATTCCAAGATAGGCAGCAGGAGAGCTTTTTCATATCCTGACAAAAGGGAAACCATCAAGCATGAATCCAGTGAACTATCCAAAGACTGTGAGAAAACTAGAGTTTAGTAAACCAGTATGAAGGGTTGGTGGCAGCTTGGGCTGGAGGATAGGAGATCAGAAATAGCCAGTGGAGAATAGGTTGAGGAGAGCTTTTCAAATCTGCTCTTGACTTTCCCCTGCCTTGCCTTAGGAAGATCATTGTTTGCCTGAAGGCAGCAGAAACTGGCAGCAACAGTCTAGCCATCTGTTGTCGACTTAGTGACATCATTGAAACAGTACAGAAATCCCTCCAGGGTAAGAAGCTGATGAAAATGGACGCTTGCAGCCCCCTTGGGCATTTCCTCCTCCAGCATTCCCCTAGCAACTGTCAGTGCTGGTGGATTAAAAACATCAAGAGCTTTCTCTCAGTGATGCCTCTTTTCAGGAGTTTAAAGGAGAAAGGAGTGGAGCCCTGACTAGAGGATTGGTCTCAGTAGGGACAAAAAATAGAGATGGTCAAAACTGGTTTTGTGGGGCCTGACTCACAGCTGGCCCAGCCTGACCTTCATCTTCTTGCCTTAAATTCACTGAGAGGCACACAATCCAAGCCCTGGTCTTTAGCCTTGCCCTCATAGAGGTTGATAATTCCCCTTGTGGAATATGACTTAAAGTTAAATTAGAGAGACACTGTAAAAGAAAGACAGCAAAATTTAAAACATATGTGAAAGAGAATTATTAGAACCTATGCACCAAGAATAGAATAAGCATAACAAATATCCTCAAAGATAATGAAGGTATTAATAATAAAGCAAGAATGAGAACATAAAAAAGAAACATAAAATATTAGAAATGAAAAATTAATAGTTGAAATGGAAATGATGAGGTAAATAACAACATTTATGAACTAGAAAGTCACTGAGATGCACTCCTAGAAGACATCTGGAAAGGTTAAAAAAATAAAAATTAAAAAGCTAAGAGACATGGATGATAGAAATACCAGTACTAGAATTCAGGAAATCTAGAAGACAGAAAATGAAATGTTTAAGGATGATAAATATATTAGAATTAAAATCCAGAGGCCTCAGAGTGAAAGGGGTCACAGATTACCAAACAGGTAGCAGGGTGAGAAGTAAGATGGAGCAGGTGAGGCCCATGGGATGCAAATTTAAGGAGGCACTTGCACAATGCTGGGAGCGAGTGCCTCCTTACATTTTGCACCCTAGATCTCTCATTTGGCTCACACTCCTCCAAATCCTGCATGGTAGATAAAGAAAAAAAACTTATCTTAGACATTTTATAGAGAACTTTAAAGTCATGTGAGACAAAGAAAAGATTTTAAATGTTTTCAAAGAGGAGAGGTAGATTACCTAAAAAAGAGTAAATAAGCAGATTTATATCAAACTTGATAACATTGGACACATGATAACATTAATATTTTTTAAATATTAGAGGGAAAAATCTTTAAGCCTGGATTTTCTATATCTAGCCAAACTGTCATTTAATTATGAAGCCAGAATAAAAAATATTTGGAGGCAAAGAAGGCCTCAGAATATTTTCCTGTAAAACAGATCACTTCAAAAAATTTCTAGAGGAAGAACTCAAGAATAGAAATCAATCAAGAAGGGTTTATGTTTAAACCCTTATGTGCTTAAGGTTTATGTTCAACTTGAGTTCAAATATCAAAGAATAAGTGAAAGTTACTATTGTATTTAAAAACTAAGGTGAAGGTGAAGTCGCTCAGTCGTGTCAGATTTTTTTTTTTATTTAAAAACTAAAGGCTTAAGGAAAGAAATATCTTTAAATTTATAATGTTAAAACTAGAATATTAATTTAAATCATAAGTAACTATAAACTCTTTCTGTATACAAGTGAAGTGAAGTCGCTCAGTCGTGTCCGACTCTTTGCGACCCCATGGACTATAGCCTACTAGGCTCTTCTGTCCATGGGATTTTCCAGGCAATAGTCCTGGAGTGGACTGCCATTTCCTTCTCCAGGGGATCTTCCCAACCCAGGGATCGAACCTGGGTCTCCTGCATTGTAGACAGACGCTTTACCATCTGAGCCACCAGGTATACAAAGACTCCCTTAAAACATAAAAAATATCTACTAAAACATGAGCCCTTCAAAGGATTAACAACTGGCTTACTTGCACACTTGACATAACAATAGAATCCAGATGACAGTGGAATACCTTCCTGGTATAAAAGCTAAGTAACAGTCGGACAGGCTGAGCAACTTCACTTTCACTTTTCTCTTTCATGCATTGGAGAAGGAAATGGCAACCCACTCCAGTATTCTTGCCTGGAGAGTCCCAGGGATGGGGGAGCCTGGTGGGCTGCCATCTATGGGGTCACACAGAGTCGGACACGACTGAAGTGACTTAGCAGCAGCAGCAGCAACTGTGGATCTAGAATTCTATATCCAGCTATACTTTCATTCATTAAAGAGTGAGGGCAATTTAGACATTTTCAGACAGAGAGGTGACGAGTTGGCCATCCCTAAATTCTAATGGAAAGAACTATTTAAAGACATTGAACTAATGTGTTACATTGATGGCCCCAAAGAATCAGGCCTTCCAGTATTCACATCCTTGCACAGTCCCTCTGTGAATGTGAACTGGCATTGTGATTAACTTCAGTCAATAGGATGAGGCAGAAGCAATGTCATGCCAGTTCCAGGCATAATGTTTAAGAAAACATTGCATTCTTGAGAGCCCTGAACTGCCATGTAAGAAGTCCATCTACCCTGCTAGAGAAATCACATTCAGAGACCAAATGCAGAAGGAGAGGCCCAATCATTCCAGCATCCTAGCTGAGTTCAGTCCTCAGACGACCTGTTAGCTAAATTAAGCCACTCAAGTGCCCACTGATAAGACCAGCCAAAGAACTGCCCAGCTGAGCACAGCCCAGATAGCAGAATCATGAGCAAATACAATAATTGTTGTTTTAAGCAACTAAATGTTGGAGTGACTTGTTAGGCAGAGAACAGCCAGAAAGACTTCAGAAGAAAGTTAATTAAATCATCTTTTATATAGGACCTTCCAGAATCCTAAAAGTAGTAACTTAAAAAAATATCTTCATGGAGACTAATAAAGGGGCAAGGAAGGCAATCTAGAGTATTACAGAAAGAAGTTCCTTACCCAGACATTATTAAAAGTAGACATAACTACCATATTCATTTATGCAAATATATGAGATTTTAAAGGAAACCCACAATAGTGAAGATCATCTAAGTGGGAAAACATCAAAGAAGATATTCAAGTTCTTAGTGGTTACTTAAGAATTCAAATTGGACCCAAAATAATTACTTAAAAGAAGCCTTGTTAGATGAGGCTTCCAAAAGTAAGGCAAAGTCTATGAAAAATATTTGAAATCCACTCTCTGTTTCTTGGAAACTTCTAATTAAAATAGGAATTTTCCAAACAAGTTGGTGTCTAGCCATCTATATTTTATCAACAAAGGCAGGATTTGTTCAAGCACACAACTTGCTCCTCATATTAATGGGAACTTAGCAGTTTTTACTTTGAAAAATTTTCTTAACTTTTTGTTTGTATTTACTTAAGAAAGCATTCCTCAGTATAATTTCTCTATTAGAAACCCCATTCTTCAAAGTAGGATTTATTGTCATCTTAAATAAAAGATTATTAATGTAAAAACATCAGTACAGATTTTCAAAATACAGTGAAAAATAAGAAACTTGAATACAATTATAGCAAGAAATCATTGTCATACCCTGATACAAAAGAAGCAACACAAACTAAAACCTATTTTAGAAAAATATTTTTAGCAATGTATCTGAATTTGCAAGAATGTTAAAATATCAAGTAATTTATAACCAGTCAAAATTTCATTTAATTTTGAAATACCTCCCTTATAAACTAGATCAGCTTTTCCAATTTATAAAGTTTTATTATATAAAACCAAAAGTGAACACTTACTCCTACAGAGACTCAGATATGATGGAGTATAGCCATTTGTTAAACTGACCATGGATGGCAGCCAGGAAATTGTGTGGTGGTACAAGACATAAAGGGCACTTTCATTATCAGCCCAAGATGACATTACTAAAATGCCAAAAGCCAGGCGTAATTAAGTGGGCTGATGGAAAAGAATAACTATGAGATGATTTTTGTTAGTAATGCATGTTTATATACACATTTTCTGTCTGTATGCATATATATAAATATGTATACATGTATATATACATTAAAAATCTGATATATACAGACTGGTTTATATACACATTTTAAAATGTTACATAAACTAAAATCATTCTCATCTAGTATCCACATACCATCTAAACTATGAATAAATTGCAGGTTTATGTTGTGTGTTATTAGTTTAAGTTATATTATGACTTTAAATAATCTACTGAATAATATGAATTATCATTTAACTTAATAAATAATTGTTGAGTCTGGGCATAGTGGTAGGACCTGGAATATAGTAATGATCTTGGCAATGAGAAATACCAATAAAAGAACAAGAGAGAGAGGAAGAGACAGAAAGAGGAAAAAGATAGTACAATGAAGGTAAAGAAATTAAAATGTCTTAAAGCCTTAAGGAAAAAAAAAGAAATATGAGCAAAGATACTAACAATTTGGAAGTTGGGAAGCAGATGGATAAGTGGCAATTGACTTGAGTAGATCCCAGTAACCTGGAAGCTAAGTGCTTGTGGAGGAGGAGGTGGGGTGAAAATCAGTCTAGTTCATGTGTTTGGCATCATATGCTTCTGAGGCCAGGAGCTTGCAAAGTGGTGCAAGTTGAAGCTGTAAGCTCAAGATTGCTTGAGGGACTCCCAGATTTTCTCTCCCTTACTCCAGGCAGAGCTTGGAGGATTCTCTTTGAGAAAACTGACAGACCTATAGACAGTGATTATGGTTGTTCCTTTACAAAATGGCCAGGTCCTGCTTGTTCATCCTAGAACAAAGCCTGTCTGTCTCGTCTTCCACCACATCCCTTCTTGAACCAGAGAAGAAATAGCTACTCCCAGAGAAAGTATTGGACCGACTGGTTAGCTCACAAAAAAGGCAGTAAAGGCAAAGAATCACAGTCAATGATAAAACCATGTCTAGATATTTTAAGCAGTCCATTTACCAAAATTTTATTGAAGTGCAAAGGCATTTTCTTTGAGGAAGTGTCTGTTTGGAATTTCACTTTGTATTTCTTGCACAAACCACACCCTGATGCATCCTTTTCAGTTTGTTTCTTTAACACAGAATGGGAACTTAAGGAAGCTTTTGAAGGAAAATGAGTTACAGCATCCTTCAAAAATTTTAAAATTCGTGCTCTCTTTTTTTACAGCTATTTTACCCATTCTTAATTAGCATTTTTAAGTTAGTGAATGACCTTTTAGCAAGTCTTTTCTATAAAGCATTCAACTTTGAATGTTTTATAGAAAAGACTACTTTAAAAAAAATACTCAGATCCTTGGAAGGATCTTTTAAAAACATAAATGATATCACTCTTCCTGTTTAGAGCCTCCAGTTATTTCTCATTGTTTGTAGAGTAAATTTCAAATTCTTTGCTGTGGTCTACATGATCCTATTTGACTTGCCAGATCTACCTACTTTATCTTCTGCTGGTCCTGATATCATGGTATGGGGATTTAGAGAAGGAGTACATAACTCAAACCAAGGAGGTAGAGAATACTCTTTAAAAGTCATGTTTATTTCAGAACCAGTTTTCGCCTGTGTACTTGGTTCTGAAACAAACATGACTTTCAAGAGACAAAGTAGGTAGTGTCTGATCTGTGTGTTTGTGTCAGTCACTTAGTTGTGTCCTACTCTTTGTGACCCCATGGACTGTGGCCTGCCAGGCTCCTCTGCCCATGGGATTCTCCAGGCAAGAATACTGGAGTGGGTTGCCATTCCNGGTTCTGAAACAAACATGACTTTCAAGAGACAAAGTAGGTAGTGTCTGATCTGTGTGTTTGTGTCAGTCACTTAGTTGTGTCCTACTCTTTGTGACCCCATGGACTGTGGCCTGCCAGGCTCCTCTGCCCATGGGATTCTCCAGGCAAGAATACTGGAGTGGGTTGCCATTCCCTTCTCCAGGAGATCTTCCCAACCCAGGCATTGAAGCTGAGTCTCCTGCGCTGCAGGCAGATTCTTTCCAGTGTGAGCCACCAGGGAAGCTTTAAAATTTTCTATGTTGTGTCTATAGAGTGATGCTAAAAGTTGAAAACTACTATATAGTATTTATAATATATTAACAATCATATGAATTTTGTTCATTTAATGACTAAATATTGTGCTAGTACTACATTTCTTTCTCATTTGATCCAATGCCCGGTGCCACTAGGGGCTAAAAAAGGTTCTAGTGTAAATGTCAAATAGAATCCTCTTTGCTAGGTTAAAAATGATTTCCCCTGAGATCTTTGAAGACATTAACTCCATTGTGCTCTTCCAGCGGTGTTACTTAATTCCATATACTTATTCTTTAGGTGGTGACTTGGTTTTCTTTTAATGGAAACTTTAAGCATCTTTTTATAATTGTTGTTTTACAGTTTCATAGTGATGTGTAGGTGTGTCTCTTTTTTTTTTCCTTCATATTTTGAAGTATTCAGTGGACTCTTTCAGTGGCTTTCTTTTAATTGGGAAATTATTATTCTTTTAGAGACTGTGTAGAATACTGGTTATTTTTAATTTTAATATTTGCTGCATGGCATATGGGATCTTATAGTTCCCCAATGAGGGATCTAACCTGTGTCTCTTGCAGTGAAAGTGCAGAATCTTAACCACTGGACTGCCAGGGAAGTCCAAGTACTGGTTATTTTTACAGGTACTAGAGTCAGAGTGAGTTCAGACACCAGTTATTTGCTGTGTAGCCTTGGGGAAATTATTTTTTAAAACTCTTAAACTCTGGTTTCTTATCTGAAAAATGAAAGTATTAATAGTATTGTGCTCAGTCACTCAGTCGTGTCCAAATCTCTATGACCCTCATGGACTGTAGCCTACTAAGCTCCTCTGCCCATGGAATTTTCCAGGCAAGAATACTGGAATGGGTTGCCATTTCCTACTACAAGGGATCTTCCCAACCCAGGGACTGAACTGCATTGCAGGTGGATTCTTTACCACTAGTGTCACCTATATTATATTTCATTATGTTGCTGTGAGAATTGAAAGAGTTAACATTTAGAAGTTTCATAAAGTACCTGGAAGATAGTATATGCTTAATAAATGTTTAGGGCTTCCCTGGTGGCTCAGATTATAAAGACTCGGCCTGCAATGCAGGAGACCTGGGGACACGATTGAGAGACCAACACTTTCACTTTCAATAAATGTTATGTGTGGATAATTCTCTCTCTTTTACTTTTACTCTTTTCTGGAGCTCCAGAAGAGTTGGAACTCCAAGAACGATTCTCTGTTTTGTTTTTATTCTCTCATATTTTCTAAGGTTTTTGTCTTTGTTTGTTTGTTTGTTTGTTTTTTTTAATGCTCTGTGATATTTTCTTGACTTTATGCTGCAAACCAAAAAATAATAATAATAATTTGGCATAATTCTAATCTTTGGTTGTCCCTTCATAAGTTAAGAATAGGAGAGGAGACCAATTTGAAATACTGAACTAAGTGTGGTAGTTGACATCTGGCTGAGATGCTGGACTCTAGCAGCCAATGTGGGGAGAGGGTAGAGTGCTCATGACTGGAGAAGTTATTTAAGTAACCCTCTAATTCTCCCTCCACACTTTCCATTTCACTTTGTCTCCTGACTGAGCCTTCAGACACTTCTGTTATTTTTTTCAGGCAGATTGGCTCTCCTTTGTTGCGTCTCCTTCTATATATTCTAGATTATTGCTTCTTTGCGGTCTTTTATCCATCAACAGTCTTCCATTCCTTCTCACATGTCAGAAAGCTCTTCCTTCCATTCTTCTCACTTTTACAGGTCTTTTGTGGGTTGACTGCTTTGGGATCATGTAATAGGGCTGTGGGAGGCAGAGGATTTAGATGTTTCTCCTCAGTCTACCATCTTGAATTAGATGTGGAAACTTTATTACATTCCTAAAGAGACACCATTGTTTTAGATTATCTCATGGCTTGCCCTCCCTATTTATTGCCCTTCTTGAGGTAGAAATCATGTTAAATATGACCATTTTCTAATATCTGACCTTCAGTCTAGCTGCCTTTTGTATCCTTAACTAGACTGGCCAATCACTGAGGCCAGAAGGCTACAACTGAGGGACTGTTGACCTCAAAGCAATCCTTCACTGCTTACTGTTGTGTTCAGAAAATTTGATATTTATCTTGTGAACTTTTGTATAGGGTGAGAACAGAGAGGGTACTCAATAAATACATTTTGTTTGGACTTGATCCTACACTTCTATTTGGTGTTAAGTTGCTCAGTCATTTCTGATTCTTTGCCACCCCATGGAATGCAGCACACCAGACTCCCTTGACCTTCCCCATCTCCCGAGTTTGCTCAAACTTATGTCCACTGAGTTGGTGATGCCATCCAACCATTTCATCCTTTGTCGTCCCCATCTCCTGCCTTCAGTCTTTCCCAGTATCAGGATCTTTTCCAGTGAGTTGGCTCTTTACATCAGGCCAGAGTATTGGAGCTTCAGCTTCAGCATCAGACCTTCCAATGAATATTGAGGGTTGATTTCCTTTAGGATTGACTGGTTTGATCTCCTTGCTGTCCAAGGGATTCTCAGGAGATTTCTCCAACACCACAGTACAAAAGCATGAATTCTTTGGCACTCAGCCTTCTTTATGGTCTAAATTCCACATCCATACATGACTACTAGAAAAACCATAGTTTTGACTATACAGACCTTTATCAGCAAAGTAATGTCTCTGCTTTTTAACATGCTGTTTAGATTTGTCCTAGCTGTTCTTCCAAGGAGCAAGCATCTTTTAATTTTGCGGCTGCATTAACTATCCGCAGTGATTTTGGAGCCCAAGAAAATAAAGTCTGTCACTGTTTCCATTATTTTCCCATCTATTTGCCATGAAGTGATGGGCCAGATACCATGATCTTTTTTGACTGTTGAGTTTTAAACCAACTTTTTCACTCTCCTCTTTCACTTTTATCAAGAGGCTCTTTAGTTCTTCTTCACTTTCTGCCATAAGGGTGGTGTCATCTGCATATCTGAGGTTATTGATACTTCTCCTGGCAAGCTTGATGTCGGCTTGAAGACTTGCTAAATGGAGAAGGAAATGGCAACCCACTCCAGTATTCTTGCTTGGGAAATCCCACGGACAGAGGAGTCCAGTGGGCTACTAATGCAGTCCATTGGGTCAAAAAAGAGAATTATTAAAAATTGTATTCCCAAACCCTTGAACATACATAAACTGCAGTTTTTTATTGAAAGTATTCTAGTTAATTAATACTGATGAAGATTCACATTCAGGACAAGAGCTAACAGAAATGGGTCTTTCTTTATAGGCTCTTCCCAGACCATGGTAAACTGCCACTCAGCCTTGAAAATGTGAAGCACTATCTCTAAACATGTATTGATATTAGTGTCATTGATCAAATACAATTCACCTAAGTGAAAGAACTCAAGTGAATTTTTTGTTGTTGTTGTTAGTCATTTGAGGGAGGAGGGAGCCATGTTTTACTTCATTTCACCAGTAGAGTCAATTGACCTAGACTTTTTTAGTTGGCTTAGAAAAATAGAAATAATTTCTCATTATGGTAAAAGTAAGTTAGTAAATATGGGGGGGAAAAAGGCTTGCTAAAAAATCCTACTCCTGTGGCAGAGATGAGTAGAACTGGGTTAAGAAATAGAAACAAATTGAATAAATGTGAAAGACTTAGATATGATAATGATGCCATCAGGTAAAACAAATTTTAGATCTCAAAATATATGAATAGTGTATAGAACAGTATTTCTTAAATTATATTTTGTGAGATACCAGTCATGTAGATGATCTTCTGAAAAGGATGAAGTTGTCTTTTACATTCAAACATAGCATACTTCATTCCTCTTCTTGGAAATTCATTATGTTTATGCTTAGAATCGGGGAAGGCAATGGCACCCCACCCCAGTACTCTTGCCTGGAAAATCCAATGGACGGAGTAGCCTGATGGGCTGCAGTCCATGGGGTCGCTAACAGTCGGACAGACGGAGCGACTTCACTTTCACTTTTCTCTTTCATGCATTGGAGAAGGAAATGGCAACCCACTCCAGTATTCTTGCCTGGAGAATCCCAGGGACGGGGGAGCCTGGTCGGCTGCTGTCTATGGGGTCACACAGAGTCGGACACGACTGAAGTGACTTAGCAGCAGCAGCAGCAGCATGCTTAGAATAAGGGTTTTAAGAGTTCTGTAGTAAGAAAAAAACTTTACCTTTATAAAT
The DNA here is from genome assembly GCA_006410675.1 of Oreotragus oreotragus. Taxonomy (NCBI): domain Eukaryota; kingdom Metazoa; phylum Chordata; class Mammalia; order Artiodactyla; family Bovidae; genus Oreotragus; species Oreotragus oreotragus. The sequence continues at coordinate 243,914 of SJYX01014517.1, read as the reverse complement.
TCAGTTTTTCCCTGTTTTCCTTCTTTTTTTTTTTTTTTGAGCAGTATCTATAAACATCATAAAAACTAGTGTCCCTCAGTGTGTTTTTTGAGAAATACTGCTTGTTAGAGTTGCCTCCTATTTTAACAGTTACAGTTATAAAAGTTTGCTGGCAATAATGTGCAGAATGCCACTATATTTCTGACTTGGAGGCTAGTGTTATCAATGATTATTATAATTTTTATTATGTTATATTAAACATGTTTAGAGCTAAATTGTCCACCAGGAAGGGATGAGAAACAAACTTCTCAAGGGCTGCACTTGCTGCATATATGTTTACAACTCCTGTAGAGGACTATTTTTCCCAGGAGGTAAAAGCACATCTAATACATCTTAATTTGATAGCATTAACTTGAGACAGTGGAGACATGCTAACCTTACCTATTCCGTAAGAAGGCTTTTGCAACTTGCTGTATTTGACTGGAGAAACCAGTGGGCATGTTGGCTTCTTAAAGTCACTCCTCTGGGTGCTCTTAGTGTCATAAGGTGGTTGGAATGGATTTTCCAGTCCTTTACCATGTGGCCACCAGTCACCCTTCATGAGAAGGAAAATGGAAACATAAAATTGGGTATTATATTTTCATGTGCTGTTTGATGTCTGTGAATGTTTAGTAATTTGATTCAACAAGTTACTAGATTTTTGTAGTACTAAAATACAGTTCTAAAATCTAGGAATAAACATATTGAATATTTTCACAAAGGCTATATTTCTTAAAAGGCATCTAAAAATGCATTATCACATACTTTTAGCTAAAATACAGCTGCTAAGTTCTTAAACTACCTTTATCCACAGATAGAGTAGTAAAAATCAACAGAATAGTTATGTTTCTATGTTTTGTACTATAGTTATATATATATGTACACATGTATGCCTATGTATTAACATATAGTAAACATGATTTAACCTAAAATTTACATTCTGTTCTTTTCCTTTCAGCAATACAAATAATGTATTATCATCTAAGATGATGGTTTTTTAAAGTTTTTAGTGCATGACGCCACCACAAAATACGTTTTATGTCATGCAAGAGTACCCACTGCATACATTCACATATAACTAGAAGTTTCACAAAACAATATTTATTTTTATGGCATGCAGTGCACTGGGCTATTTTTCTATTATATTACTTTTTAATTTTCATTTCATAAAGCTGGTTTCAGTACACATAGATTTATAACTCACTAATGACTCAGTTTGAAAAATTTTGTTCTAAACAGAAATATCTCCAGTGTTACTGAATTTTTCATAATAAAACATGACCTAAGTATGAAGCAAGTGAAGATTCTACATTAGCCCATTTGACAATTTGATCTCTTAGAAGCTGAGAAAGCAGTGAGGTGAATTGTTACTTGTCTTAGAACTGACTAAAAAATTTTTCATCTGGTTGATCAACTAGAAGAGGACCTTGGGAAAAGGGAACTGTGATACCTCAGAGTTCTTGGATATTAGAGAATGAGAATAACCTTGGGTATATTCAAACAGCTACCTGGGGCTTTAAAGAAAGAGATCATCCTTTTAAAACATCAACTGTTATTGCACAGTCACAGACTTTAAAATATGATTCAAGGGCGATAAATATGAAATTCTAGTAAGTTAAATTCTGAAAATACAATTGAAGCTGCATTGATTTAAAAAAGAAGGAGACATCTAAAGAAACCTATATGGCTATATTAGGGAGTTAGCTTTCAACTGAGCTTAATTTCCAAAGAGACCTCTATGTATAAAAAGGTGCACAGTAGTAGATTCAAAGAAAACATACTCTAATGGAGTCGTCTTGTCAGGAGATTGTCAAGAAGCTCAGATAGCAGAAAGTTATGAAAATACCAAAGGAAGAAAAAGTAGGGTATTCTGGGGAAAGAAATCTGTTATAGCAAGAAATCACAGAGAGGCTAAGAATTCGAAGTGTGCCTTGTTTAGAGCTGAAGTCAGAGCTATTCAATCCGAGTTTCTTCCTTAAGAGAAATTATCTTCAAACTGAAAACATGGGACGGGGACTTCACTGGTGGTCCAGGGGTTAAAATTTCACACTGCCAATGTAGGGGGCAAGGGTTTGCTCCCTGGTGGGGGAACTAAGATCCCACATGCTGTCTGGCATGGCCAAAAGAGTCAGTTATCTACTTATTTATTTTTTCAGAGCTATTCAATCCGAGTTTCTTCCTTAAGAGAAATTATCTTCAAACTGAAAACATGGGACGGGGACTTCACTGGTGGTCCAGGGGTTAAAATTTCACACTGCCAATGTAGGGGGCAAGGGTTTGCTCCCTGGTGGGGGAACTAAGATCCCACATGCTGTCTGGCATGGCCAAAAGAGTCAGTTATCTACTTATTTATTTTTTACTGTGCCGGGGCTCCACTGCTGCGCTGGCTTTTCTTTCGTTTCAGCAAGCAGGGGCTACTCTCTCGTTGCTGTGCGCTGGCTTCTCGTTGTGGTGGCTTCTGTTGTTGTGGAGGACGGGCTCTAGAGAGGGTTCTCTACTCTCGAGGTTCCGCAGTTGCAGTTCCTGGGCTCTAGAGCACAGGCCCAGTAGTTGTGGTGCATGGGCTTGGTTGCTCAGTGGCATATGGGATCTTTCCAGATCAAGGATTGAACCTGTGTCTCCTGCATTGGCTGGCAGATTCTTTACCACGGAGCCACCAGGGAAGCCCCCAGACGATTAACAACAACAACAACAACAACAAAAAGGTTGGATGGACATGGACCAAAGACCATGTGCGTGAACTAAGCCCTGCACACTTGAAAAGAGTTAGACCTCCCTTTGCAACTGGTAATGAGGGCCAGTAACAACCTGTAACCAGAGGCAAAAATTAATGTTTGCACAAATCAAAGAATTTTGGAGTAGGAAAAACCGGCTAATGCCTCATTTTTCAGAATGAACTTAAAAGTCAATTGTGAAAAAGGCTACTTGATGTAGATCCTAGGAATTCTAGAACAGATCACTACACAGATGGCATCTTCTAATTCTCTGGCTCAAAATAGTTTTGTCTTACGGTTGTCAGAGTGCCTGCTTCTTGCTCTTCTCTAATCTGTGATTACTGTGGTGCTTATGTCCCAGGTCTAGGCCTTCTCTCCCTTATTCTCAACACAAGGTGTTGAGGTGTGTACCAGTTCTACCAGATATGTACACACACTGTACAGATAAGAAAACTGGTGGCAGATGAAGTAACTTCCCCAGCGCATATCTCTAGCAGGTAGCAGAGCTGCACCCGATTCTGCCCCCATCTATTGGTGTGAGCCTCTCATTTCTGTGCTGCACTGCTATCGCAAATCTGCTGTGGAAGGCAAAGCCAGACACACACCAAGTTATTTAAATTATTTCAAAAATAAAAAGAGGCTATAAGTAAATATCTTGAGAAAGATCTTCTATGAAAGGTTTTTTTTTAAAAATTATTATTATTTTTATTTTTTTTTGGCTGTGCTGATTCTTCATTGCTATGCTGGATCTTCATTGTTGTGTTTGGGCTTTCCCTAGTTGTGAATGAGTTGAGAGCTGCTCTCTAGTTTCAATAGGTGGTGATGGCTTCTCTTGTCGTGGCACCCAGGCTTAGTTGCTCCACGGTATGTGGGATTTTCCCAGACCAGGGATCAAACCTGTGTCTCCCACCCTGGCAAGCAGATTCCCAACCACTGGACCAACAGGGAAGCCATATGATAAGGTTTTAAGGTATTTTCTTTATATAATCTTCTGTAGATCAGAAATTTATTTTGTTAACATCCAAGTTACTAGAGAAGTGACTCTGGAATGAGTGAACCACTATGTCTGGCAGACTTCAGTTTTTTCCCTTAAACCAGAGTATAGTGCAAAAGCTAGCCTTAAAGCAGAGATTATTCACCTTTCAAGAAAACTTGAATTTAGAATTTTACCAAAATGGTGTCTCTGGTTTTACAGATGCATATAAGGAAAATAATGAGCAATTTTTCCTGTTGTGATTGATGATTTTAAGACCCTTGGAGTTGGTGAGTGTTCTGATTACTGTCATCAATTGGATGAATCCTCGCTTCAGGAGAATGAAATCCTACAGTTCAAAAACTTTTTTAATCTTTTCTATTTCTGCCCTATGCCCCCAAAGTCTGGTTCCTTCCTAGAAGACTGAAAGCGTGTATGCACCCAGATACACGTGCATGCCCTTTTGGTCCAAGCATTTGCTCAGATTATAAAGATTAAAGGTAAAGGTGGAGGCTTATTTTTTTTTTCCTTTACCTCACGCTGAAGGGGAGGACTAAGGATAAAACTTTACCACTCTGTGTACAGTCACTTACGTTGGATTGCGAGGGGCTGATGTGGAGTTATTTATGATAAAGGAGACTGGAAAAGGCCCTCTCTGTAATTGCTCTGTCTAGGTTTTGGGGGTCAGACCACAGTCCTGCAGATTGTAGAGGGAGTTTTGCCTAAAGAAAAAGTTGTTCCCCAAACTTTGGACCCAGAGAGAGGATGAAGTCCTCCCTTCCAGCCCAGGGTCCCTGCCCCAGGATGACCAGCACTGGGGCTCCATGGTAGGAAGGTACCTGGAGATTCCTAATGACAAGACTCACTATGATGCAGGCTCCTGGAATGCCCAACAGCCGTTGTACTGCAGGCCTCTTGGCTACCTACTCTTGGAAACCACTGTGAGGCCATCTCTGTATTATACTTCAGAAATGCATCAGTAAAATTACTTCCATTCTTTGAGAAACTAAGGGAGAATCCTGGTGGGGGGGGGGGGATATAGTGAAAGCAAGTGGGATATCCTGGAGAACTATTTAAGAGAATGTTAGAGGTGGTAAGCCAGGCTCTAGAGCAGCCTAGCCAAGATGACTGCCAGTGATGATGGGGGTGTGGTGATGTGGGTGCTGTCTGTGGAACATAACATTATACTGTAGGGATTCCTAGGGAAATACAGACTTTTGACAACTTACACATAGATAATCATGTTTTTTAGTAGACCTCCATGGCTTTAAAAAATTTGTGTTATGGCAAACACTAGAGTTACATTGTATCTACATTCCTCTGTATTTTGTTGTGGATCAGAAAGAATGCTGAAAAATACCTCTTTTTAAGCAATTCATACTTAGCTCAATAACAGTTACTCTTTTTTTTTTTAATAGTGAAAACTTTTATATTTGGAATTAGCCAGCTGGACTCAGTTTAAATGATCCCAATTTTGTTGGCAACATCCAAAGCAGCATAGTCAGGAGCCAGTCAAACATGCACCTTCTTCTCTCCATCAGGCCTGCTTAGGGTGCTGTCCTTAGCCATGTCAATGTCATAGAGCTTCTTCACAGCCTTAGTTTGGTGCTGGGTGGCCTTGACAGCCACAGTGAACGCCAGTGTGTTGCTGTCTCTATTTTCTTCACGGCTGACTTGGTGGCGAGGGGGAATCTGATGATGGCATAGTGGTCAGCTTTGTTTCTCCTAGGGGCGCTCTTCCAAGGATATTTGGGCTTCCTCCTGAGCCGCAGTGTTTTGGGCCATTGGAAGGTGGGTGACCTCCAGATCTTCTTTTGTTTGTGGCTGTGGATGCCTTTCAACACTGCTTTCGTGGCCTTTGCTTTGGTTTCAGCTTTGAGAGGGGCAGGGGCTTCCTTCTTTGCCTTTGGCACCATTTTCAGGAAAAGACAATAGTTATCCTTGAATTGTGTTCTGTGGAATACTAGTTCTGCAGCATGTTAATAAGTATTATATAAAAGAGGTTTCCATAGTTAAATAGATTTGACAAATGCTAAGATAAGCAAGTTAAACAAGTTTACCACAGGATTTCTCAGAACCTTTATCTACTGATGTGAATTGTGAAGCTCTCAGAAGGGTATATAAAAATACAGCTTTTCCACAGCATATTTGACTTTGAAGCTTTATTTTGTTGAGCACATAGCCAAAGGTTAGTGCTCCAAAAAACACAATTTGTAAAACACTGACCTAGAATAATTGTCTTTGAAATATCAATATTTACCAATATTTAAAATATAAGACAACCAAATTAGTTTTCATTGGAACTAACAGAACTGAAACTTGTTTTTATTTTTTCTAATATCACCAATTTGATGTCCCTATGTAGAACTATATAATTGATTAATTTAAAAATCTTGCAAATAAGTAAAATCATCCAATCTGATATGCTAAAGGCATTTTCTTAAACAAATCATAACAGATATGTCAATTTTAATATTTAACTTTATTTTCTTTACTCATTTTAAAGCCATTATTACTATAAACCAGTTAATTTTTAAAAACCAAGGTAAACTTTATTTATCTTATTTATTTATTTCACATTCACACACAGGGCTATGGTGTGCTGTTTCATGACATGAATAGTTGATGTTATCTGTGTAAAGAGAGCTCACGAAAAGCAATCTCCATTTAAATGTTAAGTTAAATTGGAACTATACCTAACCTTCCCTGGAGTAGGAAATGGCAACCCACTGCAGTGTTCTTGCCTGGAAAATTCCATGGACAGAGGAGCCTGGTGGGCTACAGTCCATGGGGTCGCAAAGGGTTGGACATGACTAGGCACACCTAACCTTACATGGCAAAGGGACTTTGTGGCTATGACTAACGATCTTGGAAAGGGGAGATTATCCCAGATTATTTTTTTCTAAGGATCCCAGTATAATCACAAGGGAAGGGAAGTCAGTCAGAGATTTGAAGATGCTATGTTGTTGACTTTAAAGAGGGGTCTGTGAGCCAAAGAATGCAGCAACCTCTAGAAGGTGGGAAAGACAAGGAAGTGGATTCTTCCTTAAAGCCTGGTGAAGGAACCAGCTCTGCCAGTGGCCAATGAGATTGACTGTGGACTTTTGAGCTTCAGAACTGTTGAGAATAACTTTGTGTTGCTTTAAGCTATGGTTTTAAGTTTGTGGTAATCATTAACAGCAACATAGGAAACTAATACAATAAACCTCAACAAACCTGATTCTAAAAAAAAGACAATGGAATATATTTAATATAATAGTGAATGAAAGTGTAATTTGGCTAAACTGAGAGTCCTGGGTCAGAAATGTGACTGTGACATTTGCTTACTATGTAATCTCAGGTTATGTTAATTTACTATATCAGAGCATGTTATCACTAAACTATTTCCAATAATATCTCCTAGAAATAGTTGTGCAGATTAAAGGATATAATTTACATGAAACTCTTAGCTCATTCCTAGCACGTTGCACACTTTCAATAATCGGTAGCTATTTTTTATAGAAAGTATTTGAATTACTGAGTATCATGGAAATTTTTATAATATCTATCACAAATACAATATTTTAGAAGAGATTTCTTCAATAGCCCCTCCTCTCCCTAAGCACTGCTGAGTGACTATAATCTGATCCAGTTGAGAAAAACAATTATTTGGATTCTTTCTATACACACACACATTGTTTGTATGCAAACATTATCTGTAAGTATTGTTCCAGATTACTGCTTTTAACTATTGGATTATAAAAAGTATTAGTCTGAGATATGTCATATCCTTTAAGTAGTCTGTGACAGAATGATCCTGCAAAACATTTCTGAATCTAAATCTATATTTGTATGTAATGAACATCAATCCAACCTGATTTTTTGGCTCTTTTTTGACATCTATGTAGGGAACTGGTTCATTGCATGTTCTTACATTTGTGTTAATGAATTTAGCATAATATACACGTCCTCTCGCAACACATGGTTTTGAATGTTGAATACTTTTTCCAGGTTTTTTTTCATGTTTGAATTCTTCTTTTTCAGTTACATACAGTATACCAGCATCTTCTATTTTATGCTGTCTGGAAAACAGAATTAAATAGTATATCCTTTATTCCAATGAACATTTCAGTGCTGATTGATAATCATATAAAATAAGATTTAAATAGATTTCGGGTGTCAAGACAATTTAGGCTTTATTAATAAATATTAGGGGATGGTACAATTAAAATTTGAGAAGGTATCCTCTCATTTGAAATCATATAAAAGATGAAGATATTTGTTTTAATCATGATTCTTTATTGCTGTTATACCAATGCAGTGTACAGACATTTGCTTGGAGTAAAGAAAGAGTAGTGATTTGATCATTCTTAAAAATCATGTTTACAGTATTTATTCAGGTGCCTGTGTCACATGCTAATTTTAATTCATCTTCTTTAAGTTAGTTATGTAGTAAATCTAGGCATCTGGACGAGGTAACAAAGCCATCTATTTAATTTTAAAGGCTCACCTAGCAGACTTACAAAAGCTACCAAATGACCACTATTATTTATCTTTTCAGGAAGAGACCACTATACAGACCTCAGAACAGCTAATTCAGTCTCATCATTTTTTGCTTCTAACGACTACCCTGGAATAAAAATAAAAATTACTGATTTTTTCAAATGTTATAAATAAAAATATTTTAAAGGAATAGTTTATAAAGTGTTTCTCCTTTCAAATGAGTAATAGACTTTATAAAAGGTGCTTTTTAAAAAATTTCAGATACTTGAAAAATAAAGGTAAGAACAAAATATTGAGTTTAGATACTTTTTATGTAGAAAAAATCAAAGCCCTGACCCATGGAAGGTGAATGAATAAGATTCGAAATTTATAGAGAAAATGAGTATTGTTTAGCCTTGTCCATGGCCCTGCTGCTGCTGCTGCTGCTGCTAAGTCACTTCAGTCATACCCGACTCTGTGCGACCCCATAGGAGGCAGCCCCCCAGGCTTCCCCGTCCCTGGGATTCTCCAGGCAAGAACACTGGAGTGGGTTGCCATTTCCTTCTCCAATGCATGAAAGTGAAAAGTGAAAGTCAAGTCGCTCAGTCGTGTCCGACTCTCAGCGATCCCATGGATTGCAGCCTACCAGGCTCCTGTGCCCATGGGATTTTCCAGGCAAGAGTACTGGAGTGGGTGTCCATGGCCCTACCTTACTTCAAACCAAACCCAAGTCCATCTCTTCTATCTTGTCAGGTTTTCCGATTAACACCTTCCAGTGGCACAACTGAAGCGACTTAGCAGCAGCAGCAGTGGCTTTCCATTGCATTTACGATAAAAACACTGTCCTTATCATAGCTCTGAGACCCTTGTGACCCTGCTCCCGCTAATCTCTTCAGCCACTCAAGCCATTCTCCCTTCCCTTCTGCAGCCAGACTGCCTACTTTCAGTTCCTGGAACACACTAGTCTCCTCTCCCCTCAGGGCATCTGCTGGACCCCACAGCTCCCTGCACAGCTTCTGACTTATTACCATTTAGGTCTCCAGCTGAAAAGTCATCTCCTCAGAAGCTTTTGGGCTTCCCTAGTGGCTCAGTGGGTAAAGAATCCAGAAGCTTTTCCTAGACTTCCCCTTCCCACACCATGTAGTCTCTGTTTTAGTACTTTGTTCATTTCTTTCATAACACGAACTACGATTTATCAATTATGTACCTATTTTTGTTTACTTGTTCTAGTAAGCACTACAAATGTCCTTTACAAGCCATTAAGTTCCATGAAGGTGATGACTGGGTTTCATTCATCATTAGGTACCCAAAATCCAGACAAGTGTCTTGCCACTATACTGTCTACACATTTCTGGTGAATCTGCTGGAGTTGTTTATCACTCTGGCTTTGTGTTAGCTGTACACACCCAACCCTCACCCAGAACACACACACTATTCAGGACCTTTGGATTATAGCCCTTCTGAGCTTCTCATAGCCCTCTGAGCTTCTCATAGCCCTCTGAGCTTCTCATAGCCCTCTGCATGTGCCTTGCCATGTTAACCCCTCTGCTTTCAAACCCACAGCCAGACCGTGAGTCCTTCTCACGCTTCTCATCTCTCTGCCTTCTGCCATGGCTCTCCCACTTTCGAGCTAGAAAAAGGTGGGATTGGGTCAGCCTGTGTAATGCAGGAGCATCTCCATATCTTAAGGTCTGTAACATTAGTTATGTAACTGTTGTGTGAGTGAGAGTCACTCAGTCGTGTCCGACTCTTTGCGACTCCACTGGCTTTACAGTCCATGGAATTCTCCAGGCCAGAATACTGGAGTGGGTAGCCCTTCCCTTCTCCAGGGGAGGATCTTCCTGACCCAGGGATTGAACCCAGATCTCCCACATTGCAGGTGGATTCTTTACCAGCTGAGCCACCAGGGAAGCCTTCACTTGACATATTTATCAGTACAAGGGATCAGAGTGTGGACATCTCTGGGGGGCGGGGCACAGCATTTGACTTATGACAAAAAGCCCTAGTGATTTTTCAGAATGCAGAGTCTGTCTCTGCAGAGTGGCATTAGCTTTGTAGCTTCCTTCAAGGTATAATTGTGATGTAGTGTTTGCAAATGTCCTTTTCATGCAGCAGTGTACTTTGTGGCATATTTAATTATAGAAGCTTATTTACAAGTCCGCCTCCCACCACCAGTGATGAGTTATAGGAGCTCTGAAGCCAAACCCCGATCCCCTTGATATTCATGTGCAGAATCTGTCGCAACGCCTTGTGTGTGTTTCTGAATTAAAATGACTATGTTCTCCCAAAAATTTCCTGCAAGTTTCGTTAAGTACTTGCTGTGTCTTGAGACGCTTGGATGTCCAGATCCTGAGCAATTATAATATCGGTTAGGGAACCTCTAGGTGGTTCAGTGGCTCAGAGTCTGAGCTGCCAATGCAGGGGCCCTGAGTTCAATCCCTGGTTAGGGAACTAGACCCCATAGGACACAATTAAGGGTTCACACAGCGCCAGTCAAGTTGCTGTGTGGAAAAGCTAAGGCCCAGCACAGGGAGATAAAATAAGTGTTACAAAAATAAAGAGCTGCTTTTTAAAAATTAAAATAATAAAGGGATCAATTAATACAAGCCATGAAATGTAAGGCTTCCCAGCTGACTCAATGTAAACAATCCGTTTGCCAGTGCGGGAGACCTGGGTTGGATCCTTGGGAGGGGACGATCCCCTGGAGGGAGGGCATGGCAACCCACTCCAGGATTCTTGCCTGGAGAATCCCATGGACGGAGGAGCCTGGCGGGCAGCAGTCCATGGGGTCGGACATGACTGAAGCCGCCAAGCAACATGACGGCAGGCAACTCTTCCTAAGAGCTACTCACAGTGATGCTGACTGCGACTTAACGTAGAAGCGGAAACGCCCGCACACTCGTTGTATCCATCGTGTCCTTGTTGAATAACAACAAACCGCAGCTGAAAGGGCTTGGAATGAGACACATCCATCATCTCACAGTCACCGTGGGTCGGGAACCCGGGCCTCAGGTCCTTTACACGATCCCAGCATGATTTCTCACGAAGCTGCAACTCACGTGTCAGCCAGGGCTGAGATGTCATCGGGACGTTTGACGGGGAAAGCAGTCCGCTGATACACGTGTAGGAAAATTGAGCTCCTCCCCAACTTTGTGTTTGTGCCTTCCCCGGGACGCAGCTGCAGCCTGGAGGTTTTCTTCTTCCCAAAGTATGAACCGGGAAGGCAAAATAAAAGCAAAGACAACAACAGCAATGGCAGAAACCTCACACACTTATTAACATCACCGCTGACGTGATTCAGTTCAGTTCAGTTCAGGTGCTCAGTTGTGTCCAAGTCTTTGCGACCCTGTGGACCGCAGCACGCCAGGCCTCCCTGTCCATCGCCAACTCAGGAATGAATTATTTAAGTGTTGGGAGCCCATCAAGTTCGTAGTGGCAGGTGTAAGACATCTGAAATTCTATTTTTTTTTTTTCCTGCAACCTTGAATTTGTCACTGGCAACAAATACTCTCAATTGTTTCCCACAAAGTGACAGGTTCACTTTCTTCAGTTTCGAGAAAATGTCTGCCACATACCCAGGTCTGAATGGCCATAGGTGCTCTGTCAGTCATTGCGTCAAGTGAAAATGGGAGCAACTCTTTTTTCTTGCTTCTCAAACTGTGGCCCACTGTGTTTTTTCCCCCCCTGGAGACAAACATTGAACTTCATTGGGAAAGGGAAGAGCTTTACATATACGTCCCATTTCTTCATGCAGGATAACCCAAAGACACCTACTCTAGATATTTAAGAAAATCAGCTATGTTAACCACTGCATCTGAAGCATTCTAGGGAATGAATTCCCTGTCAGTCCAGGGGGTGAGATTCTGAGCTTCCAGTGCAGGGGGCCTCAGGTTCAATCCCTGCTCACGGAACTAGGTCCCACATACCGCAACTAAAGGTCTGCTAGCTGCAATGAAGATAGAAGGTTGTGCTTGCTGCCTCTGAGACCCAGTGCAATCACATAAACAAGCATCACAAAGATGCACACCATTCTGAAATGAAACTGACATTCTTATGTTCCAGAGCATGGTGGTGATGAATATTACTACACTTTGCATTCAGTGCCTTGATGACAGTTTCCCCAACTTTTGGCATCGTCGGTACAATTGCCAACAAGGTGGAAATGGTCCGTGACAATTCCATATTATGACGAAGGTGGGTGTGTTTTCAGTGACCTTGTGAAATATTTCTCAGACTCCAAGGGGTGGGTGTGTTTTCAGTGACCTTGTGAAATATTTCCCAGACTGCCAGCCCCTGCCTGGGAAAACAGGAGACAGCATCCTTGAGTGATGCTTGACAAGATCACAAAAGTTAGCATGGACTTGGCTCAGAACCTGCATTCTCTCCCATCAGCTCTGCAGCTAAGACTCTAAATTCATCGTTACCTTGGTCTCCAGTCACTCCTCTGAACACCAAAACAAAGCAAAACTTCTCAGCTTCGAATCGTATTCCTGGCTATGTCTGTATCCATCAGACTTAGGTCTTCAGAGCCTTCTGAGATTTGGGTGGTGGTGTTCTTATCGCTTTTAATTTTGTTGTAGTTAATTCATTTGCTTGTAGCTTTTACTCATTTGAAAGTGAAAGTGTCAGTCATTTGATCGCGTCCGACTCTTTTTTTTTTGACCCCATGGACTATAGCCCGCCAGGCTCCTCCGTCCATGGGAGACTTTGCAAGAGTAAATACTGCAAAGATCTTTGTTAAATAAAGATCAAGAAATATGTACCATCTAAAGAAACTGTAAAGAAAATAAAGATGCAGTTAAGCGTATAAACCCCATGGAGGATGCAGCTGTCCTTGTGTTTGTAATTAAAAAAAAAGAGTAAATTGGAAAGGGAAACAAATGGAAATGGTCTTTTAATTCCCTTCTCCTGAAACGCACCTTGAAAAGCTCATAGAGATAAATGTCACAGGCAATACTAGCAATTGTAAATAAAAGCAGTACTAGAGAGAGATAAATAGATGTTAAAATGAAGATTGATTGAATAACAGCATACCTCTAAAAGCAAGTGTTTTATAATTGCCCTTTCATCAATCCAGTTTGCATTGGGACGTGTTCCTAAAATGTAGTTGTCTTCCTAAATGTTCACGGCCACGCCGCATTCCCGTCTTAAGGCTTGTTTTGCATAATGTGGGTTGGAGATTTGTATGAAGTCCTTATTAGGGACCGTTTTCTATCCCAGTTGCTACTAACTCCACGTCTGCCTAAGACCTAATTTATCGCATGCTCCCTGAGCTGCTTTTCTGTGATGAAGACCTGACTTGACATCCTAGCAGAGATGGAAGATTTTGGGGGTTCTAGCAACAAAAGCTGAGGTGGTGATGAAGGGAGACACCCCCTGACACCTCTCCAAGCCTCAGTTACTTCTTCTGGGAAATGGGAATAAAACATTGACAGCTAGGTTCTTTGGAGTGATTCCAAGGTGGCACAGCATAAAGAATCCACTTGCCAGTGCAGGAGACACAGGAGACACAGGTTCGATCCCTGGGTCGGGAAGATCCACTGGAGAAGGAAATGGCACCCCACTCCAGTACTCTTGCCTGGAAAATTCCACGGATGAAGGAGCCTGGTAGGCTACAGTCCATGGGGTCGCAAAGAGTCGGACACGACTGAGCGACTTCACTTTCTTTTCGAACCGTGTGGGAAGGTTCCCTTTTCTCCACACCTTCTGTGGCCCGTGTCATTTGTAGACTTTTTGATGTGGCCATTCTGACCGACGTGGGGTGATACCTCATTGTGGTTTTGACTTGCCTTTCTCGGATAACTAGCGATGTGGAGCATCCGTTCATGTGCCTGGTGGCCCCCTGTACGTCTTCTGTGGACAAATGTCTATTCAGATTACTCATTTTTTTGGATTAGGTTTTTTTTTTTTTTTTTTTTTTTACATAGGGCTGCTGCCTCAGCTGTTCTGGAATCTAATTTTTAAAACGATGTAAATAAACTTATTTACAAAACAGAAACAGACTCTCACAGATTGAAAAAAAAAAAAAAAAAACTTATGGTTACCAGTGGGGAAATGTGGTGGGGAGGGATTCATGACAAGATTGGGGTCAACCTGCACACACACCGCTATGTATAAAATAGGGAACTAGTGAGGACCTACCATACAGCAGAGGAAATCGGACTCATGTACTCTGCGACAACCTATATGGAAAAAGAATCTGAAAAACAATGGGTTTGTGTCCGACTCTTTGCGACCCCATGGACTGCAGCCCACTGAGCTCCTCTGTCCATGGGGATTCTCCAGTCAAGAATGCTGGAGTGGGTTACCATTCCTTTCTCCAGGGGATCTTTCCCACCCAGGGATCGAATCAGGCTTTCCCACACTGTGGGCATTCTTGACTGTCAGATCCCCCAGAGAAGCCCTATGAGTGAGAAAAAGACTAGACTGCTCAGGAGTGTTGCCATGTTAGGGAAAAAAAAATCTATGTATGACGTTTTGTGCATACAAAGTTCTCTGTAAGTGTACCTGCTGTGCGGCATGAGGTATATGCTGTATTCTCACACAAGCATTTTCCTCTGTCACTGCTGAGAAATGGCATTTCTTAGAAATGCAGCTGTCCCCATGATTTACCTCCTTCCCGCAAGAAAGCATTCCCAGAGGAATTGCACTGACCAGGAGTGCCCTCAGTGACATTTCCTCGGTCCCCCGCACAAGTCTAACCTGACCCCATCTGCTCACCCCGTCACGGGCTTCCATCCTGGCCTAGGCTTATGGAAGGTCTTGACAACCTTTTCTTCTTAATAGCCTCTTCCTGCAAAAAGACTCGACGGGTCTGATCTCCCCTTGGATAACTCTCCGTGGCATGCAGGATCTGCAGACCGCGGAAGGAGAGTTGTCATCCCTGCATGGGCAACCGTGGAGATCTCAGGTTGCGAGATAAATGTGCCACGTTTGGGTGATTCTTCAGGGACTCTGCCTTGAATATTCATGACTTAACATCTCCTGCAGAAGTCCTAGCCACCCCCCCTTGCCTGGCCTCTGTACAGTATTCCTCCCCCCCCCCTAGAGGCTGCTTCCATTGGTTTCCATAATTCTTAGGCATTATTAATTTACTTAACCAAAAAAAAAAAAAACCAAAAACGGAGGGGCGGAAGAACACATGTGCTCGTCAAGACTGATTGGAACCCTTAATGGAGATTTAATTTAAGGGTTGTTGCCACATAACTTCTACCCAGTGGCGCCGACTGCTGGAAGGAGCGATTCATGGTCTACCACCTGTACTAATAGTCATGCATGAACACCATATCTAATGATCTCAGACAAGCCGCCTGGGAAGGGAATGTCTGCACACCCATCGACACTGGTTTTGCCTAATTGAAATTAATTGGAATAAATATGTGTCAAATAGTTAGACTTGGTAACCTAATTTTCACGGAATGATGGAGCTGCCGTTTATGTACCATCAGCCTGGTGGTTTTTTCCTTCTTTGTAAGGGGGTCTTTTGACCGTGTTTTTCTCATGACAGTGTGTTTTTCCTATGTCGGGGCTTTCAGATTGTTCAGACGGTAAGGCCCAGGATTTCTCTGCAAATGGGAAGAGAGTGGGTCCATTGGTGGTGGTGATGGTACTGCTGCTCACTCATGTCCAACTCTTCAGGACCCCACGGATGGGAGCCCTCCAGGCTGCTCTGTGCATGGAATTTTCCAGGCAGGAGTACTGGAGTGGGTTGCCATTTCCTCCTCCCATGGATCTCCCCGACCCAGGGATCAAACGTGGGTCTCCTGCACTGCAATCAGATTCTTCACCATCTGAGCCACCTGGGAAGACCCGTGTCCATTAGATCACATCAAAAAAATAGTGAAGGGAAAGAGGACTTGCTCCTTCACACTAACAGGCAGCTGTTATGTGAAGGCATTATTGCATAGATGCTGAATAAATATGTCTGAAGTGAATAAAAGTGGCAATGAGACTCTTTCGACCTTGGCATTCTGCATTCCTATGAACCCAGCCGCAGACAACTGCCAGGCAGTCTCGGTATATTCTGAGAACTCATTGCTCATAAAAGACTTATGCATAGGCATCTATTACTGTGTTAGTACAAAATCCAGACTTGGCAGTGACCTTGGAAAGAGTGCATATGATTCCTATATTCCTATGTATTGTTCAGTCGCTCAGTCATGTCCAACTCTTCGCGACCCCATGAACTATATAGCCCGCCAGGCTCCTCTGTCCGTGGGATTCTCCAGGCCAGAATACTGGAGTGGGTTGCCATTTCCTCCTCCAGGGGATCTTCCTGACCCAGGGATCGAACCCAGGTCTCCTGCAGTGGCAGGCAGATTCCTTGCCACTGAGCCACCTGGGAAGCCCATATTCCTATATGCATTTTCTAAATACTACATGTCGTCATCATCAGGCAGGACACACGCCATGGTCATCCAGATATTGTCCTTGCAGAATCTGGGATATATTACGTGTCCCACCGTCAGAGTCCTCTGTGCTCCTGTGCTGTCATATAAACCCAACCAGTCTGTTTTGCCTGAGGTTCAAATTGTTGATGAGCAAGGAGATTGNACTCATTGGAAAAGACCCTGATGCTGGGAAAGATTGAAGGCAGCAGAAGAAGGGGACAACAGAGGATGAGATGGTTGGATGGAATCACTGACTCAATGGACATGAGTTTGAGTAGGCTCCAGGAGTTGGTGATGGACAGGGAAGCCTGGCATGTTGCAATCCATGGGATCGCAAAGAGTTGGACACAAATGAGTGACTGAACTGAGTTTCAAACTGTAGATGATTTAACTCAGGAGCACCGAGAGAAGAGCTAAATATGTACTAAGTCCTCAGTTATTATTAGCTATTATCTTTATTGAGCAATTTGATCTGCATATGCCACCAGATGTCTTAGAAAGTGAAAGTGAAGTCGCTCAGTCGTGTCCGACCCTCAGTGATCCCATGGACTGCAGCCTACCATGCTCCTCTGTCCATGGGATTTTCTAGGCAAGAGTACTGGAGTGGGTTGCCATTTCCTTCTCCAGAGGATCTTCCCAACCCAAGGATCGAACCCAGGTCTCCAGCATTGTAAGCAAGACGCTTTAACCGTCTGAGCCACCAGTAAACTTTCATCATTCCATCTACTTTCTTTTCCAGTCTTCACCAGTCTCTTGAAGCACCTAAATCTCCTCACCGTCAGGGATAATCTCAATTGCTTGATAGGAAAAAAAAGAAGTTTTCTCAACTTTCTGTCTCTCCAAACAACATATTCACCTGCATTCATACAGGATGACAGTTGTTTGATTCTATTTTGAGTCAGATAGTATTAGTCTAAAATATAAATGTATTTATGTCAGTCTCTTTTCAGCTGTTAAGTAGTTCATGTATGTGTAGGCTTATTAAGGGATATAAAAAAGATTGTTTAAAAAGAAAGTGTGCCTTTTATCTAGTGTGTTTCACTTTTTCTATTTCTATTCAGTGCTTACATTTCATTTAGTCTATGTTTTCCAGTTTCTCCATCTCTTCTTGCTTTTTTTTTTTTTTTATCTTTCTCAAGCCTTTGTCAAGCATAGGCCTTTGTATACATATATATAGTGTATGTAACCTACTATATATATTTTAGAAAACATGAATTTTTGCCTGGCTAAACAATTTATAACAGTTTGATTCTACTTGTTTAACTTAGTACAAATAGCATGCTAGATTTCTAATTAAAAAAAAAAACAGATATGCAACAAGCAACACAGGTTTACTGTATCACACAGGGAACTATAGTCAGTATCTATAATGGAAAATAATGTGAAAAGTAATATATGTGTATGTATATAACTGAATCACCTTACTGTAAACCTGAAACATTGTAAGTCAACTATCTTTAATTATATATATATATATATATATATATATATATAAAGAAAAAAGGTATTCTGCCAACCAACAAAAAAGTCATAATCTATTTATGGATACAGGAAAAAATTCTGAACCACAATGATACTATATAACTAATAGTCACAAATTTTCAATTTCAGTACTGATAATAATGCAATATTATAAACGTGCTCATCATTTATTTTTGAAACATCCTCTGCAAGACACTGAAAAATAATATGGATTTTTTATAATAACTACTGACATTTTTATTTAGAAAAATGAGTTTTTTCTACCATCAACTAGTTAACCTGACCTAGCAGAGACACTTAAACCTCTCTGCTGTAGATTATCACTTCTACAGAGAGATAGTCAGATTACATTGTCCTTATGACCCGTTCTAGCTGTAAAATACAGTGATTCTGTTGGAAATTTTTTGTCTGAAAATCAGTGAGCACACATGGAGTTTTTTCATGTGTGTTAGGTAATTTGGATACTTGTCAGCAAAGAATTCAAAGTGGTACACTTAAATTGCGCAAGATAAAAATACCAGTGCTATTTGAGCTAGAACACCATATGTGAGGAAACACAATAGGATGGAAATTGCTCATCCAAAATGTTACAGATGCAGAAAATTATCAACACTTTTTTTCGAACCATAGGAAAATGCCAAAAATAATGAAGGTGCAGTTGTATAACCTGATGGGAAAGCTGAGGCTCAGGAAGCTCCTGCTTCTTCTCAGTTCTTTCTTCAGTGATGGGATACAGGTGAGGATCTCAAGAAGACGGCAAATAAACAAAGCTATCTCTAATTTTATTTATTGTTTTAAAGGGAGGGTTTTTTTTGCCTCATTTACATTTTTGTAAGGATTAAATTACAAAATACATGCAGATAACTTATCCTCATAAGTAAAGTGAAAAAAATATGAAAGTGTTAGTTGCTCAGTTGTGTCTACTTGCAACCCCATAGACTGTAACCCGCCAGGTTCCTCTGTCCTTGGGCTTCTCCAGGCAAGAATGCTGGAGTGGGTTGCCATTCCCTTCTTCAGGGGATCTTCCTGACCCAGGTTTCCTGCATTGCAGGCCAATTCTTTACTGTCTGAGCCACCAGGGAGCACACATTAAAAACTGGCTGTTAGTATTCTTCCTATTTTTATAATTAATAGGAGAGAAAATTCATGAAGTACATGCATTACATTGTCTTTATTTCATTACCTTAGACTATAAGACTTTTATTAAGCCAAAATACACATTAATTTGAGGGCAGTGGGAATGAGAAATGTTAGTTTTGTTTATCTTTGAGGATGGATAAGTTCGGATGAATTACAGATATGAAGTGAAGTGAAGTAAAAGTCGCTCAGTTGTGTCCGACTCTTTGTGACGTCATGGACTAAACAGTCCATGGAATTCTCCAGGCTAGAATATTGGAGTTGTAGCCTTTCCCTTCTCCAGATATGAAAGGGACTGTTAATTTCCCTCTGGTTCACGTTCAAAGTCAACTGATTATATAACAAGTAAGAAGTGTTGTGTCTCTTAAAAAGTAAAGATGTCTAGTATAAATCATATAGATCACACCAATATAAGTGACCCTGGATGTATTCATGAGTATGGATTTATTCATATAGATGCATAAGTTAAAACCTTAATTTTATGAAATTTCTTGAAATAAATAATTACAGCCTGGGTTACTCAAAATCACTTTTAGAAATCAATAGTTAGGTAATTCACCTGACTGAAGGAAGAAGACTATATTTTAGAAATTTGAAGGGTTCTATAATTTCATAATTCAAGATTCATTTTTAAATAATCCAACTGTGGTCATTCATATAGAAACTGTGTAACCAAGGATGAATGAAAGGCTAGTCTTGGGTGGCTAAAATAGTAGAGGGCCATTTTGGTACTGTTTTAAGTAGAGTGATCATGTAGCTAAGATTTGTGAATAGCTGTGGACATACAGGCAACTTCACAGGTGACTCAGTATAAAGAATCTGCTTGCCAATGCGGGAATTGCAAGAGACACAGGTTTGATCCTTGGGCCCAGATGACCTCCTGGAATAGGAAATGGCACCCCACTCCAGTGTTCTTGCCTGGAAAACTCCATGGACAGAGAAGCCCAGTAGGCTATAGTCCATAGCATCACAAAGAGTTAGACATGACTGAATATGCATGTATGTGCATACACACACATACACACCACACACACAGACCCCGAAATAGAACTTCTTAAGGAAGGAACGATGCAAAATGAAACATGGTTGGGTGTTACCATTATCAAAAAGTTAGAACTCACTAGTCTAAGCTGTCATTTTGATGGTTTTCTGTTTTCATCTAGCTGCTTTTTTAGGCTATTTCCCTTTGTCTGCTTGAAGACTTCCAGAGATACAGGCATTTTCCTTGCGTGTTATTACCACATCTTACCTAATTATTGAGCTATCCAATATATATTGAGCTCCTTGTATATTCTGGCCTGTTCTCATAGGACCATGAGATTTTAGTTTATTCATTTGAGATTCTCAGCACCTAGAAAAGTACCTTGCAAACAATACACCCTATGAGCAAGCTTGTCCCAGAAAAATTCTTCATTATATAATACAAACTGTACGTTACCTTTCATTTTCAAGTGTTTTATGGATACAGATTATAATTGTCCAACAAATTCCTTAGAGAATCTTGACATTTTAAAAATGGTCATTAAAATCACCTTTAAATTTAAAAGTTTTTTTTTTTTTTTAACTGAAGTATAGTTGATTTACAATGTTTAAAACTACTTATTAAGCTAAGCCGGGGAAGGCGATGGCACCCCACCCCAGTACTCTTGCCTGGAAAATCCAATGGACGGAGGAGCCTGGTGGGCTGCAGTCCATGGGGTCGCTAACAGTCGGACAGACTGAGCGACTTCACTTTCACTTTTCTCTTTCATGCATTGGAGAAGGAAATGGCAACCCACTCCAGTGTTCTTGCCTGGAGAATCCCAGGGATGGGGGAGCCTGGCGAGCTGCCATCTATGGGGTCACACAGAGTCGGACACGACTGAAGTGACTTAGCAGCAGCAGCAGCATTAAGCTAAGCAACTTATATTCTTCAACTTCTGCCCATAAAAAAAATCTATCTTTGATCCTTTGGATGATACAAATTGCTATTCTCTGTATTTTCCCTGGAGTAAAGAACAAATATTTATTGAACTTCAGAGTTAGTTGACCTGAGTTTAAATCCTAGCTCTGTGATTTAAAGCCCTGTAGTTCTGGGCAAGTTATTTAAATTCTTTGAGATTTAGATTTTGAATATGCCTCTTATTAATCTTTAAAAAATAAATGAATAAGAAAAGATCCTGAAAGGTTAGGGATAAAAGCTTTTATCTTGTAGGACTGTTATGTTAAATAAGATATGCATAAGGCATCTCGCACAAAGTGGGTGCTCAGTAGGCAGGATTTCCCACCACTCTTCCCCATCTTTACCCCTTGTGGAAGATTTCCCAGCTAGACAATGATACAGCTAGGATTTGGTTTCAGATCAGTCTATCTTTCTTATACTACATTGCCTCGACATCTAGTTTCTCTACCTCTTCCTTTAAACCATAGCAGTAAAAATTGAACATTAAGACTATAAAAAAGGTTTTCCTAGTGTCATTATGATATTATGAGAGTAGGTAAAAATAACTGGAAAGAGTAAAATTGGCCAGTGTTTTAGAAGTGGAAGCCGCCCAGACAGGAAGCTGCGCTTGGGGAGGAGACCATGATAACCATTCAGTGGTGGGGGAAGGGGAGTGAAAAGTGGACGTTTCCACTATCAACATGTAAAATGTCACCATACACAGTGCGTTCTGGCAAGTGTGCAGCAGTTAGAGCTGATGTTTCGGTTCCATGGTTGGTAAAGCAAACCATAACAATCCAAGAATAAGCACACAATCACAAATCACCACCACTCCATGTAAACTCAGGACTGTGGCGCCACAATTTCAGACTATGCCAATGAGCTGCTAAACAGTAGTAATCATTTGTATATGGATGGATGGTCTATCATATAGACCTATGACAGATTAAAAACTACTTTCCTTCTGTACCCAAAGAGAAGAGTTAGGGGCTAACTTAAAGCTTCCATTAAAAAAAAAAAGTGAAGGTAGGATATACCTAAAAAGAAATCACAGTTGAGGTTGTAAATAGGAAACTCACTTTAAAAACACTTTTAATTAATAAGGGTTAGTTTAGTTTACCTCGAATACCTCCTTCAGTTCAGTATATACAGGCAAAGTCATGTCCGACTCTTTGTGAGCTCACGGACTGTAGCCTGCCAGGCTGCTCTTTCAAGAATATTCTCTAGGCAAGAATACTGGAGTGGATTGCCATTCCCGTCTCCTAGACCTGTATCATTCCTTTCAAAGTGGTATGGGGGCTGGTGGTGGAATTGGTATGGCAAGTGACCATTGCACAAGTCATCACTCTTTCTAACATAGCCTTTTCCCCTTATGTAACGATAATGGTATTATGTGCTTCAAGCTGTATTTAATTATTTCAGTATTTATAAGATTTGCAGGAGTTTGGAAACTTAACCATGTTTTTATCCTCTTACAGTAAGCCTGGGAGCAAAGTGTTTACCTGTTTATCTGATTTAAGCTTTCTCTCTGCTGCTTCTTTTCTTCCTTCCTTCCTTCCCTTCCTTCCTTCCTTCCTTCCTTCCTCTGCCAACCTCTGAGGCTTTAATAATGGGTTGTAAGATTCTGGAAAAGAAATTTTACTGTATTTTAAGAGAAAGTAGGCAGCATTGCAAAAAATTTTTTGCCAGGTAGAGAATAGATATGGGAAATATCACAGTCTTTGCTTAATATTTGGATAATGGCTACTCAAGCCCATGAGGACTGCAGGGAAGACTTTTGAGCCATTGTTGAAGGCCATTGTTACCACAGTGAACAAGGACCTGGGCTTCCTTGTTGGAAACCAAGACTGGTCAGGAGTGACCTTTCTGAGCCTCTGTGCCTTTGTTTGTACGCTCAGATACTAACACTTCCCTACATGCTGCCGCAAGGCTAAAGGAACATTCATGCGTGAAAGAACTTTGTTGAACTTCCCTTTATTAAAGTGCATCAGTCGGGCCATAGTGGTGTCCTAACCTCACCCCCTTGGGGCTAGTTTCAAGGATGAGGCAGCTCCCTGTGTGTCAAGTACAGTTTGTCTTAGCATGTTCTTTGGCAGCAGCCTCGCCTTAGCTTTTGCTTTTTGTTTATATTTTAGGCTCTGTTTGTTTGTTGAGCCTTCTATTAATCCTCTATTTAAGCCATATTTTATCTGTGTGACAATATTGGGCTGAGAACCTCATACACAAGATAATCTGCTCCAAACTCATATTTCTCTCTCTACAGACAGGCCAGAGTAGTACAGAAAACAGGACCAAATAATTACCTTTAGACGTTTATTTTAACTGGAATATGAGTTAATTAGATTGGATGAGAACAGACAGTCTCCCTTATGGGAAAAAAAATGATTCTAAGTATGTTATTTCCCTAGTGAATATTGAAGTGAAGTGAAGTGAAGTGAAGTCGCTCAGTTGTGTCCGACTCTTTGCGACCCCATGGACTGTAGCTTGAGATATTTTCACAAAGACATAATAGCACATGCCTATAAACAGGATTCTCAACCATGACATAAAGAAGACATTTCCTTAACTCATCCTCCAGAAAGAATAAGTGAGAGCTGAGCTTTCCTTCAAATAATTTTCAAGAACCTGGGGCTTGAGTGCTTTATCAGTTTGAAAAAGTGAAGAAACACTTTTAGAACCAATTTACAGTGTCAATAACTGGAGTTTGTCATAAATACTTGAAGTATATCACATAGAAGAGTGATAAAAGTGTTTCCTTTATAAAGTTTCTAGCTCACTGTATACAAAGCATCAAATATAGTCTTCACCTATAATAAATTCTCCTGAAAGATGTAATTTTTTAAAGTAAGAAGCAGTCACTTCCCAGTTATTCCAAAACCATGTAAACTTCTACCTTAAACTCATAAATTCATTAAACTAAACCTCTTTTTGACTATCAAACACAATCCACATGAAATAAGTGAGAAAAAAAATCTGTTAAAAAAAAAACCTGCTTAACATTCAAACATTAAACCAAAAGTCAAACCTAAATTGTTATTTTTCTTTAAAAATCAGGTAAGGTACTAGCATTTCTCATTAATCATATTATCAGTAGTGATGACACAGTTCATCTGAGAAATAGATGAAGTTCTTTTCCCCATTTTTGCTGATAATCTTGATTGTGAGTCTAAATTTGAAAGATAGCATATAATCTGTACTTTTACATTTGAGCATCTCACAATACAATAACCATCATCCCAAGTCTGACTTATAATTCCTTAAAGTTTTTGTTTTACTACCAGGAAATGACCAAGGAAAATAAAGTAAGTGTACTAAATGCTTCCTTAAATATTTCAATCATCTCCATGATGCAGATAATGAATCCAAAGACCAGAAAGGAATATGGAGTAAAGACAGCCAGGCTAAAATCCCTGCTTTCAATTGTCAGTATTTATATTCTTGATATTTCAATATTTATTTTATATACATTATATAATATATATTTATGTTAACTTGACCACATTACATAATTCCCCTCCCTGAAAACAAGAATTACGATTAGATAGATGTTTTAATTTCTTACTAATCCTTATAAATCTCTTTTGTATAGCTCTTAGTATCATTTAAACACACAACACATCATATTAATGTTATAACTAATTTTATGAAGTCAAAGTGTTTCATATATGTATCTGTATGATATTGGCATAGTAGCTGATGCATATTTTTGTCTGCATGCTAATTACATGCTAATTACATGTCTTTATCCCCAATTTTTGATGAAGTCTTTTTTTAATTCTAATATTACTCCACTTATATTCACTCTGTAATTCTGAAAATTCTAATTTTTCAAACAATAACCCAAAATTGCTATGTGCTTATAAAATATGAAAGCTATCTGCCATCTAGGCTACTTGTCATCAAAAGCATTTAATAGCAGAATCACATTTTAAAATTTGAAATTTGCTTTCTGTTTATAATTGATATTTTCTTAAATACATACTTGATAATAGATGATAATATTTACCTACTGTAAATACCAAATTTGAAAGCCATGCAATTGTTGCATCAAATGTGTTATTTGAAATAGGAATAGTAAATGACATTTTATATTCAAATCAATTTATTTCTTCAATTTCACTCAGTTAAAAGAATCACAATGTAAGAATTTACTTAAACAAATATTTGTGAATATTAGGATATGAAAATGACTCCCCTAAAATTATATATAAATTTCATTATAAATTGATAGGAAAGCTTGGAAGAAAAATGATTTGCTTTTGATTTTGCATTTGTTCAAAAATTGTATCACCATGAAACTCTTACAACTCACTAATTTATTTTTGAATGCTCAACTTTAAGGTAGTGGCTAAATATGCTACTCAATCAATTTGAATTTTCACTATTTATCACAGTACTTCTTAAAACCTTAGTGGATATTTAAAAGTGTCTTTTAAAATATGTCAGACTTTAATAAGTATGTTTATCATTCAAGTTTAAAAATATCTATTCTGTTTTTTAGTTTGAAAATGTTTTTCCATATAATATTTGTATAATATTTTATTATGTATGAGCTTGATAACCTATCATATGTTGACAACCTTATGTGCCAATGGGTTATCAATAGGTTATCGATAACCCATTAGCGCATAAGCAATTTAGCACAACAATCATGTACACTAAATGATCATCAAGTTAAGAAATTTAGAGAGCAAAAGAAGTCAAAGCCACAACCAATGGCCAGCTTCTAATTCTGTCTTTCTAACTTAATCCAAGTAAGTAACGAAATCACTGAAGCAATTTGAATAAATAACAATTGAATTAATGAATAAAAATAGGTCATGCTCTGATTTTCTTAAAAGACATTTATTTTATGGCCACAATCTAAAATAAGAGACAATTGCTGTAATCTGTTGAAAGATTATCACAGTTTGGATTGGGAGTGTTGTGGAGGAAATGGAGCAAACAGACTAGATACTGGATATATTTCCGAAGTAAAAAGTGAGTCGATCAGTCGTGTCCGACTCTTTGCAACAGCATGGACTATACAGTCCATGGGATTCTCCAGACCAGAATGCTGGAGTAAGTACTCTTTCCCTTTTCCAGGGGATTCTTCCCCACCCAGGGATCAAACCCATGTCTCCCACATTGCAGGCGGATTCTATTTTTTTTCCTGCAGATATTTCTTTATTTTATTTTAATTGGAGGCTAATTACTTTACAATATCATGGTGGTTTTTGCCATACATTGACATGATTCAGCCATGCATGTACATATGTTCCCCACCCCATCCCATCCCTCAGGGTCATTCCAGTGCACCAGGCATGTGGATTCTTTACCAGCTGAGCCACCAGGGAAGCCCTTCTGAAGCAGAAACCACCCCTTACAAATGATTTGAACCTAGAGAGATAAAAGTCAAAGACGTCTCCAGAGTTTTGCACTGGGAGTTGGACTCAGGGGAGTTAACAGCCCTTGAGATATAGATGTCTAGGGGAGGAACATTCTAATATGTGTGAAAAGTGGATTTTAGAAGTTTGAGATTCAGATACTTTTAACACAGTCATGGTTAGGTGATACCTTGGACATTAGGCTTAGAATCTACGGAAAAGTTCTGGGGTAGTGTTACTTCATAGTTGTAGCATCACAGATGTCTGCATTATCAAAGCAGATGCACAAAGATAATATATCTAACTCAGCATCAAACTTCCCGAATGCTTAGTGCAAGATACAAGCAATAAGTAGGGAGAATCATAGCCTCACACTACTAGTCTCTCAGATAGCCACCAACTCAACAGAGGCAGCTTCCAAGACAAAATAATACCAAAAGCAAAGCAAAACAAAACAAGGCAAAACCAGGCATCCCACCCTGTGATGAGTTTTGACTTTGAAGGAAGAAACAGATGCTATCTATGTGTACTGGACAGTTTAGCTCCAAGGAAGCAGCTTTAGTATGAGGTTTCCTGGTTTCTGTACTCCACTTAATCACACAGGTACAGTCTGCAGTTAACTTCCATTCTCCAGCCAGTTTTGTCCTATACATCTCTTCATTTCATGTTTATTTTGAATGATAATTGTAGAGAAATGGCATACCCTGCTTCAAAAAAAATTAATTCTTAGGTAAAATTTCCTCAGTAATCTTGAGACTATAAATCCCACTGGAATATTTACTGGTAGATTTTGTCGAGATCAGATCGCCACTTGAATGCCCAGAAGAGAGGGAAAGAGCTGCAGACCTGCTGTTAACTCTTTTGTTCCTGGAATCAGCTTGGAGACAACATTTGAAACAATGAAATTGTAGCTACTCCCATAAAAATATTTTCTACCAGAGCAAGAATGTATGTGTTATAGTATTCTCTTTCAGCTACTCTTATCCATGTGCAGAGAAAAGGATGCTTTGGATTCAACAAGGTTTGGGTTTTGCAAGGTTAATGCATTAGGGGGGGAAAAAAAATGTTATTGCAATGTGGGGTTTTTTTGGTGGTGATTGTTGTCCAGTTGCTAAGGCATGTCAAACTATTTGCAACCCCGTGGACCTGTCTCTTATACACATCTAGATGTGTATAAGAGACTGAAATGAAGTGAAGTGAAGTGAAGTCGCTCAGTCGTGTCCGACTCTTTGCGACCCCATGGACTGTAGCCTACTAGGCTCTTCTGTCCATGGGATTTTCCAAGCAATAGTCCTGGAGTGGATTGCCATTTCCTTCTCCAGGGGATCTTCCCAACCCAGGGATCGAACCGGGGTCTCCTGCATTGTAGACAGACGCTTTACCATCTGAGCCACCAGGGAAGTCCAGTTGAGGTTACATAAAATAAAATATATAGAAGCTATGTAATTTTATCTTGGATATACTTCATGGGGTTATATCCCAAACTTTATTTTCTTCCTATCATTTTCTATTCATATATAGTAATGTGAGACTTGTGATTTTTTTTTTCTTATGGTGACTCTCTTTAAACTTTTTATTTTAACATTCTCTAAGAATTTTTTATACTTTTTTACTTAGATCTATTATACTTTTTTTTTTTTTCTGAACTGAATATAAGTGGGACTGAAATTCTACTTCCTTTTTTAATATTCTCTTTCCTCTCATTCAATATCTGAAGGAATATAGCACAGTGGTTACATACTGTGTCCTGGAATTGAACCATCTCTTAGCAACATGACTTTGAGTAAGTTTTATCTTTCTGAACCTTAATTTCCTCATAGTAAAGTGGTAATAATGGCCCTGCCTGCTTTCCTCATAGTGTTTCTGTGACACTAAAATTAGACCATCTGTAATATACTATCTGCCATGTGCTTGGAGCTCAGACACTAGTTATCTATTAGCATTACCATCAGGATATAAACACTTCCAGAGCAATGGCACCCCACCCCAGTACTCTTGCCTGGAAAATCCAATGGACGGAGTAGCCTGGTGGGCTGCAGTCCATGGGGTCGCTAACAGTCGGACAGACTGAGCGACTTCACTTTCACTTTTCTCTTTCATGCATTGGAGAAGGAAATGGCAACCCACTCCAGTATTCTTGCCTGGAGAATCCTAGGGATGGGGGAGCCTGGTGGGCTGCCGTCTATGGGGTCACACAGAGTCGGACACGACTGAAGTGACTTAGCAGCAGCAGAGGTGAAACTGTCGCATCTTCCCCTCCGTGCACCTACCCCCAGGCACAGTGCTTGGCATCCAGCAGATTCTAAGTAGATGCTCCTGAATAAGCAGCCCAAAAGTTAAGTTTTATGTAGTCAGTCCCTGCTCTTTCTCTTCCAGTCACTGGTTTCTGCTTCTGTAATTTTCCTAGTTATGGGTACCAGAGGCTGGACTCTTGGAGTATCCAAGACCTTCATATTTTTGGAGGTATAGTTGATATAAAATATTATATAAGTTTTAGGTATACAATATAGTGATTCACAATTTTTAAAGGTTGTTTTTGATTTATAGCTATTATAAAACATTGGTTATATTCTCTGTGTTGTATAATATATCCTTGTAGCTTACATATTTTATACATAGTAGTTTATACCTCTTAACATCTTGCTGCTATCTTTCCCCTCCCCACTTCCTTGTCCTCACTGTTAATCACTAGTTTGTTCTCTATAGCTATGATTCGGATTTTTTTGTTGTTATATTCACTAGTTTGTTTTTCAGATTACATGTTTAAGTGATAACATACAGTATTTGTCTTTCTCTGTCTGACTTATTTCACTAAGCGTAATACCCTCCGGGTTCATCCATGTTACTGCAAATGGCGAAATTTCATTCTTTTATGGTTGAGGGGTGTGTGTGTGTGTGTATGTTCACTGTTAATCACTAGTTTGTTCTCTATAGCTATGATTCGGATTTTTTTGTTGTTATATTCACTAGTTTATTTTTCAGATTACACGTTTAAGTGATAACATACAGTATTTGTCTTTCTCTGTCTGACTAATTTCACTAAGCGTAATACCCTCCGGGTTCATCCATGTTACTGCAAATGGCAAAATTTCATTCTTTTATGGTTGAGGGGTGTGTGTGTGTGTGTATGTGTGTGTGTGTGTGTAGCATCTACATTATCCATCTACTGATGGACACTTTAGATTGCTTACATATTTTGGCTATTGTAAATAATGCTGCTTGAACATTGGGGTGCATGTATCTTTTTGAATTAGTGTTTTTGTTTATTTTGCAGAGAGACCTTTGTGTTTGATTGAGCAAGAAAGGGTTTTTGTTTTAATCAGACTATGTATTTTCCCTTNTGTGTGTGTGTGTGTGTAGCATCTACATTATCCATCTACTGATGGACACTTTAGATTGCTTACATATTTTGGCTATTGTAAATAATGCTGCTTGAACATTGGGGTGCATGTATCTTTTTGAATTAGTGTTTTTGTTTATTTTGCAGAGAGACCTTTGTGTTTGATTGAGCAAGAAAGGGTTTTTGTTTTAATCAGACTATATATTTTCCCTTGGGTGTTATTGCAGCTGTCTCTTAGCCTTGGACTTCACACTCTCAGGAGGCGTGAATCTTTGTCTTAGCGTGGGCTCCACGTGCCTCACAGCCCCACAGTTTTGATCCTCTGGTCCGAATATTATTTTACCACAAACCATCTTCATTTCTGCTTTGCTCTGTTTTGTGGATGTAGTTATACTTATGTGGTTATACTTCTCTTCCTTTGGGGAGAAGGAATTTATTTTCACCTTTGTCTGTGGGTTAGAAGGAAACTGTTGCTGCATTTCCGGTACCCTGCGCTCCTCCTGCTTTCATTGTCCTGGAGAACAAACTTGCTCAGCAGACTGTCAGAACAGGACCTTGACTGGGACAGTTTTACTAGAGGGCGGGTTCACTGGATTAAAGGTCCGTGCTCAGGGGTGGTGCCTGCCCCTTCCCTCTCTTGTACTTCCTGTCTCCAGGAATTAGACAAACTAGACACTGTCTCAGCTGGCCTGGCCACCACAACCCTCCCTCTGCTACCTGCAGCTGGATGGACCTGATGCAGCAGTCATCCATGGCCATGCAGCTATTTGGAAAGGACATAGAATTCAAGGGCGAGGGCATTGGAAGTAAGAGGGCTGACTTTGGCTTCCTGCTGTAAATGATTTTCTGTGATCCAGCTTTTACTTGTAATCCACTTTTAGGTCCTTGTCCATTTAATACAATCAGTATTTTGTTTGCTTTTTAGCTGTGGTTTCTTGGCTGCATGCTCCTTCAGCAGAGAATTGCAGAAATGAGACCAAAGCCACTTGCAAAACCAAATTGTCAACACCACTCTCCATCTAGTACAGCCTACTTTGCAGAACCCTTTTAGACAGCATTGTAAGGATCTCTTTCTCAAACTGGGTCTTTTTACAGCACTGAGGTACATAGCCTGATCTAATCCCTCCCATTCATGTTGTTGACAAAGGAGAGAGTGCTGGACCTGGGACGGGACACAGGAGACTGGCAGCAGTTTATTAGCCACATACGCAGGACACCGCGCCATGCAGGACCACACAGGAACAGAGTGGACAACCAGAGGCTGTGGGAGGCAGGCCTTCAGTGTCAAAAAAAATGAGATCACCCCTGGTTTCCACTGGAGGATGTGGCTGGCTGGTTTGAATAATTTTGCAGGCTGGCNTGCTCTGTTTTGTGGATGTAGTTATACTTATGTGGTTATACTTCTCTTCCTTTGGGGAGAAGGAATTTATTTTCACCTTTGTCTGTGGGTTAGAAGGAAACTGTTGCTGCATTTCCGGTACCCTGCGCTCCTCCTGCTTTCATTGTCCTGGAGAACAAACTTGCTCAGCAGACTGTCAGAACAGGACCTTGACTGGGACAGTTTTACTAGAGGGCGGGTTCACTGGATTAAAGGTCCGTGCTCAGGGGTGGTGCCTGCCCCTTCCCTCTCTTGTACTTCCTGTCTCCAGGAATTAGACAAACTAGACACTGTCTCAGCTGGCCTGGCCACCACAACCCTCCCTCTGCTACCTGCAGCTGGATGGACCTGATGCAGCAGTCATCCATGGCCATGCAGCTATTTGGAAAGGACATAGAATTCAAGGGCGAGGGCATTGGAAGTAAGAGGGCTGACTTTGGCTTCCTGCTGTAAATGATTTTCTGTGATCCAGCTTTTACTTGTAATCCACTTTTAGGTCCTTGTCCATTTAATACAATCAGTATTTTGTTTGCTTTTTAGCTGTGGTTTCTTGGCTGCATGCTCCTTCAGCAGAGAATTGCAGAAATGAGACCAAAGCCACTTGCAAAACCAAATTGTCAACACCACTCTCCATCTAGTACAGCCTACTTTGCAGAACCCTTTTAGACAGCATTGTAAGGATCTCTTTCTCAAACTGGGTCTTTTTACAGCACTGAGGTACATAGCCTGATCTAATCCCTCCCATTCATGTTGTTGACAAAGGAGAGAGTGCTGGACCTGGGACGGGACACAGGAGACTGGCAGCAGTTTATTAGCCACATACGCAGGACACCGCGCCATGCAGGACCACACAGGAACAGAGTGGACAACCAGAGGCTGTGGGAGGCAGGCCTTCAGTGTCAAAAAAAATGAGATCACCCCTGGTTTCCACTGGAGGATGTGGCTGGCTGGTTTGAATAATTTTGCAGGCTGGCAGGGAACTGAAACTTGTTACTCAGGGATAAGTAAGAAGTGCATCTGGTCCCTCGTAAGGAGGGTTGTTTGGCTACATGAGCTTTTCCTTGGGAGCAGACTAGCAAAGAGAACTTAAGAGTTATAGGCTATTTGAGACCCTCCTGATTTCATCAGATGTCAAGGAAGCACATAACATCAGGCCTTAATTCTAGGGCTTATACCACATAGACTATAGTACTATAACATTACTAATTACGTCAGAATTTCACTCTAGATGTGTGTTTGTGAATATCTTGTTTCCTATTGAAATTGTGAGGTACTCAGGGACAACCAGCATTTCAAAAACAGTTCAGGTTATGATTTTGGGAAAAAAAATAATTTGCATTAAAATGGTCTTTTGTCACATGTCAAAGTGCTATTTTCAAATTTAGTCACACAAATACCATTTAATACATCCAAGCTTTGTCTTTAGCATGGTTAGATTTTTTAATGTAGCAAAACTTTTAGTAGTGAAGGATGTGCTATGTAGATCTTAGACTTGTTTCTGTTAAGAGTTTGAACTCAGGCTGGCAACGATGCCCACATATACACAGATTGCTGAATTAAAGACATGTGATATGCCATGGATTGACGGTTCTAATCATTTAGTTACCCACGTTTGCTGACATTTCAGAAGAGCTAATGGGTTCTTCCCCACTCTCTTTTCAAACAATAGGTGAAACAATAAAATGAATGGGACATTAACATTCTTTTAAAAATCAGAGTTAAGCTACAGCCTAAACACCAGAATGCTGATGTCTCAAATGTATTATTCAGACAGCATATTGTAGGCATGAATGGGGCCCATTAAGAGGTCTTATTGTTGCTAAATTGAAGCAGATTGGTTTGAAGAAGGGAATGTAAGGAGGTCATAGACAGATTGGAAGAATTTACAGTATATTCCCTCAACTTTCTAAAAACATCTAATATTAAATCAGATATTAATTTTATTCAGCTCAATTTAGGTCCATTAAACTAATTTTATTTTCTGTGATTATGAAAGTATTTATTAAGGTTTACACAACCTAAGTGCAAATTCTTCCCCTTTTAGTTATGATATACAATTAGACAAATGACTGGAAGTTTCAACATTTAATTGATTTTTATATTGTCAAAGAAATCCATGATGTCTCTGAGATAGAATATCTTTTCTTATATTTCTTACAAACATTCCTGTTGAGATCCATCACAGTACAAACAAAATATTAAAGAAGCCACTGATTTCACTTTACCGTGAAAACTTAAAACTGAATTCCTTTAATTAAAAAGAGATTTCCGTTGCTATACTCTGTTGGCATAGAAATTTCTATCCAGAGATTAAACACTACTTTTAGAGATTAAGTGCTAATTCAGTTTTTAAAGCATTAGAGTTTAATTCTAAAAACTTTCTGGTGAAAGCACTGCTCATCAGTCCAAATTAGGTATTAGGAATTTAATGCATACATTTTTAAATGGATGTTTTCATATTATAAAAGGAATACATACTTATTCTAGAAAAATTTGATGGACATATATATAAATCAAGATCTTACAAGCTGGAGTCAACCACTGTCCAGTTTCAGTGGCTTCGTTTCCATTTTCCCCCATCAATCTAGGGCTGTGCTGTCCAGTGTGGCAGCCACTAGCTGCATGTAACCTAGCCTCCCTGAGGCCCATACTCTCTCTCTGCTCTTTAGCAAGACATCCAGGTGCTGTTTGAATCCCCTCTTTCTGCTCCTGCAGTCTGGAAATCACCTTTAGGCAGAAATTGTGGCAGTTTTAGGACTAACTTCATTTGCTCCTCTTTTTCTCAGGATCACAGTCATACGCTGCCTCTTGTCCACTGTCTGACAACAGTTTGTCCAGTGTTCTGGCTGTTCAGAAGGGAAGATTACGTCCATAGGTTATGTCACTTTATTCTATGTGTCTATTATAATTGGCATATGTTTGGCTTATGTGAGGACTTTTAATAAAGGAATTTAACCTATTTTTTATATATTATCATGAATATATGGTGGCACGAGTGGTAAATAATCTGCCTGTCAGTACAGGAGATGTAGGAGATTTGAGTTCAATCCCTGGGATCAGGAAGATCCCCTGGAGTAGGAAATGGCAACCCACCCCAGTATTCTTGTTTGGAAAGTCCCATGGACGCTAAATCCATGGGGTCGCAAAGAGTCGGACATGACTGAGTACACACAAACACATCATGAATATGCAGTCTTAAAACCGTCATCTTAGTTTAAGCCCTGGGAGGAATATTTCTCTTCCTATATTTAATTCAACAAGTACTATTAAGTGCTTACTATGGCCATGCATTATTGTAGATGCTGCAGATAAGGAGATAAAGTTGGCAAACTTACACAAATTCCTGCCCTAACGTAACTTACACTGGTGAAAGAAAATAAGTATTAATAAAATATGGAATATTAGTTAGATGGTAAAAAGCACTATGAAGACAGTAAAGAAGAGCATTAAAGGAGTTCGGGGAGTGAGTATTTGACAGTTTAGGGAAGGGAAGGGAAGGAGTCGCTGATAAAGTGACATTTACCCAGAGAGCAGTAGGAAGTGACGTCTGTGGATGTCTGGGAGAAGAACATTCAGTTCAGAGGAGACAGTTAAGTAGAAAGACCTGGGGGCAGAGGGTGCCTGGGCATTCAAGGAACAGCACAGAATTCCGTATGGCTAGAGCAAGGAAACGTGGGAGAGAGTAGCACTAGGTAAGGTCAGCCGAACAAGGAGAGGCCAGATTGTTTAGGGCCCAGGAATGATTTTGGTTTTTACTGAGAGTAAAGTAGATTACTGTCAGAGAGTTTCCAGCTGAGAAGTGACATGATCTGATTTCCATTTTAATAGCATCGCTCAGTGTTGTGCTGAGTTTGGACAGAAGAAGGGAAAAGGTAGAAGCAGGAAATTCAACTAAGAGGCTGTTATATGGTGGGCTGCTGTCTATGGGGTCAAACAGAGTCGGACACGACTGAAGCGACTTAGCAGCAGCAGCAGCAGCAGCAGCAGCAGCATATGGTGACTGAGATCAAGGGTATTGCCTTAGAGTTAGTGAGAGATACTTGGGTTTGAGCATAAATTGTTAAACTTTTTACTATGGAAAATGTAAACAAAAGGAGAGGGAGTGGTCTGAGGATCTCCTATGACCCACTAAAGAGGAACTAAAGAGCCTTTTGATGAAGGTGAAAGAGGAGAGAGGGAAAAGCTGGTTTAAATCTCAACATTCAAAAAATGAAGATCATAGCATCTGGTTCCATCACTTCATGGCAAATGGATAGGGAAAAAAATGGAAACAGTGACAGATTTTATTTTTCTGGGCTTCAAAATCACTGCAGATGGTGACTGCAGTCATGAAATGAAAAGATGCTTGCTCCTTGGAAGAAAAGCTATGACAAACCTAGACAGCGTTTTAAAAAGCAGAGACAT
Source organism: Oreotragus oreotragus (assembly GCA_006410675.1). NCBI lineage: Eukaryota > Metazoa > Chordata > Mammalia > Artiodactyla > Bovidae > Oreotragus > Oreotragus oreotragus. The sequence continues at coordinate 208,330 of SJYX01014517.1, read as the reverse complement.
CACCTTGCCGACAAAGGTCTGAATAGTTAAGGCTATGGTTTTTCCAGTAGTCATGGACAGATGTGAGAGCTGGACCGTAAAGAAGGCTGAGCAATGAAGAACTGATGCTTTTGAACTGTGGTGCTGAAGACTCTTGAGAGACCCTTGGACAGTAGGAAGATCAAACCAGTCAATCGTAAAGGAAATCAGTCCTGAATATTCATTGGAAGGACTGATGCTGCAGCTGAAGCTCCAATATTTTGGTTACCTGATGTAAAGAGCCAACTCATTGGAAAAGACCCTGATGCTAGGAAAGATTGAAAGCCGGAGATGGGAGTGACAGAGGGTGAGATAGTTGGATGGCATCACTGACTCAATGGACATGAGTTTGAGCAAACTCTGGGAGATGGTGAAGGACAGGGAGGGCTGATGTGCTGCAGTCCACGGCATTGCAAAGAGTCAGACATGACTGAACAACCACAATGACCCATTTTAGTGGCTGTCAGCTCATGTTTCATCTTGTTTTACCTATATCTCAATCCACTTCCTGGCCCGTCCTTCCTCCCGCTGGATTATTTTTAAGTAGATGATGGACATTTGAAGACAACAACAGGAAGAAGTCGATGATTTTTTTTTTTTTTGCCCTGAGTTTTTACCTTTAAGCATCTCAAAATAGTGTAGAGTTTGTAGGAGAAGCCATTGGCTAAGGTGGAATAAGTCTATGGGAGAAGTAAATTTGGAACTCAGTTTGGGATATCAAAATTTGAAATGCCTAATAGAAGTCCAGTCAGAAATGTCGAGTAGGCTCTTGGTTAGATGAACCCTAAGTTGAGAGAATAAGCCTGGATGTGACATGTCAGTTTTGTAGTTGTCAACATGTACATAATACTTGAATTTATGAGACTGGGTGATATTGCCAAAGTGATAAGTACAGATTCAGAGGAGAAGCTGTCCAGGGCCTGAGTTCTCAGATTCTCCAAAGTTAAGAGATTGAAGAAATGAGGAAGAATCGCACAAAAGAAGACTGAAAAGGTGTGAATGCTGAGGTAAAAGGAAAGTCAGATCAGTGTGTGATGTCCAGGAAGCCGAGTGAAAACAAGTGCTGACGGTTAAAGAGGAAGACAGAGAACGGGCCAGTGGGGTTAGGAACTCCGAAATGAGATCCTGAGGAATGTTGGTTGACAGGTGGGGGGACATGGTGGAAACAGATTCAAGAATGGCAGGATTGGGTCACAGTGGGCATAGACAATGATTTTCCAGGGGGTTGTCTGTAAATGGAAGAGGTATGTGATTGTAATCGGAAGAGTCGAGAGGGAGAAAGGACAGTGCCANGGAACTCCGAAATGAGATCCTGAGGAATGTTGGTTGACAGGTGGGGGGACATGGTGGAAACAGATTCAAGAATGGCAGGATTGGGTCACAGTGGGCATAGACAATGATTTTCCAGGGGGTTGTCTGTAAATGGAAGAGGTATGTGATTGTAATCGGAAGAGTCGAGAGGGAGAAAGGACAGTGCCATGTGTCAGCTGCTGGGAAAGAGGCATTCGGTGGGAAACAAAACCTGATGATGCGAAGTGAGAAGACCAGGGACAGCATCCTTGAGGTTAGGGCATCCAGGTGTCCAGACAGCTCAGCTGTGGTAACAGGAGGGAAGGTAGAAGTACTTGGGCACAAATGTGGGTAGGTAAGTGAATGCATAGGTAAGTAGGCAAGCCCAGTGGTAGAAGCTTGTGGAAGTTCTCTTCTGCTGGAAATAGAAATCAAAGCCGAGGCTGAGTAAGGAGTGAGTATGGATAGGTTGTCTAGGAGGGTGGGAGAGTGAATGGATTAGAGACACAGAATAGTTACTGGGCAGCAAATAGGTCCTTTCTGAAGTGAATGCTAGAGGGTTTTTTCTTAATTTTTTACCCAGGCTTTATGTATGGGGCCTCTCTTCAGTAAATTTTGCTTAAAATTTACTATTGTTCCTAACAGTTTAACTTTATACTGTATAGTTTATAATTATATACAATAACCCAAGAAAGTTTTCTTCTATTATAACTGATTTTTCCTTTTGTTTCAATTATTCTGGCTTTTCCCCCATGAATTTCTATCATTGATTTTTTGATGGGCTTATTGACCTGCTTTCTTTTTTCTATATTAATAATTTGCTTTTTTACGTTTTCATCTCTTTTTCCTGATGAACTTTCTAGATTTATTCTCTAGACCAGCGGTTCCTAAAACTGCCAGCTTATCAAAATCACCCGGGGACATTTTTAAACATGCACATTCAGGGACAAAACCCATAGAAGTCCTAAGTAATTCTGACAATCAGCCAGGTTTGACAGTCACAGGTCTATATCACTATTGAACTTTGCCAGTTACTAATTCCAATATGTATTACAATTCTTCTGTTCCTTTTTGGGTTTCCTATAGTCCGTCCATGGCTTAGTGTGTGAGTATATGTGTCTCGGAATATCATTTTTATATTCAATCAGTCGTGTCCAACTCTTTGCGACCCCATGGACTATATAGTCCCTGGAATTCTCCAGGCCATAGTACTGAAGTGGGTAGCTTTTCCCTTCTCCAGAGGATTTTCCCAACCCAGGGATTGAACCCAGGTCTCCCACATTGCAGGTGGATTCTTTACCAGCTGAGCCACAAGGGAAGCCCAAGAATACTGGAGTGGGTAGACTATCCCTTCTCCAGCAGATCTTCCTGTCCCAGGAATTGAACCGGGGTCTCTTGCATTGCAGGTGGAGTCTTTACCAGCTGAGTTATCAGGGAAGCCCTTATATTCAACTAATTTTCCTTAATCCATATCTTTTATTTTAATTTGAACATATTCTCCTCAATGGTTTCCTGCTCCTCTTGCAAAGATCAACATTCATTATACCCTATTGAGGATATATGCAGATATTTCCTTAAATTTTATTTTTTCCTATAATAACACTGAGATAGGTACTTCCTTTGACTCTAAAGGCTGTTATTCCATTTTACCTTGGCTATAGTGCTTTTTTGAATTTCAAGGCTGACTTTTTTCCCATTTATTCATCTTTGAATGAAAAGAATTTGGTTATACACTGGCATTTGCCAACAGATGGAGTGAATTCCTCTTGGGTCTAAAACCTGAGAATGGTTGATCTGCTCTAATCCAGTATTATATTACTGTTTTGCTAAGAGATTTTCAGAAACCTTAAATTTAAAAAAATGATGAGATATATCATAGATACAGGATATATAAAATCATGTATAAAGTCTGAATAATTATAAAAGGAGGCCTGGTAGGGTTACCTTTCCTTGGCTTCCATGCTTTAAGTAAAGGGACTACCCAGGTGGCCAGTACCTGTTCCTTCTCTCCTACGTGTGCTATGATTTAGTTTCGTTGTTCTAAATAATGGAGAAGGAATAGTGGTTGGGACAAGAGAAGGGAGAGAAGGGTGGATTCTCTTTTTGTGCTACCCTGGAAAATAATACCTGAGCAGAAGGATTTCTGTGTCATCTTTTTCTGATTAGTATAAATGCTGCATCTTGGAAATAATTGTACGTACCATCTACCACTTTATACCAATTTCCTGGCTAAATATTGCAGGTATGTTCTTCTTAATCCAGATTCATATGCACTGAATTCAGTGGAAATTCTGCCTTAATGCATATGATTGAATGACCTGACTCTCTGATCCTTGCTCTTTAGAATTGTTTTGAAACAGACACTCCATTTCCAATATGATGAATTTCCTGCATCTTTTCCTTCTCTATGTGTCTTCTAGTATTAAAAAAAAAAAAAACTAGAAGGAAAAGCAAAACAGTGTCACAATTAGAAAATTGTATTCACTGATTCTTGCATAGTGCATCATGGCAACATGGAAAATAAAACTAATGAGAGAAAAATGTAGTTTGAGGATGAAATAAGTATCTTGGACATTCAACCAAGAAAGTATACCCTCCTTTCAGCAGAGGAGAAGTCATAAGTCTTGCTCTCTAGAAGGGGCAAGAACCCACCTTATAGAAAAATCTGCTAGTGAGATCACAGAGCAACTAGACTTTTTAATGCTAAATTTTAAAATTTTTATCAGACTTTGGTTTTATTCAAGACCACTTGAATCTGTTAAGAAAAGGAAAATTATCTTTTACACATAATTCTAAATGTTAGGTTGACATCTCCAAGATATCCTTATAAAGCACATTAAGCCACTAATTATATTTTTGTTTTTCCTCTTATATATATTTTTTATTCTGGTAACATCAAAATAGAAAAGACAACAGAACATTAATTTCACAAATATTTTAACTACCCCGGACCTTTATAGAGGCCACTATGAAAATTAAAAATTTATTTCTAGTACTCACTCGTCACAATGGTAAAAATGTCTTCAGGTCAAGTACACCTACCACACTGACTTGACAAGAGTGATCAAGAGAATGGGCAATGCATTTGAGTTAAGCACTTTTAAAAATTTAGAAAAGACCCAAGATACTAGATTTGGTCTTTGTTGGTTCTTTGTTTGAGGCAGAATTCATCTCAAACTATGTTGTCTGAAGAACCCTAACACAGGGAAGAAAGGAGAGTAGGGCCGCTCCTCTCGGGGCTCTCAGCTGCCCAGCTTCTCCATTGCCCTTCAGTGGCTTTCCTTCCACGTGATGGGAATCCTGGGAGAAGTCCCACCTCAGTCCAACTTCTTGACTTCATGATTGAGGGCACCTAGGCACACAGTTAATCCCGGGGTGGGCTGAGCCCAGAATGTAGGTCTCCTGATTCCTAGATGAGAATATCCTCTACCATACCATGATGCCTGTTTCCAGTTCCCGAAATGAGTTCCAGACATGAAAATCTTGTCCTTTTAACAAGTAGTGAATATGCTGTGATATCTGTGTTGAGGCCAGGGAGAGCTACTATATGAAAAATATTTCCAAATACAAGCTAATTTTTAAAAGTGGATTGTTTGTTGTTATGAGTTTAGAGACATGTGCTTCTGAAGGATCCCTTTGATAGAGCTGAAAATGTTTCATTGTAAAAATGGTGACCCCCTTCCAGCAAAGTCCAGCTACTGAGGGTTGTTGCCATATCCGCCCCCATCACTTAGTTTCTCCCTTCAGTGCTTCTCTGCTCTTTGTGCCTACTTTTGAAGCACAAGCCTTCTTCAGGCTACAAGGGATTCCCCTTTACCTAGAGATTCCCAGTCTTGATGAAACTTGAATTGCTTTTTCTCGAACTTAGAAGCCCACAGCTTTCCTAATAGAAGAATCTCCCGTTTCTACCACACCCTTATTGCTTCTATGCACCCAACCTGCTTAAAGGATCCATCTTTTGCATCTTTCCTGGTAGCTCAGCTGGCAAAGAATCTGCCTGCAATGTGGGAGACCTGGGTTCAGTCCCTGGGTTGGGAAGATCCCCTGGAGAAGGGAAAGGCTACCCACTCCAGTATTCTGGCCTGGAGAAATCAATGGCTTGTATAGTCCATGGGTTTGCAAAGAGTCGGACAGGACTGAACAACTTTCACTTTTCAGTTTCCAGTCAAGAGCTTTACTTCTCAGGTTAGCTTTTTAAAAAGGCATTTTTATATAAATATGAAACATAGTTACCTGCTTTAACAAATCATATTCCCCTAATTCCAGTGTGTAGCTTCTTGAGGAGGGTGTGGGTGTGTGGAGTGTAGAGACTCCCGGCTGACAGTCATTGGAGTAGAAACCCATCTTTTGCTTAGCTGTTTTATTCTTTTTTTTTAATGCCTAATTTTGGAAAAATTAAAGCTATCAAGGTTTGTTATTAAACAAAATATATGTTTAATATGATAAATTATGTAACATCATATATTAAAATAAAATATGATATGTAAATTTAAAACTCCCTTTGTAAGTTCAGTAAGAAATTTGCTATATTAACTTCACTGTTAGGATGTGCTGTCTGGTCTCGATAACACATTTTTTTAATTGCTTTACCTTTTTTCTCTTTCTATCCATTCATAGCCACCCATTTTTAATCATCTACAACATTTTTCATCCAGTAACAGAACTTAGTTCTGTATTAATCATTAAGCAGCCTTGACTAATGTGATTCACTTTGTGCAGTCAGAAGATTGTGCTAGCAGAGTGTGATTTTCTTATGAAGAGAGCAGGGAAGGGAACTACCAGAGGAAATCAGGGTAATAAAGAGTGACATATTGGTGTCACTTCTGAGATTGCATTTTTCTAAAAGCATTTAGCCTTTCTATGTGTAAAGAGATACAGATTTTTATTTTCAGCTTGACTGTAAGAAATGTCTGTTTTACTTTCTCTAAGTCAAATTGAGCCTGCTTCAGGCCCCATCCTGGCTGGGAGGTGGGAAGTTGAATCTTTCATCCTCAAAAGGATCATGTAATAGTCTAAAGTAAACAGAACGTTGAGGAAAGACTTCTCTGGTCTCTTGTCCATACCAGTTCCGTGACTGCTGTCCAGGCCGCCGTGTTCACTTGTAGCCAGGATGTCTTGCAGCACCTGTGGGGTAGCAATCTTGCTAGGGCTGGGAGCCCTTGCGCCTTGCATCCAGCTTCTCAGGGTGGGCCATAGCTATTCCCTTCTCTGGTTTGGCCATCCCCCCAGAGGTGCTACTGGGGAGAAAGGGGGAAGGTCTCCATCTCTTGGGAAATCCATTGCCTTTAAAGTCTTGGACCATCTCCTTGTCCCCTTTGCTTTTGCCACTTCTGCTTCTCTCGTACCCACTAAAGGGGTGGTGTTTGTCTTTTTCCTCAACTTACAACATAATTCCCCCTTTACAATGAAACCTTGGAAGAAAAGTTGTCTTCAGGGGATCTGGCACCAAAACCCTTCTTGAGACAAAGGAACTCAACAACTTGTCTACCTTCCTTGAACTAGGAGTAGGGAAATAGGAGAGCAAAACCCAAGTGAATAACACAACAGAGTCTTCTCTACCTGATGAGGATATTAAAACAATAGGAAAGCGCTTTATTCCTTTAAGGGTATTTGGAAAGTTTAAAAAAATATTTGTCATTCTCTAACGCCATGTTCTCTTCTGTACATTTTATATCGGTATTACCATCAAATTAATCATTGTGAGTGAACAAAGACAGCCCTTGCTTCATCTCCTTAATGATAACCTTACAGCGGATAGAGAAGAGTGGCCTGAATTCTTTCTCTATGCCACGGAGTGTAGCAAGAGTTTTGCTCCATAGATAGAACAGTGGCTTCTAGTCTGTATTCCCAAGGCTTTTGAAATTATTGGACAATTGCAGGGGACAAGATCCAGGAGGCAAAGTGAGACCAAGCGTTCAGGGCTCCGTAGAACCCCATTTTCAGTCATAATGGTTGCCCTTTTCCACTTGCTTTATGTATTAAATTCCATGTAAACTGGTTTAATGGATTCCATTGTTACAAAAATTTGGAAATCACTGAAGGAATATGTGAATATGTGTGTTAATTGCTCATTCACGTCAGACTCTCTGACCTCATGGGCTGTAGCCTGTCAGGCTGCTCTGTCTATGGGATTCTCCGAGCAAGAATACCGGAGTGGGTAGCCATGCTCTTCTCCAGGGGATCTTCCTTACCCAGGGATTGAACCAGGTCTCCTGCACTGCAGGCGGATTCTTCACCATCTGAGCCACTAGGGAAGCCCCTATGTAAGTATATATTCTACCTACAACATTTGAAATTCCCCAGTACTTGAGTTAAAGGTATCCATTACTCCAGAGCATAATTCTGTGGTGTAGAAATAAAACTTTCCCTTAAAATATTATGTGGCTTAATTATCATCTGTATGTGAGAATCCCCAGACGACAGGCCAAATTTTGGGGATGTGCTGTGCTAGATCGCTTTAGTGGCGTCCGACTCTGTGTGACCCTATGGACTGTGGGCCACCAGCCTCCTCTGTCCACGGGACTCTCCAGGCAAGAATACTGGAGTGGGTTGCATGCCCTCCCTCCTCCAGGGGATCTTCCCAACTCAGGGATTGAACCCACATTTCTTACAGTCTCCTGCATTGGCAGGCGGGTTCTTTACCACTAGTGCCACCTGGGAAGTCCCCAAATTTGGGGAACAGTGTGATTTATTTAGACTCTCAGTCCCTTTTCTGGTTCATAGGACATCCATTATGGGTAGTTGCAAATGTAATAAACCTTGCTGCTTGCTATATATTACCATCGTCATTTCTTCACTCCTCTGTTCACCATACAGAAGAATACGGTTCCTAGAAAACATTAAAGAGCTCCGATAGAAGTACTGAATCATGTTCTCATTCAACCAGTTTTTAAAGTTAACTCTTTATTGATTTTAAGGCTATGCTGATCATCATATACATTTACATCAAACCATTGGTTACTTTGCTGTTGTTAAACAAAGTACTCAACTTTAACAACAAATTATTATTCAGAGGTTTTAGAACTCAATTCAGATAATACCCCAAAGTAATTTTTAAGTGGTTAACTTATTATTTTATGTCCAGCCAAATAACATGTGTGTCATAATATTCATTAGAATTAAAGATTCCATGAGACAAGTTTAAATAAAATATTCATGTTAAATATTTTGTAATGACATTTAAAATTTTAGAATGCTAAATTTGGCTTGTTAAAAACATTGTTGAGTAAAACTATTTCATTGTCAAGCATTTTTAGTAACGTAATGTTGCAGCTTTCGGAACAGAAAGTTTCTTTTCTTATCCTATTCTGCTACTGTCATTCTAGTATGCAGACTTAAGAATACAGTCTATTCTATTGTACAGTATAAGCATTACAATTTTAATTTCTCTATTAGTATCGAATATTAAAACTAGAGTATTCAAGTTTAGAGATGGTTTTTTCATTGGAAAAGTTTGTGCGGTCAATGCGAGAACTAGGACTTCCAACCTTGCTCAGCCAGGACTTCCTACAAAAAATAAATAAATAAAAATTAGCATTTTAGTATATATGGACTAGCTGAAATGATCTCACAACGACTGCGATAATAAGCAACTTTTGCATGTATTATAAAAGATATACATGACATCACTCTCAAAGTTGTTCAGTCATGTCTGACTCTTGGTGACCCCATGGACTGTAGCCCGCTTGGCTCCTTTGTCCTTGGAATGCTCCTAGTAAGAATACTGGAGTGGGTAGCCATCCCTCCTCCGTGGGATCTTCCCAACCCAGGGATGGAACCTGGGTCTCTCACATATACATATATATATGTATAATTATATACACAATATAAATTTTATATCAAAATATCATAGAGTTTAACGTATAATCAAATATGGGTAAAGAACTAATGACCAATTAAGCATAGTCAACTCCTGATGATTTCATTGTGGAGTAATTTCCCTCCTTTTAAAATATCCAAGGTCATTATTAGCTGTTATATGCAACAACATAAAAATATTTTTTATAAAGAATAAAACAATTCACCATGGGTTTATCTTATTGCCCAGGACATGGTAGATTATATATGCAGGATGAGAGAGTGAGAATAAAAAATGAATGTGATTTTTCTGTAAATATTTGAACAAAATTAGATGAACATCTTTCTTAAACCATTTTGAATATATATATATATATATATATATGCAGGATGAGGGAGGGAATAAAAAATAAATGTGATTTTTCTGTAAATATTTGAACAAAATTAGACGAACATCTTATCTATTCAAAAACTATTTCATATCACATATTAGCAAAGTAACTGCATTAAAGAGACAAATGTTCTTAAATTTTCTTTACTTATATAATTCAATATTTTTTCTTAATTTAGTAGTGATATTGTTTGTCTAATTTATACAATTGGGTACTTACCTGAGATGCTTCATATAAAATAAGATTACTATAATATTGCTGGCACGTTAGATATTTTAAGGATATTCAAGAATCTACCTATTAATAATTAGTTGGGATGAAAATTAAGTGGGACTACAGGTTAATAATAAGCATTTTTGTACAGCTGATAGCTGTTATTTCAGTTGTTGTAGAAACATTAAGTTTCCTCATATCCCCAAAGGTCTTTGAGGTTGTAAAACCAGTGGTGTGTATAGCTATGCAGTATCGTATGTAACAATCTCAATGACTTTGAATTAAAAATATTTTCTAAGCTACAGTTGTCTGATTAGCTGAAAATTATTCTTAACAGGCTGGAGATGAATTCTAGTGATTCAAACTGCCCTATGCTATTTATTTGTTTTTATCTTTTTGGCTGTACTGGGTTTTCACTGCTGCGCGGGCCTTTTTCCAGTTGCAGGGAAAGGGGGCTGCTCTCTAGTTGCGGGGCGTTGCTTCTCACTGCGGTGGCTCCTCTCGTTGCAGAGATGGGCTCTGGGATGCGCGGCTTCAGTAGCTGTGGCTCTAGAGCACAGGCTCAATAGCTGGAGCACACAAGCTTAGTTGCTCCGGAGCATGTAGGATCTTCCTGGACCAGGGATTGTCCCTGTGTCTCCTGCACTGGCACTTTTACCACTGAGCCACCAGGGAAGCTTGCCCTTTCGCTACTTAACTCTTCAATTACTATTGGAGTATAGCTGATTTACAATAGTAGTTTCAGGTGATTCAATATTTTTATAGACTAAACTCCATTTAAAGTTATAAAATATTGGTTATGTTCCCTGTACTGAAGATTAAATCCTTGTATCTTATTTATTTTACAAATAACAGTTTGTTGTAACCCTCTTTTTGGTTCTTACTGTGATAGTTTTTCTGGGTAAGGTGACTGTTTACTTCTTTTTCAGAAGATAAGCCATCAGCACAGTAACACATTTTCTTTTCTTCAACTCATTTAATTGAAATCTTAAAAATCAAAATTGCACGTATTGAAAAATAAAGTTTAGTTATTATGTCTTATTTATTTTACAAATAACAGTTTGTTGTAACCCTCTTTTTGGTTCTTACTGTGATAGTTTTTCTGGGTAAGGTGACTGTTTACTTCTTTTTCAGAAGATAAGCCATCAGCACAGTAACACATTTTCTTTTCTTCAACTCATTTAATTGAAATCTTAAAAATCAAAATTGCACGTATTGAAAAATAAAGTTTAGTTATTATGAAAAGGGCTGATGGCTTCAATTTTCCCAAATTTCCTTGAAATCCTCTAGAACAGAAAGGCCAGACTGAGTGACTTCACTTTCACTTTTCTCTTTCATGCATTGGAGTAGGAAATGGCAACCCACTCCAGTATTCTTGCCTGGAGAATCCCAGGGATGGGGGAGCCTGGTGGGCTGCCGTCTATGGGGTCACACAGAGTCGGACACGACTGAAGTGACTTAGCAGAAGCAGCAGCAGTAATGAGGCACTGCCTGTTTGCTCAGCACGGTGTTGAACTCTTTACTGTTTCCTTTAACCCACACATTAACTCTATAAGCTGTAGTCCATTTCCCCTATTAAGTTATTGATAAGGAAAGAGACACAGAAGAGTTAAGTAACTTTCTCAGAGTAGGAGCCGTGTTAGTGTTGACAAGGGGTCAGATTCTGGATATATTGACTGTGAAGGTATAGTTAATAGATTTGCTGACACACTGAATGTGGGTACAAGAAAAAGAAGACTGAAGGATGACACTTGGGTTTTGGTTTGAAAAGCTACTGGAATAGGACTGTCATGTACTAAAATGGAGAGACTGTGAGAAGTGCAGATTTGGGGGAAAGGTGAGAAGTTCAGTTTTGGAGTGTTAAATCTGAGATGTCTATTAAACATCTGAATAAAATGCTGAGTAGGCAGCTGGACCCTGAATCTGGCTGCAGAGATAAAATTTGAATTTGTCTGCAGATAGACAGCACTGAAAGCCATAAGAATGGATGAGATCACCAAGAAAAGGAATGTAGACAGAAAAAGAAAGAGGCCCACAAGCTATGCCATAGGGCATCCCAATGTTAAGAGCTCCAGAAGAAGAACCAGCAAAGGAAAAGAAAGCATTGAGTGAGGCGGGAGAAAAACTGGGAGAGCAACTGTGTCCTGGGAGTCAAACGAAGCCCTCAGGGAACAGGGAAAGGTCAGTCTGGGCAATGATTCTGGCAGGTTAATTAAGGTGAGAACTGAGAGTTGACTACTGTGTTTAGCAACATGCAGGTTACTGATGACCTTGACGAGAACAGTTTTGGTGGAGTGAAAGCCATATTTGAATGGACTCGAGAGAAAAAGAGAGGAACTGGAACCAGTGTGTGTGTGAGTGTGTGTGTGTGTGAGAGAGAGAGAAGTGGAGAGCCCTCTGTGCCATGGCTCCACACATGCCATCCATGTTGCCTGACCTGCCTGCTCCCCTAGGAGTCTTCCAGTTGTCTGTCCCTTGGAAAGATGTGCTCTTCATGTGCTCCTCTTGCCCTTGACAGGGGTGGCTCAGGTCTGTAAATGGCAGCGGTGTTTTTCTAGCCGAAAGATAACCAGTCACAAATTTTTATCTAATGAGATGAGATTGGGATGTCATCATTTTCCAATCCCCTTTAATGTGAAAAGGAACCACATCATCCAACAGTACCCATTAATTCATTTCAATAAATAACACTGCATGAAAGGTATATTCTAGGTACTGGGATGCATATATAGATATTTAAAATGGGGTTCTTTCCTCAACCTTACATCTAAAGCAATTAGAGGCATAAGAACAAACAAAACCCAAAGTTAATAGAAGGAAAGAAAACATAAAAATCAGAGCAGAAATAAGTGAAATAGAGACAAAACAGAAAAGATCAATGAAGCTAAAAGCTGGTTCTTTGGAGGAAAAAAAAACAATTCCCCCCCGCCCCAAAAAAAAGCGCTCAGAAGACCTAAATTTTCTCCAGAGAAGACATACCGATGGCCAAGAGGCACATGGAAAGATGTCCAACATTTCTAGTTATGAGAGGCAAGTCAAGTTACAGTGAGACTATCTTAGACCAGTCAGAGTGGCCACCATCAAAGTGTCTACAAACAATACATGCTGGAGAGGGACTAAAGAAAAGAGAACCCTCCTGCACTGTCGGTGGGAATGTAAACTGGTACAGCCTCTATGGAGGTTCCTTAAAAAAGTAAAAATAGAGCTACCATGCTGTGCTTAGTTACTCAGTCATGTCCGACTCTTTGGGACCCCATGGACTGTAGCCCACCAGGCTCCTCCGTCCATGGGACTCTCCAGGCAAGAATACTGGAGTGGGTTGCCATGCCCTCCTCCGGAGGATCTTCCCATCCCAGGGATCGAACCCACGTCTTCCACATTGTAGGAGGATTCTTTACCGTCTGAGCCACCAGGGAAGCTATATGACACATCAATCCCTCTCTTGGGCATATAGCCAGAGAAAATGATGGTTTGAAAGGATACATGCACCTGTGTTCACTGCACAGTGTTGTCTACACGAGCCAAGACACCCTAAATGTCAAGCAACCCTAAACGTCCACTGACGGATGAGTGGCATACAATGTCATGTGTGTGCATCCTCCACAAGTGGTTTTGCTTTCGTGTACTTTACAGTACTTTTGCTGTGCCACACGAGGAGCTTCCTAATGAAGACCTGAGGGACTTGGAAGTCCAGAGAAAGGACCAAGAGAGGCACAAGGGAGAAGTAACTGAAGAAGCAGAGAGACTGAGGATGCAGTCCAGTGCTGTCATGTCATCCATGGCAGGAAGAGAAGAGTACTACCCAGACATCGCTGGCTGTTTCTTCAAGAGGACATATAGGATTGAGTCCAGCAAGGAACCAGAACCTGTGCCATCAGCATCAGGCATGAGTGACACTGCAGCTTGCCCTCCATCTTCCATTGCTGATGACCCTTCAGCTCTACCATCTCCCACCTCTCTCTCCTCCCATCAGTAACTCTTCTTGCCTGTTCACTTGATGCCAGCCCCTGGATGCCAGCTGTTGTACCATATTACTGTACTTTTCAAGGTGCTGTACTGTTAAGATTTAAAAATAATTTTGTGTTCATTTTATATGTATTATTTGTGTAAAAATTATTATAAACCCATTACAGTACACTACTATATAGCTGATTGTGTTAGTTGGGTACCTAGGCTGTCTTTGTTGGACTTCCGAACAAATTGGACTTAGAAATGCACTCTCGGAATGGAACTCACTCACAGGTAGGAGAAAGTGAAGTCCCTCAGTTGTGTCCAACTCTCTGTCACCCCATGGACTATAGAGTCCATGGAATTCTCCAGGCCAGAGTACTGGAGTGGGTAACCATTCCCTTCTCTAGGTCTCCCACATTGCAAGTGGATTCTTTACCAGCTGAGCCACCAGGGAAGCCCAGGTAGGGGATCTACTATAATACTATTTCCAGCAACATGGATGGACCTAGAGATTGTTATTCTAAGTGAAAGACAGATATCATATGATACTGCTTACATGTGGGATCTAAAAAAAAATACACGATACAAATGAACTTATTTATAAAATAGAAACAGACTCACAGACTTACAGAATAACTTATGATTACCAAAGGGGAATGTTGGAGGGAGGGATAAATAAGGAGTTTGGGACTGACATATAAAGACTGTTATGTTTAAAATAGATAACCAACAAGGATTTACTGTGTAGTACAGGGAACTCTGCTCAGTATTCTGTAATAACCTAAATGGGGAAAGAATTTGAAAAAGAATAGATACATTTACATGTATGACTGAATCACTTTGCTGTATACCTGAAACTAACACTGTTAATCAACTATAGTCTAATATAAAATGAAAAATAATTTTTAAAAGTTATATGTATTACAATTATTCAATATTTACTTTTCATGAATATTTATGAATAAAGGTGAAGTATTAAAAATGAATAAAGCAAGCAAAGTCAATAATTGAATAATTTTTATTTATTTTCACAAAGAACTGGGTGATTTGACCTCCCCTTTCAAAGATGCAATCTGCTGATCAATGTTTCTCAACTCAAGTCTCCCATATTGCAGGCAGGCTCTTTACTCTCTGAGCCACCAGGGAATCCCCCAAAATCTTCATGATACAGTGTTATCTATAATGACTCTTTGCGACCCTGTGGACCCATGGAATTCTCTAGGCCAGAATACTGGAGTGGATAGACTTTCCGTTCTCCAGGGGATCTTCCCAATCCAGGAATCAAACCGGAGTCTCCTGCATTGCAGGCAAATTCTTTGCCAACTGAACTATCAGGGAAGCCCTTATTGCTCATAAAGCAAGATAAAAAAGAAATCTTTGTAGACTTTTAAAAACACACTTGGAAACCAATTATAGTAAATTAAACCAAATTATATCTTTTATAAAATACATTCTCTTGACTGATGCTCTTGCATTACTTTGAAAAATTACTAAACTTCAAGATTCCTGTATAAAAAAATAACTTTTGTCTACTTTTGTTCAAGTGTTTATTTCCTCATTAAAATTTTGTTTGCTTCAATTCATATCCTGTATATTTCTTGGTAAGTTTATACTTAGATATGTACTGTTTTTTGCTGTTTTGAACAAGATGCTTTTTAATTATCATATTTTTAAACTGGTACATACTGAAACTAGTGATCTCTCATGTTGTAATCAGATACCTTACTGAACTTCCTTGGTGATATAATAGTTTTTTCCTTTTCTTTAGAATGCCTAGGTTAACCACCCCATGTTTAACACATTGACAGGATAATTTCAAATTGCTCTTTATTTTAGTCTCTCTAGCCACATTTTGGTGGCTCAGATGGTAAAGAATCCGCCAGCAATGCAGGAGACGCAGATTCGATCCCTCGGTCAGGAAGATCCCCTGGAGAAGGGAATGGCAGCCCACTCCAGTATTCTTGCCTGGAGAATTCCATGGNGATAATTTCAAATTGCTCTTTATTTTAGTCTCTCTAGCCACATTTTGGTGGCTCAGATGGTAAAGAATCCGCCAGCAATGCAGGAGACGCAGATTCGATCCCTCGGTCAGGAAGATCCCCTGGAGAAGGGAATGGCAGCCCACTCCAGTATTCTTGCCTGGAGAATTCCATGGACAGAGGAGCCTGGTGGGCAATAGCCCATGGGGTCATAAAGAGCTAGACACAACTGAGCAACTCACACTTTCACTTTTTTTTTTAAAAGCCATATTTTGGCTATTTACATGCCTTTCAGAGAATTGCTAGAGAGAAAAACTGAATTATGAACAGTGCACCCAGCCAAGAGGCCAGCAAGATCATAATATACTAATACATGCTCTAATTCCAGCATATTTTACCTATCAGTTTTGTAGACTCCATAAATACTGAATGGATGGTTGGATGGCTGGGTGAGTTATACTTGCTTGAAAGAGACTGAAGTCTATTATTTCTGCTGTAAATCTGAGTTGGCTTTGTGTGCATATATCTTTCAGGTATTTTTTATTTAGGCAACATGATCCACTGGCAGGCTTTAAAAAACAAAACGAAAAGAAAAGAAAGGATGTAAACTGGAAAATTCTATTGATAAAAGTCATGTTACTTGAAAACCATGTTCTCTCTTCACTCTAATACAAGTTAATGCCTTATGTAGAGATTTTGAAAATGAAACTGATTTTTGTGAAGTTTAATTCTCTTCCCCAAATCATGTTGTCTTTAACAATTATGAGGAAACAGTAGAAGGAATTTTATTATGGATACACTTTCTTACGTGGTTGATGAGAACCATACACAGTTGTGAAAACAATTTTTTATGAAATAGCAAAGGACAATGATCTTGTACATATTACATTTAAGTGTTCTGCAGGCCATCTTTGCATTAAAAAGAAATTAATAAAACACAATGCTAATAAATATTAAATGACCAAGGAGAACTCTATTCATTTAATAAATTAAGAATGTTCTGTTGTTCTCTTCCTGTTCAGAGAGTTGCCAACTCTCAGTCCCCTCCAGGTTTCCACAGCCTTGTCTCTAATTCGTGGGTGCAGATGGCACACACTCAGCCATCGAGTACAGTAAGTGCCACATATTTATCGCCTTGGCAGCCAGCAAAGAGGCCAGCTGTGGCCTTCTAAAATGCACTTAGGTGTCTGCCCTCCCAGAGACCTTTCTTTGACGGTCTGTAGCTAGAAAGGGCCCCACTCCCATGCTGTTGTGAGCATCATGGGAATTGGCACATTCTGTAATTGCTATGTTTATATGATTGTTTATGTATTCACTACCTGCCTCCTCCACATTAGAATGCAAATTCTAGGAAGAGAGGATCCCCACCCTCTAGCAGGATGCCCAATGATAGTGGGCCCTCAATATGTATTTACTGAATGCACTGAGTCTCTGCACCTTCCATGCATGAGAGGAAGGGGCATTCCTAAGGTCTGTGCACTCCACACACAGAAAGGAACCCTGAGCATGACCTGTTAATGGCTTATCTCACGCAAAACAAAACCCTTGTGTATTTTTTTAAAAACTCTTTGAAAGGTAAAGACATAGTTGCTTTTATTACAGAAAGTTAATAAATATTTTGCCTGTGGCCGTCCCCTATGAAATAACTCAAATAATGACAATATTCAGTCTCTTAAAGGAAGTTAGAGGCCTGTGAAAGTGAAGTTGCTCAGTTGTGTCTGACTCTTTGCGACCCTATGGACTCTAGCCTACCAGGCTCCTCCGTCCATAGAATTTTCCAGGCAAGAGTACAGGAGTGGGTTGCCATTTCCTTCTCCAGGGGATGTTCCCAACCCAGGGATCAAATCCGGGTCTCCCACGTTGCGGGCAGACACTTCACCATCTGAGCCACCTGGGAACTGACCTAATAACTTGAATATAAGCCCGTGAACAAAGTTTATTCATGCAATCTATCCATGTATTTTTGCCAGTCCCTAAATTTTATTGTATTTCTTGTGACTGTGAGTTTACTCACTATATAAATAAACATAGTCACTGAACTTCACTCAGAGTTCACTGAACTTCATTCAGAGTTCACTGAACTCTGAGTGAAGTCAGTTACTATTTGAACACCTCAGGAGGGCCAAGTCCATCCTGCAAACCCAGTCACGTGACATGCCACCACATTAGTCAGATTCAGCACACGGTTGTATATGCTCATACATACTGTGATTATCCTTAGACATTTTTGTTTATATCCCAAGTATGTACAGACACCTACTATTTATGTGCTGTATTAGTTTTTAAATTTTTATGCTTTTTTTTTTTTTTAAATCCTCCCAACATAATCTTGCCCCAAAGCTTAATGTTTATAGCAGGAGTGAAGTGCTTCTCTGAAAAAGGGAACAGTTGGGGTGGGGAGTGCAGAACCCCACCCCTCACCCCAGGCCTTTTTTTCCACCAACTGCACCTCAGGCACCGCTGGGAAATCCTAAGGGCTCTGAAGAGCACCGTTTGAAAACTTCCCCTATTAACCTATCACTGAGCAAGAATACAGGAGCGTGGCATGGAGGGAGACTCCATCACAGATAGAGGTGGAAATCAACATCTGTTCTGCAACTCAAGCCAGTTAGTGTTTCCTGCAAAACATAGTAAGCTTCTGGGGTGGTGGGGAAAAAAAAAAAAATCCCATCTAACAAATATCCTTCTCTAAAACAAAGAGGTGAAATGATCAATAAAGCATTTGAAAGCCAATACTATTAATAATTCATAACAGTTCTATTTCCTAGGACTAAAGTGGGGCAGCATAATCCTTTCACATATCTCTGC
Organism: Oreotragus oreotragus; assembly: GCA_006410675.1. Classification (NCBI taxonomy): domain Eukaryota; kingdom Metazoa; phylum Chordata; class Mammalia; order Artiodactyla; family Bovidae; genus Oreotragus; species Oreotragus oreotragus. The sequence goes on along the minus strand of SJYX01014517.1, from coordinate 189,882 downwards.
AGTATATAAATGTACACCATAGCAAGAAAGCAGACAGTAGGAAAAGACAGCTAATGAATTAAAAGCTAACGTGATGCATGATGGAAAATATTGAGTTGTCTGCTCATTTCAAGCTTTCAAACTAACATTAATAATGGAAAGACAGCATATAATATTTTTGCTACTCTCCGTATTTAGCAAGTTTCACTGTTCAGTTACCTGTGGACAAATAATACATATTTATTATCAATACAAGCATTTTGAAGGCATTTTGATATAATGTCTAGAGTTTCTGTTAGGTATTAGTGAAGAGTTCAGTGATTATCAGGGAATCCTAGGATATCTATAATTAAGCTGAGAAGAGATTCTTCATCTTTAAAATAGGATAATACCACTTCGCTGTTAGTGAAAGGATTAAAGAGAATGTATATAAATTGCCTAAGGCAATGTCTGACACCCAGCAGGCCCTTAAAAGCAGTTATTTTATTGTTCTCTGCCTTTGCTAAAGAGGATGGACAGCCTGCTTGGCAAACTGTGAGCCTCCAAGGCACACACTTCAGTGCAGCTCCACTAGTGAAAACTCTTGTTCTTGGTGGAGCTGCTTCTCAGCTTCAGTGGGAAATGGCATGTCACTCAGCCTCCTCATTTTGGGGACAGTCTTCAAGAACTACCCAACATGAGCTATGCCCAGGACCCTGAGAACCAGCCAGCTGAATCAAGGGCCCTAGATGCAGAGAAGGCAAAAGTAAAGGCATGACTGAAACCTCTAGCTTCTCTGCCACACCACAGTTTCCAGGTTCACAAAGTGATAGGTGTGCTCATCTGTTTCATTTAGTGGCAAGAAAATCATTGCTGGAGCACGGTGGTAATGGGGTGGATTTTGGGATCTTTCTGCTTGGATGTGAATCCAGCTACCATTTCCCAACTGGTCATCCTGGGTAGGTTTCTTAAACTCTTAGTGCCTCATCTGTGAGCCTACCTCAGAGAACTGTTATGAAGGTTAAACAAGAGAATCTGTAAATCGTTTGAAAGACTATCTACAGAATACTCTTCCCTGGTGACTCACTGGTAAAAAATCTACCTGCAATGCCAGAGACTCGGGTTTGATTCCTAGGTTGGGAAGATGCCCTGGAGGAGGAAATGGCAACCCATTCCAGTATTCTTACTTGGATAATCCCATGGACAGCGAACCCTGGCGGGGCTACAACCCATGGGGTCACAAGAGAGTCGGACAACAGAAGCACTTAATGACTTTTAGCTCTTGTATCAGTCAGGTAATGAATAGCAGGTAAGGAAAACCACGTTAGCTAGTTTACATGGAGTTTAATAAGGAAATTAACTCCTTACAAAACCACTGAAGGGCTAGAAGAACAGATCTGAATGGGCCTGTTGGAGCAACTCCATAGAATTGGCTGCTGAAGTATAAGCTGTTAAAACTGTGATTCTCATGCAAATACAATATGATGTGTCAAAGATTTCTATTCAATACATTAATTAATGAGGGAACCTGGAAGATTCTGATTCAAAGGAGAATTTAGACACACACATACATGTGTATATTCATGCACACAATCAGGAATGCTGAATGTAACTTGCTAATAGATGCAGAACTTGTTAAAATTCTACAAGGTAGCACTGTCCAACAGCCTTATAATGTGAGCCTCATGTATAATTAAACATGTTCTAGGATCCACGTTAAAAGTAAAATTAAATAGGTGAAACTAATTTTAGCAATGTTTTATCTAGTCCAGTATATCCAAAATAAAGAGATATAATCTATGTAAGTAATAAATGAACAAGTTATTTTACATACTTTTTATGTCAAGTCTTTGAAATCTATTTTACATTTACGATTCATCTCAATTCAAACATGCCACATTAAAGTGCTCAACAGCCACATGCGGCTAGTGGTTCCTCTATTAGTGTAGTCCTAGAGGCTTTCCAGGGGGCACAATGGTAAAGAGTCCACCTGTCAATGCAGGAGACTTAAACGCGGATTTGATCCCTGAGTTGGGAGGATCCTTCTGGAGGAGGGCATGGCAACCCACTCCAGTATTCTTTCCTGGGAAATATGAAGAGAGGAGTCTGGTGGGCTACAGTCTATGGGATCGCAAAGAGTTGGACACAACTGAGTGAGCAGGCAGGCAGTGCTGATATTCAGTTAACAAGAACTTCATGAAACTCTACACTATGGGGTACAAAAGATTAGAAACATATGTATATATATATTTTTTTTTTTTCCTTGTCCTATATGATAACAACAGTTTTGTAAACCCTCTCTGATCTGGAGTTCTTACCACTAGAACAGAATCCCAAGGAAAACCAACATTGACGGGCCACGTGGCCCATCAGAAGCAGATAGAGGACAGGTAGAAAGAGTTACCAAAGAAGAGGGAGGTGACCATGAAGTGTGGTGTTAGTGTTAGGGAACTGTTGACCGAAACCTCCTGCCTTGGCCAGGCACGATGGTAACCACTTGCATGAACTGTCTCCTGATAGGAGGTCCCAATAAGGAACATGGTGGTGGAGGAGGATGCCAGCCCATAATATATCCTACCAAATTCCCAGAATCCTTCACACTAGAACCCATCTTGGCTGAGTTACATGGATGCCATCAGGAAGGACCCTGAGTCAGACCAATACTGGGCCAAGCAAGATGACTGGCCAGAGGCAACCTGCAAACTAACTCCTTTACCATAAGTCCTGAGCTAGGTGGCTGAGCAGGACTCCTGGCTTCCCTTACCTTGTTGTTCTCTGCCCAGATGCCCCTTTCCAATAAAGTCTTTTGCTTTGTCAGCACATGTGTCTCCTCGGACAGTTCATTTCCAAGTGTTAGACAAGAGCCCACTCTGGGACCTTGAAAGGGTTCCACTTCCTGCAACATTAGGAAAGCTAAGTATACAGAATATTTTTAAGGAGAGAGATGTCAACTTCCAAATGCTCCTGAGACCCAAGTGAAAGATGACCTGAAGGATACCGTGCAGACCTCTCCAAGGTCAGCCTCAGTCACGTGGTGGTGTAGAGTCCTGATGAGAGTGGATTTAGGAGTGAGGGGGAAGTGAAGAAATGAAGATGGCAAGAACAGATCAGTCTCTAGAGCTGTCAGATTATGGAGAAGAAGAGAGACACAACAGCTTCACACAACGTTAAGGTTCTGTTCTTGGCAAGCCGAGCCTGCCTCCTTTCTGAATTCAGTGCCTTCCGATATTTACAAGCATCTTGCCTCAGAACAATAGTCGAGGAGGAGTGCTTTAAGGACACACAGTCTAGGATGTTTTCTATTCCGGATGTGTTCAAATCTACTCCTACACGCAGCCAAATTAGAAGGGAGTTGGCCAGACTCGCCTGTATCCCCCCTGCTACCCCTCACCCTGACCTCTCCACTCCCCCAAAATGCTCACAAGCAAATTGAGTTGTTGGGGCGATGCCATTGGCTGATAGGCTGATAGTTTAGAGCCAAACTGTGACCCACCCAGCGCAGAGCCCATTATTTCAGACATTTTTTTTTTTTTTTTTTAATTTCAGACATTTTTAAAAGCTTTGTTGCTGGCTCTGTTTTATGTCCCCACCCTTGTTTTTAATCCTTTCTCACTTGTAAATGTGCACTCTCTTGTTACAGTTTTACATAGCCTTACAAATCACTTGAGTTGTGTTGGGAACAAAGTGAAGTATTAATATAAACACACAAAGCTGTGAGGGTTGTGTTTTTTTTCTTTTTCTCCTTGATGCTGTTCCCTTGATTTTTATGAAGGAAATCATTGGAAGGGGGTGTGGAGGTTTATTTACATAGTTTTACTTTACAACTGACTTTGCTAGATACGTTTTCCATTACAGTGAGACACACATCATTCTGAGGTCATAAAAACATGTATCTACAGGGCAGCCTTCTCTGCAGCTGCCCTCCTGACCCGGGCCTTGAAATTGGGACTGTGGGGGGGTGGGGGAGGGCGGAGGGGGTTCTGGCACTGTGGTCCTCCACCTCCAGGGAAAGTGGTGCTGATGGAGATTAGAGAATGTCTGGTATTAGAATCAGAATGCAGTTTAATTAATTACATCTCCCTCTTTTGAACTGACGGGCTTCCCTGGTGGCTCAGATGGTAAAAAAAAATCTGCCTGCAATGTGAGAGACCCAGGTTCGATCCCTGGGTCAGGAAGATGCCCTGGCGTAGAAAATGGCAACCCACTCCAGTATGCTTGCCTAGAGAATCCATGGACAGAGAATCCTGGTGGGCTATAGTCCATGAGGTTGCAAAGAGACAGACACAACTGATCAACTTCACACTTCACTTTCTTTTGAACTGAAAGCAACATACATAGTAAGCAGCTGTCATATTTAGTTTTCAAAGTGACTTTTAGAGGCTATCCAAACTAGGCATATAAATCCAAACTCAGACTGGGATGTTTGCATTTGAATAGCATTAAAAGTTTCTGAGGTCTCAGAAATTATAACCATGAAGCTAAAGCCAGAAAAGATGGGTCCCACTGCGAAAGAAACCAGACTCCTTGACACTGGGTCTAGAAAGCACTATTTATTCTGGCAGTCAGCCAGGTGAGGACTCACGTTTGGGAACCTCTTCTCTTCACACACTATTTCCTGCTACAGTTAAACTTACATCAAAGACAGTAGCTAGCTTCCTGTAGACTCCTATGAGGCATCATTACGTTGGTGGAGACGCCAGTGGTCTTCAGTGGTCTAGGAAATTGATCTTAAAAGCTTTCTCTGAAATGATCAAGTTCAGGGGAACAAATGCATAGTAACCAAGTTCATAGATCAACTTATAAAAATGCAATACCATGTATTCATTTATATTGGGTGCTCTGTTTGTCAAATATATCATCTTATCTACACAAATTTTCCATTTGGGGAAGCACACTAATGAAACAGAATTACAATAGATTGTTCTTTCTCCAGTTTAGGTGTATTTTGGCCTAGGAGACATATGATAAAACCTTCTCCCTAGAAAACACTGAAATGGCAATACTGATCACCTTTTAAAGAACTCTGTACCACCCACTGCTTTTCACTTAATACCTCATTGCCTCACACAGGTTAATGAGACTGTGGTTTTCTTTACAGTTCCTTTGTTCCTGAGGACACTCTCTCTTCACTTGGACTATACTGAAGCATATTCTAGTAAGTCCTTGTTTCTAGGGCGGAGACAAGAGAAACCTACCACTTACTGTCCCGTGTTTACAAACCCCACCTTAAGGCAGTTTGCTTTGAGAAAGAGGTGATTTGTTTCAATTTTGGAAGGCAAAAGATTTCCTAGACTTGACTTTCACTTTTCACTTTCGTGCATTGGAGAAGGAAATGGCAACCCACTCCAGTGTTCTTGCCTGGAGAATCCCAGGGACGGCGGAGCCTGGTGGGCTGCCGTCAATGGGGTCGCATAGAGTCGGACACGACTGAAGCAACTTAGCAGCAGCAAAGGAAGTGAAGGCCTTTCTGGCCAGTGGCTGCTGGAGTAGTAGGTCCTCGCCACAGAGAGAATTAGCCAGAAAAGGAATGTGCTGAAGGCTCATAATGTTCTCCATGGTGATCAAGCAATAACAATCGCATGGCAATGTATAGCCAATGTTCTAATTAGGGAATGTTCCCATCGATGGGTCAGCAGTACTGACTCTGCTGCAGTGCAGGAGACACAAGAGACACAGATTTGATCCCTAGGTGCAGGAAGATCCCCTGGAGGAGGAAATGGCAACCCACTCCAGTATTCTTGCCTGAATAATCCCAAAGACAGAAGGAGCCTGGTGGGCTATAGTTAATAGGGTTGCAAAGAGTCGGATACACAGCACTTATTAGTATAGTTGCTACCCTCAAGCCTAGAGACTTAAAAGAATATCCTGCTTACAAGTCTACAGTGTGGACGGAATTTAGCAGGGAGAACTCACTTCTGCCATGCGTGTTGTAGAGGATGGCTCGAAGCCTGAGGTCTGGAATAGCTGGATGGCTTAGCCACTCCGAGGTGTGGCGTGGCATCCTGGGAGAACTCAGTCACCTGGGTTTGGCACAGCTGAGGCTCCTCAGGCATCTCTCTCCATGCCTGTGTGCCCTTCCCAGCATGGTGCTTCAGGGTAGCTACACTTCTTACACATCTGTTGGCTTCAGAGATCCAAAGGCACAGCATCCAGGAGAACGAGCCAGCCAGGCACAAGAGAACTGTTTATTCTGACCCAGTCTTGGAAGACTCTCAGGATAAGCTCCACTGCATTCTATTAGAATCCAGTCACTAAAGCCGGCCTCTCTTTAGTGTAGAGGGGAATCAGGTCCCACTTTTAGTGAGAGGAATGTCAAAGAATTTGTGGACTGGTTTTAAAATTACCACAATATGTAGGTGAAGAATCATAAGAAAATACATTATTTATTTATACATTGATTCAACAAATAGTTATTGACTATTACCATACACTAAGTGGAGAAGGGAATAGCAACCCACTTCAGTAATCTTGCCTGGAGAATTCCATGGACAGAGGAGCCTGGCGGGCTTGAGTCCCTGGGGTTGCAAAGAGTTGGACACGACTGAGCGAACTGTGGTGTTGGAGAAGACTCTTGAGAGTCCCTTGGACTGCAAGGAGATTGGTCCTGGGTGTTCTTTGGAAGGAATGATGCTAAAGCTGAAACTCCAGGACTTTGGCCACCTCATGGGAAGAGTTGACTCATTGGAAAAGACTCTGATGCTGGGAGGGATTGGGGGCAGGAGGAGAAGGGGACGACCGAGGATGAGATGGCTGGATGGCATCACCGACTCGATGGACATGAGTTTGGGTAAACTCCAAGAGCTGGTGATGGACAGGGAGGCCTGGCGTGCTGCAATTCATGAGGTCGCAAAGAGTCGGACACGACTGAGCGACTGAACTGATTGACTGACTGAGTGACTAATACAAACACACACACTAAGAAAGCATTATTTTTTAACATTAAAAAATATTCTAGATATTCTAGCTCAAGACAGCTCCCATTTGGACATGATTTTATGCATTGAGAAGCTTTTATTTTAGGCCTAAAGTACTCAAACCAGCATAAAGTATCAGATGATAATAAATCATACATTTATTGTCTAAGAGGAGTATCATCTGAATAGCACAAGCAGGTTTTTATTGGAACTCATTAAAAGCCTGAGCTAATTGGTATAAATACTAAGTTGATAAACAGACTCTAGAAAAGGTATTTGTGGAACAAATTTGTGTAAAAGCAAATCATCTTTCCTACCAGCTTTATACTTGTAGTGACTGACATAAGAACAGTTTTCCTTTATTTCCAAAATATTTCCAGTCGCCTCTGTGTGAATGGATTGGTTGGATAGACAAAAGGTTATCAGAGACCTCCAAATCCAAAGCATCATATTTTTTCCCCTCAAAATATTTTCAGTTGGCATTTATCCTCTCCATCTTGGCTTCTGGAACAGCATCTTTTGTCTTCCTTCTACCTCTCCAGGGGATCCCTCTCAGTGGGCGTTTCTCTTACTTTGTTCAGTCCTTACTTGGTGATCTCGGGGTTTCTGCTCTTAATCCTCTCCTCTCCTAATCTCCATCTACTCTTTGAATGAGTTCATCCTAGATTTAGCACAAAAGCTCCAGATTCATATAACCCACCGTCTATTCAGTCTCCACACTGGGCTGCACCACACCCATCTCCACTTAGGCCCCGTATCCCCTTCCCACCCATACCTCTCTCATCCAGTGTGCTCTTCCTCTTCATTCTTAATTTGACAGAATCTAGAGTTCTAGATGCTCAACATCCATGCACAGTCAGCCAGAATGTCCCATTGAGTCTAATAGTCTTTCATCTCGTCCATCTTTATTGCTCTTGGTCTACATCAGGCCCTTTTCCATTTGTCAGGAATATAGGTCAAGGTTAGCTCTGAGGTTTAGGGCCTTTATTTGAAAAATATTTGAGATATTTGCCTTCTATCAATAGTATTTGGCTCTGAACACCTCCAATTGATGGGTCTCAGTGATGGGGGATCCTTTGTCAGGAAGGAAAAATTATAGATCATAATGTTTGCATTCTATTCCAGTAGTTGAAGTTTATCTTAAAACAGCCACGGAAGATGAAGTGGCAAAATGAAAAGCCCTGAGCACATGGTTATTAGATATCTGTTGTGTGATCTGGCTACAGAGACAAATGCCGCATGATCCCTGCTCCCAGTGGACTCACAGTCTAGTGGGAGAAGCAAACGATGACAATTCAGGATGATAAATGCAATGGTGAAGGAATGTATGAGGTGTTGTTTGAGGAGAGTTTTCATTGTCTTCATTATCGTAAACCTGAAAGGCAGTGGAGGAGGGAGTGATACCCTAAGAAGGTAAAATGGGGTTTCCAGAAGATGTAAAACTGCTCTTCCTTACCAAAATCAGGACAGCTCTGGATCCTGACGTTGGGAATTTGGGAAATTCTGCCAGCTGTTCTCTCAAGTTACGCAACCTATCTCATTCCCAATCTCCACATCTCTAAAATGAAAATGTTGGTTTAAATCAGAGGTTGGCAAACTTCTTCTATAAAGGGCCAGATAGTAAATACTCCAGGATTTGTGGTCGGTATAGTCTGTCATCACTATTCAGCTCTGCTCTTGTAGTGCAAAAGCAGGCACAGACAATATGTAAACAGATGGACCTGGCTGTAATTACAGCACAACAGCAGGCAGTGGGCTGCAGTGGGCCCATGCGATGTAGTTTGCCAACGCCTGGTCTAAACGCCAGGATGCCTTCCAGACTTAAATCCACTGGTTCGTGAAAAGGCAGCTCTCAAATACCTGACATATTTTATGTTGTTTTTTAAATTTATTTTTGTTTTGGTTAGTTGTTAACTGGTTACCTTAGTAAAGATGAACATGGAGTGTAAAATTTAAGGCTTGGAGTTCGAGTCAGTGTGGGTCAGTTAGCTTCGTCTCGGTTCCATGACCACAAACCACACCACAGACTTCAACACATCCATGCTCCTGCCTGGAGCTAGGTAACACTGCATGCCTGGACACGTGCCATCCTTTCCTATTTCTAACACAGCCCCTGCAATTGCTCCCCTAATGATGGTGCAGCACATCCTTTTTACATATATCCCAACATCATGGAATTGTTTTCAAAAGAGCATAGTATTTTTAAGGAAATTTGTCAATTTAATAGCAAGCGTTAGGGAATCCCCTTGAACGGAGAAGCCTAGGAGGCTGCAGTCCGTGGGATCACAAAGAGTTGGGCATACACTGGGGAACCTATAGGTAAACAGAAATGTCTCATCACCTTTTAATAAACCAAATGGGTTTTTATGGCTACTAAGCAAACGAGTCCTACAAAAGCATGCTGCTGTGCTTATAAGCAAAAGCAGAATCAAAAAACCACGTAACACAAATGCCAACAATTCTCCCCACTTTCCCTGTAGTTGACATTGTTCATCAGTCCTCCTTTCCACACAGATCCTGGATGTGCTGTCAGTATCCCTCCAAGCATACGAACCAGGAAGCTATGCTGAGTTGACTGGCATTCCTGTGCTAGATTAAAACTATTGTCCTATGCAACAAAAGTTACTATGCCTTATTTTTCCCATCACTTTCCATCCCTACCACCAAGTCACTGCTGCTGCTAAGTCGCTTCAGTTGTGTCCGACTCTCTGCGACCCCATAGACAGCAGCCCACCAGGCTCCTCTGTCCACAGGATTCCCTAGGCAAGAATACTGGAGTGGGTTGCCATTTCCTTCTCCAACCACCAAGTTACTCTTATTTTAAAAGATATATTGAGACATATAACACTGGATGCAGAAGCTATAAAATTCAACTGTACAAAAAGGAATATAAATCTCATCTAGATGGGAGCATATATCAGCAAACTTTCATAGAGAAAAACTTGGCATTGTTTATTAAAAGCCTACATACTAGGTGGGTATTTGGGGCTTCATTATTCTACGTTTGGGTAGGTTTGAAGCCTTCTATTTAAAAAAAAAGTCTTGGGAGAATAAGATGGCGGAGGAGTAGGTGGACGTGGAGTACATTTCTCTCTATGGATACATCAAGAATACACCTTCAGACACAGAAGTATATGCAGGACACCAGCTGAGAGCGGACAGGAATACCTAACTAGAGGAAAAGAATATACAGAACCATGCAAAACTCGGTAGGACAAAGGAACTAGGGGGAAAAACAGGAGTGTTAGTAGGACTGGACCCGCCCTCAGTGGGTGGGGGAACTGAAGCAGGGGTCCGATCCTCACATGGGGCAATTTTCTGAGTCAGAGGAGAAACATTTAAGGCTGAGAGCGAAACAGCTGATCTGTGGCAGCCTAAATGGAATGAGAATTAGAGGGTCCTTGCTGCAGCCATACATAAAGGCACAGCAGCTGGGAGCTGGAGTTGGGGAGTGTGGAGCAATCCCAAGGTGAGGGCTGCAGTTGACTACAGAGAAATGGATCAAGGGGAGGTGAGGGAGGAGATTGTGGTGGGAAACGCCTGTGGAGAAAGCTGGGTAGCCCTGGAAGCAAGGTGACACTGCTGAGTCAGGTGTAGGGGGTGGAGCCATCACCATAGCCTCTCTCTCCCCACACACCAGCATCAGCAGCTGAACAATAGAGAGGCTGGTCCATCAAGCGCCTGACACACTGAACTACAGAGCAGGACCCCACCCAGGGTGCCCCTTTAAGTGCCTGACACACAGATCTACAGAGTAGGACTCCAGCCAGGGGGCCCCTCTATATGCCTGACACACTGAACAACAGAGAAGGACCCCAGGCAAGGGAGCCCTCTAACTGCATGAATGGGTAGAGCTACGGAGAACGACTGGCTAAAGAGGCCTGCTGATCGCCAGCTACAAGAGGCTAGAAAAAGACTCCGATAGGGCCAAAACTCCTGTGGTGGAAGCAGTCCCTGTCCCTGCACACCTGGTGCAGCCAGGGTCCCTGTAAGCCAAGCAGCTGCACCACCTTCACGCTCAGCTCTCACTGGGACAGAGCTGCCACAGGCAAAAGAGCCTCACGTCTGTGTATGCAGGGTCGCCTCAGTAGTGTCAGACTCTTTGCGACCCTGTAGACGTGGCCTTCGAGGGAACTTTGTCAGGGAGCGGGGGTTCTCCACGCAAGAATACTGGAGCACATTGGCCAGTACTGGTTGCTGTTTCCTGCTGCTGCTAAGTCGCTTCAGTCGTGTCCGACTCTGTGCGACCCCATAGATGGCAGCCCACCAGGCTCCCCCGTCCCTGGGATCCTCCAGGCAAGAACACTGGCGTGGGTTGCCATTTCCTTCTCCAATGCATGAAAGTGAAAAGTGAAAGTGAAGTCGCTCAGTTGTGTCTGACTCTTAGTGACCCCATGGACTGCAACCTACCAGGCTCCTCTGCCCATGGGATTTTCCAGACAAGAGTACTGGAGTGGGGTGCCACTGCCTTTTCCAGCTGTTTCCTTCTAGAGCACTATATTTCCTGCTGCTCTAGCCGCCAACTTCCTGAGTACCTGGTGCTGCCAGAACCCCTGCGACCCAAGCAGCTGCCCCACCTCCACACCTGGCCCTCACAGGGGCAAACCCAAGTCCTCCAGGGCAGCCTCAGGAGCAAACTCCAGTGGATGACCCACATGCAGAGGTGGAAGTAAAACCACAATTAAAACCCAGGGGCAGTGTGACTAAGCAAGAAGATCCAAAATCTTCCACATGAATCAACTAGGCAGACTCTGTGTCTATGGAATATACAGAAGGTCACTGAGAGCTCCCACAAAAGAAAACACACTACTTTTGATAGCTGTGGACATTAGAGGCAAGAACACATAGGAATAGGACCAGATTAGAATCTGAGCTGCCCCCACAGCAGGTCCAGAGATCAGCACAGTGTTGGAGAGCATCCTAGGGAGGTGAAGTGGACTGTGACTCCCAGCAAGGGAAAGGACTCTGATAGCAGTGACTCAACAAAAACATTTCTTATTCTTATGTCTTGACTTGCTCTGTAGATTCTTTTGGAATATTTTTTTCCCTTCCCCCTCCCCCCACCCTGTTGTGGTTGTCGGTTTTATTGGCACTATGAAATCTAATTAAGCTTTTGAGCTTTCTTTCTTTTTTTTCAATCATATTTTTTACTGCTCTTATAAACCTCTGCCTCTACCTTGGGCCTTTGCAATTCTGTGGAGTTTTCCTTTTTATTTCTCTTTTTTAAATTTTTTAAACCTATTATTATTTTTTTCTACATTTATTCCTTTGTTTGCTTTTCCTACTATGCTTTTTCCTTGCAGTTAATCTTTAATGTATATAAATCTTCTTTATCTACCTCTATTTAACTTTGCATATCTATTCTCTTTCTTTTCTTTCCTTTCCTCTCAACATATTTGTTAGTTTTGTCTTGTTTTATTCCCCAATTTGCACTGTGCTCCAGCTTTGTTTTCCAGTTTGTGTTTTAGTTAGTTTTGTTCTGATAGATATAATTTTTGGTTTCCTTTGTTTGCCAGGTCAATCTATTGTACTTTATTTTTGTTGGACTGTTTCAATTTTGCTTATGGGTATATATGTATATGTGTATATTCGGTCACACTTTTTCTCTTTCTTTTCTTTCCTTTCCTCTCAACATATTTGTTAGTTTTGTCTTGTTTTATTCCCCAATTTGCACTGTGCTCCAGCTTTGTTTTCCAGTTTGTGTTTTAGTTAGTTTTGTTCTGATAGATATAATTTTTGGTTTCCTTTGTTTGCCAGGTCAATCTATTGTACTTTATTTTTGTTGGACTGTTTCAATTTTGCTTATGGGTATATATGTATATGTGTATATTCGGTCACACTTTTTCTTGTTGTTATAAACCTCTGCCTCTATGTTGGGCTTTTGCAGTTCTGTGGAATTTTCCTTTTTTTTTTTCTTTTTTCTTCTTCCATTTCTTTTTCTTTTTTTTATAATTTTAATTTATAATTTTGTTAAACCTATTGTATTTTTTCTACATTTATTCCTTTGTTTGCCTTTCCTACGGTTCTTTTCCCCTTGCAGTTAATCTTTAATGTATATAAATCTTCCTCTACCTCTATTTAAATTTGCATACCTAGTCTTTCTTTCTTTTCCTCTCAACATTTTGTTAGCTTTATTTTCATTGCTTTATTCCCCAGTTGGCACCTGGCTTTAGTTTTGTTTTCCAGTTTGTGCTTTAGTTAGTTTTGTTCTGGTAGACAAAATTTTGGTTTCCTTTGTTCACCAGTTGATCTATTGTGCTCTATTTTTGCTGGACTGTTTTGATTTTGCTTATGGGTGTATATGAATATGTGTATATTCAGTCACACTTTTTGTTGTTGCTGTAAACCTCTGCCTCTGCATTGGGCTTTTGCAGTTCTGTGTTGTTTTCCTTTTTTCTTTCTTCTGTTTCTTGTCTCTTTTTTATAATTTTAATTTGTTAAAAACCCTATTATATAAATCTTCATCTGCTGCTGCTACTGCTGCTACGTCACTTCAGTCGTGTGCGATTCAGGAGACAGCAGCCCACCAGGCTCCCCTGTCCCTGGGATTCTCCAGGCAAGAATACTGGAGTGGGTTGCTGTTTCCTTCTCCAATGCATGAAAATAAAAAGTGAAAGTGAAGTGGCTCAGTCGTGTCCAACTCTTAGTGACCCCATGGACTGCAGCCAATCTTCATCTACCTCTATTTAAATTTGCATATCTATTCATTCTTTTCTTTCCTCTCAACATATTTGTTAGTTTTTTTTGTTTGTTTGTTTTCATTGCTTTATTCCCTACTTGGCACCTTGCTTTAGTTTTGTTTTCCAGATTATGCTTTAGTTAGTTTTGTTCTTAACTGGTAAATATAATTTTTGATTTACTTTGTCTGCCAGGTCAATCTACTGTACTTTATTCTGTTGGACTGTTTACACTTTGCTCATGGGTATATATGTGTATATTCCATTATTTTAATTATTGTTTGCCTGATTCTGTAACTGCCATTTATCTGGGGTTCATCTTTGGTTTCTTGTTTTTGGATATTTGTTTTAATCTCACTTAATGTCATAACAAACCACTTGTGGAATCCTCATTCCTGACCAGAGATCAAGCACTGAGCCTTTGGAGTGGAAGCACTGACGCCAAGACCCTAGACTACCAGAGAACTAATTCTGAAGTGAAGTGAAGTCGCTCAGTCGTGTCTGACTCTCTGTGACCCCATGGACTGTAGCCCACCAGGCTCCTCCGTCCATGGGATTCACCAGACAAGAACACTGGAGTGGGTTGCCATTTCCTTCTCCAGGGGATCTTCCCAACCCAGGGATCGAACCCAGGGATCGAACCCAGGTCTCCCACATTGCAGGCAGATGCTTTAACCTCTGAGCCACCAGGGAAGCCCCTCTGAGAACTCACACAAAGGAAGCCACTTGAATACAAGACCTGGCATCACCCAACCACCAGTAGCACCCTGTGCAGGATGCCTCATCTAAACAACAAACAAAACAAAATACAAACCCAATCATCAGCAGACAGGATTACCACACCTCACTTAGCCTTGCCCATCAGAGGAAAAACAAACAAAAACTCAGCACAAATCTCACCCTATATGAAACTTACACAAACCACTGGACCAACCTGAGGAGGGCAGAAACCAAAAGGAAGAAAGAATTCAAACTTGAAGCCTGGGAAAAGGAGACCTCAAACACAATAAGTTAAAAAAAAATAATGAAAAGGCAGAGAAATACTACACAAATGAAGGAACAAACTAGAAACACAGAAGCCCAAATAAATGAAGAGGAAATGGGCAACCTACCTGAAAAAGAATTCAGAATAATGATAGCAAAGATGATCAAAAACCTTGAAAACAAAATGGAGAAAATGCAAGAATCAATTAACAAAGACCTAGAAGAATTAAAGAATAAACATACAGAGACAAACAACACAATTACTGAAATTAAAAATACTCTGGAAGGAATCAACAGCAGAATATCTGAAGCAGAAGAACAAATCAGTGAGCTGGAAAAGAAAATGGTGGAAACAACTTCTGAAGAGTAGAATAAAGTAAAAAGAACGACAAGAACTGAGGATAGTCTCAGAGACCTCTGGGACAATATCAAATGCACCAACATTTGAATAATAGGGGTCCCAAAAGGAGAAGAGAAAAAAAAAGGGTATGAGAAAATTTTTGAAGAATTATAGTTGAAAATTTCCCCAACGTGGAAAAGGAAATAGTCAATCAAGCCCAAGAGGCATAGAGTCCCATACAGAATAAACCCAAGGAGAAACACACCAAGACACATACTAATCAAATTAACAAAGAGTAAACACAAAGAAAGAATATTAAAAGCAGCAAGGGAGAAGCAACAAGTAACATACAAGGGAAACCCCATATGCTTAACAGCTGATCTTTCAGCAGAAACTGCAGGCCAGAAGGCAATGGCAGGATATATTTAAAGTATTGAAAGGGAAAAACCTACAACCAAGATTATAGCACCCAGCAAAGGTCTCATTCAAAATTGATGGAGAAATAAAAAGCTTTTCAGACAAGCAAAAGTTAAGAGAATTCAGTACCATGAAACCAACTTTACAACAAATGTTAAAAGGGACTTATATAGTCAAGAAATACAAGAGAAAAGAAAGATCTACAAAATCAACCCCAAACGATTAAGAAAATGGCAATAGGAACATATATATCAATAATTACTTTAAATGTAAATGAATTAAATGCTCCAACCAAAAGACACATACTGGCTGAATGGATACAAAAATAAGACCCATATATATGCTGTCTACAAGAAACCCACTTCAGACCTAAAGACACATATAGACTGAAGTGAGGATGGAAAAATATATTCCATGCAAATGGCAAGCAAAAGAAAGTAGCAATCCTCATATCAGATAAAATAAACCTTAAAATAAAGATTATAAGAGATAAGGAAGGACACTGCATAATGATCAAGGGATCAATCCAAGAGGGAGACATAACAATTATACTATGCACCCAACATAGGAGCACCTCAGTACATAAGACAAACACTAACAGACATAAAAGGAGAAACTGACAGGAACACAATAATAGTAGGAGATTTTAACACCCCACTCACACCAATGGACAGATCATCAAAACAGAAATTAATAAGGAAACACAAGTCTTAAATGATACATTAGGTGAGATGAGATGGATCTCATTGATATCTTCAGGACATTCCATCCAAATGCAGAAAAATACATCTTATTCTCAAGTGCACATGTAACATTCTCCAGGATAGACCACATCTTGGGTTACAAATCAAACCTCAGTAAATCTAAGAAAACTGAAATTGTATCACGTATCTTCTCCGACCACAACGCTATGAGACTAGATATCAATTACAAGAAAAAAAACTGTAAGAAACATAAACATATGGAGATTAAACAACACATTTCTGAATAACCAACAGGTTACTGAAGAAGTCAAAAGAGAAATAAAAAAATTTCTAGAGACAAATGGCAATGAAAACACAACTCAAAACCTATGGGATGCAGCAAAAGCAGTTCTAACAGGGAAGTTTATAGCAATACAGTCCTACCTCAAGAAACAAGAAAACCATCGAATAGACAATCTAACTTTACACCTAAAACAACTAGAAAGAGAAGAACAAAAATCCCCAAAATAAGTAGAAGGAAAGAAATCATAAACATCCAAGCAGAATAAATGAAAAAGAAATCAAAGAAATAATAGTAAAGATTAATGAAACTAAAAGCTGGTTTATCTTTGAGAAGATAAATAAAATTGAGAAGCCATTAGCCAGACTCATCAAAAAAAAGAAAAATCAAATCAACAAAATTAGAAATGAAAAAGGAGCAGTTACAACAGACAATGCAGAAATACAAAGGATTATAAGAGACTATTATGAACAACTATATGGCAATAAAATGGATAACCTGGAAGAAATGGACAGATTCTTAGAAAAGTTCAATCTTCCAAGACTGAACCAGGAGGAAATAGAAATTATGAGTAACCCAATTACAAGCACAACTGAAGACATGATCAAAAATTTCCCCAAAAAACAAAAATCCAGGACCAGATGGCTTCACTGGAGAATTCTGTCAAACATTTAGAGAGGAGCTAAAGCCTATCCTAAAACTCCTTCAAAAATTGCAGAGGAAGGAACACTAGCAAACTCATTCTACAAGGCCACCATCACCCTGATACCAAAACCAGATGAAGACAACACAAAAAAAGAAAACTACAGGCCAATATCACTGATGAACACAGATGCAAAAATCCTCAACAGTATTTTAGCAAACGGAATTCAACAATACATCAAAAAGCTCATACACCATGATCAAGTTGGGTTTATTCCAGGAATGCAAGGATTCTTATATATATGCAAATTAATCAATGTGATACATTATATTAACAAATTGAAAGATAGAAACAATATTATCAGTTCAATAGACGCAGAAAAAGCTTTTGACAAAATTCAACATCCATTTATGATTAAAACTCTTCAAAAAATGGTCATAGAAGGAACCTATCTCAACATAGTAAAGGCCATATATGATAAGTCTATGACATACATTCTCAATGGTGAAAAACTGAAGCATTACCCCTAATATCAGGAACAAGATAAGGGTGTCCACTTTCACCATTATTATTCAACATAGTTCTGGAAGTCCTAGCTACAGCAATCAGGGAAGAAAATGAAATAAAAGGAATCCTGATTGGAAAAGAAAAAATAAAGCTCTCACTGTTTGCAGATGACATGATACTATACATAGAAAACCCTAAAGATAGTATCAGAAAATTACTAGAGCCAATCAGTGAATTTAGCAAAGTTGCAGGATACAAATGCAATACACAGAAATCACTTGCATTTCTATATACTAACAATGAAAAAATCAGAAAGAGAAATTAAGGAATCAATCCCATTCACCATTGCAACAAAGAGTTAAATATCTAGGAATAAACTTACCTAAGGAGACGAAAGAACTGTACAGAGAAAATTATAAGACATTAATGAAAGAAATCAAAAACAACATAAACAGATGGAGAGATATTCCATGTTCCTGGGTAGGAAGAATCAATATTGTAAAACTGACTATACTACCAAATGCAATCTAGAGATTCAATGCAATCCCTATCAAATTACCTATGGCATTTTTCACAGAACTAGAACAAAAAATTTCACATTTTATATGGAAACACAAAAGACCCCACACAGCCAAAGCAGTCCTGAGAGAGAAGAATAGAGCTGGAGGAATCAACCTTTCTGACTTCAGATTATACTACAAAGCTACAGTCATCAAGACAGTATGGTACTGGCACCAAAACAGAAATATAGACCAATGGAACAAGGATAGAAAGCCCAGAAATAAACCCATGCACCTGTGGGTACCTTATTTTTGACAAAGGAGGCAAGAATATACAATGGGGCAAAGACAGCCTCTTCAATAAATGGTGCTGGGAAAACTGGACAGCTACGTGTAAAAGAATGAAATTAGAAAACTTCCTAATACCGTACACAAAGATAAATTCAAAATGGATTAAAGATCTAATGTAAGACCAGAAACTATAAAACTCTTAAGAGGAAAACATAGGCAGAACACTTGATGGCATAAATCAAAGCAATATCCTCTATGAACCACTTCTTAGAGTAATGGAAATAAAAGCAAAAATAAACAAGTGGGACCTGATTAAATTTAAAAGC
Source organism: Oreotragus oreotragus (assembly GCA_006410675.1). NCBI lineage: Eukaryota > Metazoa > Chordata > Mammalia > Artiodactyla > Bovidae > Oreotragus > Oreotragus oreotragus. The sequence goes on along the minus strand of SJYX01014517.1, from coordinate 171,341 downwards.
ATTTGCACAGCAAAGGAAACTATAAGCAAAGTGAAAAGACAACCCTCAGAATGTGAGAAAATAATAGCAAATGAAACAACTGACAAAGGATTAATTTCCAAAATATACAAGCAGCTAGTATAACTCAATGCCAGAAAAACAAAGAACCCAATCAAATAGTGGGAAAGAGACAGTTCTCCAAAGAGAACATACAAATGGCTAACAAACACATGAAAAGATGCTCAACATTGCTCATTATGAGAGAAATGCAAATCAAAACTATACCAGTCAGAATGGCCATCATCAAAAAGTCTACAAACAGTCAATGATGGAGAGGGTGTGGAGAAAAGGGAACACTCTTGCACTGTTGGTGGGAATGTAAATTGATACAGCCACTATGGAAGACGATATAGAGATTCCTTAAAAAACTAGGAATAAAACCACCATATGACCCAGCAATCCCACTCCTAGGCATATACCCTGAGGAAACCAAAATCGAAAAAGACACATGTATCCCATTGTTCATTGCAGCACTATTTACAATAGCTAGAACATGGAAGCAACCTAGATGTCCATCAACTGATGAATGGATAAAGAAACTGTGGTACATATACACAATGGAATATTACCCAGCCATAAAAAGGAATGCATTTGAGTCAGTTCTGATGAGGTGGATGAGCCCTGGAACCTGTTATACAGAGTGAAGTTAAGTCAGAAAGAGAAAGATAAATAATCATATTCAAATGCATATATATGGAATCTAGAAAAATGGTACTGAAGAATTTATTTACAGGGCAGCAATGGAGAAACAGACATAAAGAATAGACTTATGGACATGGGGTGAGTGGAGGAGAGGGCGAGATGTATGGAAAAAGTAACATGGAAACTCATATTACCATATGTAAAATAGATAGCCAATGGGAATTTGCTGTCTGGCTCAGGAAACTCAAAGAGGGGCTCTTATCAGTCTAAAGGGGTGGGATGGGGCAGGAGATGGGAAGGAGGTTCAAAAGGAAGGGGATATATATATATACCCATGGATAATTCATGTTGAGGTTTGACAGAAAACAACAAAATTTTGCAAAGCAATTCTCCAATAAAAATTTTTTTTTAAGTCTTAAGAGTGTCCAACGAAGATAAAACTATTAACAGTAGTTGATAAATGATATTAGATAAAAGTAGGCTTCCTTGGTGGCTCAGCAGTAAAGAATGCACCTGCCAATGCAGGATACACAGGTTCTATCTCTGGGTTGGGAAGATCCCTTGGAGAAGGAAATGGCAACCAATTCCAGTATTCTTGCCTGGGAAATCCCATGAACAGAGAAGCCTGTTGAGCTACAGTCCATAGGGTCCCAAAGAGTTGGACATGACTTAGCTACTAAACAACAACAAAAGTTTTATAAAAGTATAATCTAAATTAAGTGATAATATAGAGCTCAAAATTCTCCAAGCCAGGCTTCAGCAATACGTGAAACATGACCTTCCAGATGTTTAAGTTGGATTTAGAAAACACAGAGGAACCAGAGATCAAATTGCCAGTATCCGCTGGATCATGGAAAAAGCAAGAGTTCCAAAAAAACATCTATTTTTGCTTTATTGACTGACTATGTCAAAGCCTTTGATTGTGTGGATCACAATAAACTGGAAAATTCTGAAGGAGATGGGAATACCAGACCACTTGACCACCTCTTGAGAAACCTGTATGCAGGTCAGGAATCAACAGTTGGAACTGGACATGGAACAACAGACTGGTTCCAAATAGGAAAAGGAGTACATCAAAGCTGTATATTGTCACCCTGCTTATTTAACTTATATGCAGAGTACATCATTAGAAACGCTGGGCTGGAGAAAGCACAAGCTGGAATCAAGATTGCTGGGAGAAATATCAATCACCTCAGATATGCAGATGACACCACCCTTATGGCAGAAAGTGAAGAGGAACTAAAGAGCCTCTTGATGAAAGTGAAAGAGGAGAGCGAAAAAGTTGGCTTAAAGCTCAACATTCAGAAAACTAAGATCATGGCGTCCGGCCCCATTACTTCATGGAAAGTAGATAGGGAAACAGTGGAAACAGTGGCTGACTATTTTTGGGGGCTCCAAAATCACTGCAGATGGTGACTGAAATTAAAAGACACTTACTCCTTGGAAGGAAAGTTACGACCAACCTAGACAGCATATTAAAAAGCGGAGACATTACTTAGCCAACAAAGGTCCGTCTAGTCAAGGCTATGGTTTTTCCAGCGGTCATGTATGGATGTTAGAGTTGGACAATGAAGAAAGCTGTGTGCTGAAGAACTGATGCTTTTGAACTGTGGTGTTGGAGAAGACTCTTGCGAGTCCCTTGGACTGGAAGGAGATCCAACCAGTCCATCCTAAAGGAGATCAGTCCTGAATATTCATTGGAAGGACTGATGTTGAAGCTGAAACTCCAATACTTTGGCCTCCTGATGCAAAGAGCTGACTCATTTGAAAAGACCCTGATGCTGGGAAAGATTGGGGGCAGGAGGAGAAGGGGACGACAGAGGATGAGATGGTTGGATGGCATCACCGACTCTATGGACATGGATTTGTGTAGACTCTAGGAGTTGGTGATGGACAAGGAGGCCTGAAGTGCTGCAATTCATGGGGTCGCAAAGAGTTGGACACAACTGAGTGACTGAACTGAACTGATAGAGCTCTAACTCAGCTGGTAAAGAATCTGCCTGCAATGCAGGAGACCCAGGTTCAATTCCTGGGTTGAGAAAATCCCCTGGAGAAAGAAATGGCAACCCACTCCAATATTCTTGCCTGGAGAATTCCATGGACAGAGAAGCCTGGCAGGCTACAGTCATGGGGTTTCAAGAGTCAGTCACCACTTAGCAACTAAACCACCACCACAGAACTGAAATCACTCAACGTCACCTTATCGTAGAAGGTTTTATGCCTATGATTATCTAGCATATATAAAATTATAAAACAAATTTCACTATTGAAACCATTTTACTAATCTCTTACTATGCATACTAGATGATGTAAAAGTTTATAAATGAATGAAATATTTCTGTGAAAATAAATGAAGATTACTAAAAGTACTACCCCACAGGAGGGAGAAGAATATCTAGAGGAAAAGCAAGAGGGAGACTTATTTTTCACTGAATATCCTATTGTTCCTTCAGAATTATTTTACATCTAGCATGTATTGTCTAATTAGATAAATAAAATGTGATGGCCTCACACTGGTCAGAAATGGCCATCATCAAAAATCTACAAATAATAAATGCTGGAGAGGGTGTGGAGAAAAGAGAACCTTCTTACAGTGTAAATTGGTACAACCATTATGGAGAACAGTATGGAAATTTCTTAAAAAAATAAATACAGAACTACCATATGACTCAGCAATCCCACTCCTGGGCATATATCCAGAGAAGACCGTAATTTGAAAAGATACATGCACTCCACTGTTCATTGCAGCACTATTTGCAACAGGCAAGATATGGACGCAATGTAAATGTCCATTGACAGAAGAATGGATAAAGAAGATATCGTACATGTACACAATGGAATATTACTCAGCCATAAAAAGGGATGAAATAGGGCTTCCCTGGTGGCTCAGTGGTAAAGAATCTGCCTGCTGGTGCAGGAGACACAGGGTTTGATCCTCAGCCTAGGAAGATCCCACATGCTGTGGAGAATCTAAGCCCACGTGCCACAACTACTGAGTCTGTGCTCTACCGCCCGGGAGCTGAAGCTACTGGGCGCAGGTACGGCAGCTACCGAGGACTGCATGCCGAGAGCCTGAGCTCTGCGAGAGAAGCCGTCGCAATGAGAAGCCCGTCCACGGCAACTGGAGAGTGGCCCCCACTCGCCACAACTAGAGAGAAAGCCCACGCAGCAACGAAGACGCAGCACAGCCAGAGATAAATGAATAAGGGGCAAAATAAGGCCATTTGCATTCACATGGATGGACCTAGAGACTGTCATACTAAGTGAAGTTAGGTAAAGACGAATATGTGATACCGTTTATTTGTGGAACCTAAAATTGTTTAAAATGTACAAAAGAATTTACTTACAAAACAGAAATACAGTTACCAATGTAGAAAACAAATTTATAGTTACCAGGCAGAAAAGGAAGGGGAGCGGTAAACTGGGAGAGTAGGACTGACACGCATACTACTCTATATAATACTGACAACTAACAAGGATGGGTAGCGTCCTACTCTACTCAGTACTCGATGATAACCCACATGGGAAAAGAATCTTAAAAAGAATGATGTATGTATAACTGATTCACTTTGCTGTACAGCAAAAGCTAACACTGTAAATCAACTATACTGTAATAAAAATTACTTTTTAAAATGTGATTCAGTGATTCTCATCCTAAAGTATCATTGAGGACATAGGTAAAATTTTTGCTTCAAGAATGTCCTTTGTATGTAACAAGAAAATAGTTCAAGCAATTTAAATGTCCAATAATTAGGAATGTAAGTACATGACTGTATTTCCATATAAAGGACTACTAGCTGTTACAATTATTAAGATGAATTTTTATTGATAAAGATGTTTGTATGGTATTGTTTTATAAAAGCAAGTTGCAAAACAAGATGTATAGTATGACCTCACTTTTGTAGGAAAATATACATGGAAAAATATCTGAAAGACGTACAAAGTGGTAATGATATCTCCTGAAATATGGGCAGTTTTTTTTTCTTTTTTCTTTGCTTGTTTTCAAACAATTTTCAAAATTCTCCAATGGATATGGATCAATTTTAAATTAATAAAAAGATTACAAATGTGTTTGAAAAATGCCTAAGAGAATAAAAACTATTTTCCCCTTTCCTATGGGAAAGTCAAAATATAAATTGTGATCAAAGTCAGTACAATGAATGCTGAAATTTTATTGGCAAAGTCTCTTCTTGGGAAGTAATGACATCCAGAGTTAACTACTATGCAATATTTTACCAATGGTGTTGTCTCTCTAAAGGTGTGTTACAGGTAAAGACGTGTGTTAGTCGCTCAGTCACGTCTGCCTCTTTGCGATCCCATGGAGTGTAGCCCTACCAGGCTCCTCTGTCCATGGAATTCTCCAGGCAAGCATACTGGATTAGGTAACCATTCCCCTCTCTGGAGATCTTGCCCACCCAGGGGTTGAACTGGGTCTCCTACATTGCAGGCCGATTCTTTACCATCTGAGCCACCAGGGAAGTACCCATGTCATCTCCAACATGGTAATAAGGAGTGATTTTTCCCTGTGTGTAAGTAGTTTTATAATATTGAAAAACTGTTAGACTAACATATTTATGATGTGTTATTAACAAAGGAAAATAGCAGCTAAAGTACCCAAACTAACAACCTGGAGGTACCAGACATTTTGAATAGGAGACTGATTTTTCTTTAAACAGTGGTTCTCAGATGCCAAGAGGCAGGTGGCAATGCCTTAACCATATGGATGCTGTGAGGCCCAAGGGCCTCTTCCATTCTTGTCTAGGAGAGTGTGCTAACCGTCTCTCCTTTCATACAACACAAATGGGAGATTCTTATAGATTAAAGTGGATTAGCGAGGCTGTGGCTAGATGGTGGAGGGTCTTGTACAGCTTGCTGAGGACGTATAATTTTTTCTGTAAAGATGCGAACCAAGTTGTATTTCTGAATGAAGACTCAAGCTGCCTGTAGAGGATAGATTAGAGGGAGTAAATACTAAAAACAGTATACCTCGATATTTATAATTTCTTTAAAGAAATTTCTCCTATGAGGGATAAAAAAGAGCAAACATGTAAGCTATTTAAGTTTCAGCTTCAATTTTTTTTTTTCCAGAAAAAGATGTGTGATATATAAATACAGAACCCATAGCAACTGCTATGTAAACTGCTACAATGAATATAGCTAGTAATATGCTTAATGTTGCATTTTACTTTGACTGAATATTAATAAGAAATTACATTAAATTGGAACTTGCTGTTGCTGCTGTTAAGTCGCTTCAGTCGTGTCCAACTCTGTGTGACCCCATAGACAGCAGCCCACCAGGCTCCCCCGTCCCTGGGATTCTCCAGGCAAGAACACTGGAGTGGGTTGCCATTTCCTTCTCCAATGCATGAAAGTGAAAAGTGAAAGTGAATTTGCTCAGTCGTGTCCGACTCTTGGCGACCCCATGGACTGCAGCCTACCAGGCTCCTCTGCCCATGGGATTTTCCAGGCAAGAGTACTGGAGTGGGGGTGCCATTGCCTTCTCTGAAATTGGAACTTACTTTGTCCTTATAAATACTCTATTAGATAAACCAGGCAGGGCTTGGATGTTCATTATAAAACAGCACAGGCTGACATGCCAAATTCTCCTAAATGGAATTCACTTAATACACTAGATTCTATAATCTAGTGTATTCTATAATCTGCTGTCATTTTCCAGAGCTTGGTATCCTTAGAAAGAGGATTGTTATTGTTAAATCCCTACATGGCTGCTCCACACTCTGAGAGCCATCAGCCTCTCCTGGTGAGAGCCTTAGGAAGCACTTGCCAAAATAAAGCACAAGAAGATGTCTCATTTCCTATCTTATTCCAAGATTTTTAGGGAGAATGTTTTTAAAATGGTTTTCTTTCCTGATCTAAAATCAGAAGTTAAAAATAGTCAAGTGGTATTAGTTTACTTACAAAATTTAGATGTTAAAAATATATTTATGAGAGTGCTACCTCTGTCACACAGTCCCACAAAGCTGATCCTCAGTTTCCTGTGGTTGGGAGTGACATTGTGAGATACACGACAGATGATGAGATCCAAGTGGGCAGATGTTACTGAATAAGTAAACTTGGGTCCAGGTTCACACTGGCCTGGCTCTCTTTTAGAGAATATAGCTGAGCTCACATAATTCATGGGCTGATCTGAAATTTACTTCGAGTAAATAAAGACAAGCAGCTCCATTCAAGTCAGCCAGTAGAGCTGGATCCTTTTAACTCAAGGTCAAAATAAACTTTGTGTGTGTCAGTCGTTCAGTCGTGTCTGACTCTATGCAACCCCATGGACTGTAGCCCTGCCAGGTTCCCCTGTCCATGGGATTTTCCAGGCAAGAATACTGGAGTGGGTTGCCATTCCCTTCTCCAGGGCATCTTCCTGACCCAGGAGTCGACCCATGTCTCCTGCATCTCCTGCGTTGCAGGCAGACTCTTTATGTCTGTTGTATTTTGTGACTCATAAACCTTTCCACAGTTATATATACACAGTCATGAGCCTCCTTAAAATTTTCTGAAGTGACTATCACTTTTGCACAGTATCATCTGGCAGGATTCCAGTGGAGAAAGGGCAGGAGGGGGAAGTAGACAACCACTCTAGAACTTGGAACTTGGTCCACAGGAAATCCTTGAGGCCCGGTGGAGTCACGCTGTTCTAGCACAGAGATATAATTTATCGGTATATTTATTCAGATCAAGGTTGCTTAGATGAGGAGGTTTTTTTTTTTCCTTCCTCTTTTATGTCTTACCTTGCACAGAACTTTAATATTAGGAAGCCTGAAAGAAGTCTAGAGAATTCAGAACCATCTCAGTTCAGGTTGCCATGGCATTTTCTATAACTGAGCCCTGAACCTCTTCTTGTTGATGATGTAAAAATTATGCACATGATGAGTAAGTTACTACCAAAATTTAATTAACTTGATGTTTTCCTTTTTCTGGGACAGTAAAACTAAACACTATTACAAAGTATAATATGTTTAAAAAAAAAATTTTTTTTTTTCCTTCCTCTTTTATGTCTTACCTTGCACAGAACTTTAATATTAGGAAGCCTGAAAGAAGTCTAGAGAATTCAGAACCATCTCAGTTCAGGTTGCCATGGCATTTTCTATAACTGAGCCCTGAACCTCTTCTTGTTGATGATGTAAAAATTATGCACATGATGAGTAAGTTACTACCAAAATTTAATTAACTTGATGTTTTCCTTTTTCTGGGACAGTAAAACTAAACACTATTACAAAGTATAATATGTTTAAAAAAAAAAGAAAGTCAAGTCATGTGTGACTTTATTGCCTGTTTCTCAGGTTGCAACTGAATGCAGCTATTTTGATTTAGTTAAAGGACATGGAAAGCACCATCAGTGATCTTTACTGTGGCGGCACAAACCTGCTGCTATGATGACATCAGTCTCCTCTGCATTCGTGTTAGAGAAACTGGTCTGGTCTCTGTAATGGTTTCTTTTCCAGCAATACTGAGGCTCGTAAAAAACTGACTCCTTATAGCTTTTACCTCCATATGCTTCCTTTTATTAATATATAAAAGCTTAGTTTAAAAAATTTGACATTTCAGTAATTTTTGACAAAAATATTTCATTTCCCTAGATTTCTCTTTTAGTCTCAGACAACAGTAATTCTATAGTTTAGTATGATGCTGGTCTTTGTGAAGCTCAAGAAACAAAGCCAGACACGTGTGCACACTGCAAATTCCTGTTTTTCTTCCACAAATAACCTTCGTAACTATTGGCAGTATAGGTCTCCTCTCCCTCCCCTCTTTGGATGGGAATGGAGAGGTGGCAAGAAAGTTGTTGGAACATCTGCTCAGAAGTTTTCAGACATAAAGATTTAGAAATATTAACTGATGACTTCAATGAGATTTTAAGTTTAACATCAGTAATTATAAAATCCACAGATTCTATGCCTCCCAAAGGCTGGGTAGCTTCCTTTGGAATTTTTTTTTTTTTTTTGGCATAAAAAGAGAACATGCTATTAATATGCAATAAATATAATTGTAACTTTTAAGGGTACATTTGAAACACTGTATTTAAATTAGAGGAACATAATTTTTGGTAATTTTCTATTGCATCCCCAGAGATATTAAGATTTGCTCCCCATAGTTCATCATTTATTCAGAATTGATTTTGGACAGGCTCTGGTTTGATTACATTTGAATAGTCACAGCTTTGTCATATTGTTGCTAGACAGCAGCACAAAGATAAAAACAGCCAAAACAGCTTTGTCAGAGGACAGTCTACTTACCACAGTTCCCAACCTGAATCTTTTCTAGGCTTTCTGCTTTCCTAACCTCAAGTGTTCTTTTCAGATGAAGATAAGCTGACCCCTGCTAAGCATCTTCTTATAAAGAGGTTCATGACAAATGCTATCTTTATTAAAAAATTCCACAATTGCAGGGTGAAATGACCCTATAGGAACCTGTATTCTAGCACTGAAGATCTCCGGTGAGAAGAGCATTAAGACTCTTGTCTTCAGTTGATTGATCAATGCATTCATTCTGTATCAACAAATATTCACTGAGCATTTGTCATATGCAAAGCAATAAGAATGATTCAAGAACATGGAAAGTATAGTCTGTCCTTGAGGAATTTACAGTCTTGAAGAAGAGTAAAAGATGTATTCAACAACAGTCTGCCTGTCAGAACTGGATCATTATCTGACTTTTGCATTGTACAGATGAGGGAATTATGGCAGAAAGGTGAAATGACCTGCCCAAGCCACACCCCTGGAGTAGAATCACTGGGAAAATGACAAGACCACTGGCTATGAAGCAAGTCACTTATCCATTACTCACTGATGATACTGGACAAATTACTTAACCCACTGAGCTGAGCCAGACCTCAAAAGGCTGATCTGGATTGAAAGGCTGGTGAGAAGAGGAACACAGACTTCCTCCAGGACTGCTTTCACTCACGTTTACTGTGTGACCTGGAAGCAGAAAGTGTGAAGTGTACGTACAAGATAAGGATGAAAGCAAGCTGATGCAGCTTCTCCATGCCTCCCTAGTTTCTCAGGCCCTTGGCTAAAGTTCAGTTGCCAGGGCTCCACAGGGAGTGAAAAACCTGCCAGGTCAAGGACTCCAGAACCACAAACTATGGCCTTTCACACTCAGACTACCATAGTTAGACACTTCCATATTCCATTTCTCAATGCTCTTGGGGGCCTAGCATAGGCCAGCCATACCTGCTCAACTTCAGCTCCCTTACCTATGATATTTAGCAGTATATCTGTCCTAAGCCTTAGGCAAGATGGACTATGTAAAGTGCCTAGTATGGTGCCTGACCCACAGAAGGTGCTTGCTAGATGGCTCTCTTAGTTGAGGAACTGACTGTAGGATTCAAGTCTGATAGAAGGATTCAAGTCTCTCTCTCAGCTTAATGCTCAGCCATTTAATTCACAAATGGAAACTGCTATTTAGGAAACTGTTATTCACTTTGGAATGATACATTAAAGGAAGAGATAAAACTCATTATTTGCAGAAAGCACTACGTGTATAGAAGTCCTAAGAAATCTGTTTAAATTTATTATCCCATGAGTTTATCAATGTGCTCAGGTTTGTAATGAATTTACCATAATTAGATGCTTTTTTAAGTTCAATAACTTAACAGCCAGTTCAATAACATAATAAAGAGGAAATAAATTCCATTCCAAGAAAAGAAAAAGATGGGATGGATAAATTTAACAGAATTGCCTATGACATTTATAAAGATTTAAAGACTTATGAGCCATATGTAAAGAAAACTAAAAGTATATTAGAATGTATAAAACAAGATGAGCAAATTGAGATATATATTGTTATCATAGGCAAACAAATTTTATCAAGTAAAATTTACTATTTGTTAAATGTTAAAATTCTGCACTAACAAGCCATAAGTTATGATGCTGATCTAGTTCCCAGGAAATTCTAAAACAAAGTACAATAATTAAATGATTAAAGTAAAAAAGTGTGGGACATATAGAAATAAATTTAATGTATCATATAACTATCATAATTAAGAAAGATAATGTTTATTTAATAATTGCCTAATTCTATTTCATAATTGCCTAATTATGCTTTAATAATTGCCAGGGTAACTGGCAAACAAACACAAAACAAAGAGTGATTTAGATAAGCTCTTATAACACATTATAAGAGTAAGCCTCTAGTGGATTAAAAAGTAAATATTAGCTTTAATTCTTAGCAGAGCTATGAGGAAAAAAATCAAATATTAATGAAATCTTTAGAGGAACAGTATCTTTGAAAAGCTTAGGGCAGTAAAGAAAATCACAAAGGAAAAAATAAATAGCTCAATGACATCAAGTAAAACAATGGTTCTAACATAAAAAACTAACAAAATTAAGAGAAGAGAAATATAGTTGGAAGTATCTGTATTGATCATGATAGAACAATAGTATATATAATATATAAAGAACTTACTCAGATTTCAAAAATGTTAAAACCTCAAGAGATAGTCAAAGTATATAAACATACAATTCACTTATGAAGAAATACAAGTAAACTGTATACATTAATCACTTCTTAGAAGGATATTATAATAGCAAAATACTAAAAACAAAAAAAATGCCCAATTAAATAACAATTCAATAGACTGTTATACAGTCATTAGAACTGTAATTATGAAAACTTAAAATTGTTATTATTTAATGGTAGAAGGAGTCAAATAATAATTCTGCTTTATAATACACATCAAAAAGGCAACAATGAAAATCACTATTGGCAAAGAATAGTGGAATCATGGGTAATAATTTTTCTGTAAATTGAGAAGGAATAAGGAAACCCTTATACTAATAGGTGAACAATACTAATTATTAAACATTACAGATTCTAACATTGGTTGTATTTTTCTACATACAGATGAAAGCACAGAGTTAGAAGAAACCAGGAGTATTAGTGTCAAATGGTAAGTTATTAAGCTTCCTAGAGTAAGGATCTTTTACTGCTCCAGAACCCTGCAGACAGCACTCATGCTTCCCAAAGGCACTAGAGAGCGCAAGGACACCCCCTGAGAATCGAGTGTGTGACTCTGCCACACCTTTGTCTGTGGAGCCTTGTTCTGTGCTGTTGATAGTTTGTCTTCCTTATGCTGTCTTTTCACCATAATATTTGCTTTAAAACTGCCTGGATTTGGACAAATGTCTCCTTTTTCATGTGAATTTACTTTTTGTAACTTCTAGCATATTTCTATTTATTTTTATAGTCCTTGATCTTCTCTTTCACAGCCTCCCATGTGTAAGGCATAATTTAGATTTCAGTTCAGTTCAGTCATTCAGTTATGTCCGACTCTTTGCGACCCCATGGACTGCAGCACACCAGGCTTCCCTGTCCATCACCAACTCTCGGAGTTTACTCAAACTCACATCCATTGAGTTGGTGACGTCATCCAACCATCTCATCCTCTGTTGTCCCCTTCTCCTCCCACCTTCAATCTTTCCCAGAATCAGGGTCTTTTCAAATGAGTTGGTTCTTCACATCAGCTGGCCAAAGTTTTAGAGCTTCAGCTTCAGCATCAGTCCTTCCAATGAATATTCAGGACTTATTTCCTTTAGGATGGACTGGTTGGATCTCCTTACAGTCTAAGGGACTCTTAAGAGTCTTCTCCAACACCACAGTTCAAAAGCATCAGTTCTTTGGCACTCAGCTTTCTTTATAGTCCAACTCTCCCATCCATACATGACTACTGGAAAAACCATAGCCTTGACTAGACGGACCTTTGTTGGCAAAGTAACTCTGCTTTTTAATACGCTGTCTAGGTCAATCATAACTTTCCTTCCAAGGAGTAAGTGTCTTTTAATTTCATGGCTGCAGTCACCATCTGCAGTGATTTTGGAGCCCCCAAAATAAAGTCTCTCACTGTTTCCACTGTTTCCCCATCTATTTCCTATGAAGTGATGGGACCAGATGCCACAATCTTAGTTTTCTGAATGTTGAGCTTTTCAGCCAACTTTTTCACTCTCCTCTTTCACTTTCATCGAGAGGCTTTTTAGTTCTTCTTCACTTTCTGCCATAATGGTGGTATCATCTGCATATCTGAAGTTATTGATATTTCTCCCGGCAATCTTGATTCCAGCTTGTGCTTCATCCAGCCCAGCATTCTGCATGATGTACTCTGCATGTAAACTACATAAGCAGGGTGACAATATACAGCCTTGATGTACTCCTTTCTCAATTTGGAACCAGCCTGTTGTTCTATGTCCAGTTCTAACTGTTGCTTCTTGGCCTGCATACAGATTTCTCAGGAAGTAGGTCAGGTGGTCTCGTAGTTCCATCTCTTGAAGAATTTTCCACAGTTTTTTGAGTTAATAACTCAGAACAACAGACATGGATTTGAATCTTGACTCAGTTATGTGACTTTGGGCAAATTACTTATTTGAAAACCTTGGAAACTTATTTTATCTATAAGATGGAAATAATAATACTTCATAAGGTAATTATGAGGTTTAAACTAAAGGAGATAATTCATGTAATGTACTTGGGTGTTATACCTATTTGGAACACTGTAAATTCCCATGTAAAGACATATAAATATGGTACCTGAAACACTAATCAAAATTTTAACTCTTAAGAAAAAACTACAACTCACAACCTTAAAATGACTTTATTTCTTTCAATACATTTGATAGGTCAGATCTTGTTATCAGAGAGTCATGGCTTAATTGAAAAAAGGGATTTCCCTTATTTTTCTGTCTTGTGTTTGCCTTTTTAAAGATGCCTTAAATTCCTATGGATTGGAGTCATGTATAAATTGATAGAGATACCAAGTTTCCTTAATCACAGCACCTAAATGGAAATTTTTTATTTACTAAAATTGGAGAGAAGACAGAGAAAAATGCATTCATTCAATCTTGGCTTTATGAGTTTAGTAGTCTAACCACCTCATTTCACTACTGAAGGTTGTGGAATCATCAGAATCAAAATACTGAACTATTTGATACAGTTCATATTTAAACTTCTGAAATGAAAATGAATCTCAGTTGAAAAGTTCAAGTAGGGAAGAAGGGGCATTTTAAAGGAATTACAATGTGGTAGCTCAGGTTCAAAGTAGCTATGGTTGGCAGAAAATCAAAGCTTTCCAAGTTGTGTCTTAGTTGTCAGTGACTGGAGTGTAGGTTTTCTGTATATGTGTTTTTTAACACTCCTTGAAATTGATAAGTATAACATGAGCATTACTTGGACTTCATTTGATTTTATTTGAATTTCAACAGCTACCAACAGATGTGCTTAGAATGAACAGGCCCTGATTCCCAAATAGCACAGTATTTCACATCTATTTTAGACTATGAAATGAGAGCCGACTCCAGGAAGACAGCTTTGAACCTTTTTTCCAGCTGCAGAAATAACTCCTCTTGCTGCCCCCTGACCTACACCAAGGGAAGCTGCTTGAAAAGATATTCTTTTGCCAGCGATCATTCTACCATTGCAAGCCACAAATGGAAAAATAAACTACTGTCTTCTCTTCAGAAAACTTATTCTCACGGCCCCCAGAACCAGGTAGATAAATAAGGAAAACCATAGATTTATTTTTAAATTCCCTTCTCATTTTCCAAAATGGTATTTTTATTACCTTAGAAAATGGGGCTGTACTATAGAAACTAACACAACATTATAAAGCAACTATACTCCAATAAAAATTAATTAAAGAAAAGAAAATGGGGCCTATCAACTAACAGGACACTGTTAATCTTCCCAAAATAAGTTAATTCATCCAAGGACACCCCTCACCCCAAATTCCTTGGGACTTTGCTGCATCAGTTAATTCCCACTTGCCTCAACCAATGCGCTGTCCCTCCCCTTGGTTCCCAGACCTTACTTCAAGATGTACAAGCTCTACTCACTGGCAAGTAAAAACCTGTAACCTGAATTCTCCTCTAGCTGTTCCCCTATCTTATTTCTTCCCTTTGCACTTGATCTTCTGGAGATGACAAATCCCTATTGAGTTAAACGGAAACTCTGACTTTGCTTTCAGACATAATAATGATTTTATTGGGTACCTCTCTGTGCCAGACACTCTGATAGGCCTTAACATATTTTTCTTGATAAAAAAATACATGAATAATTCATGCTCATTATAAGAAATTAAACAATTCCGAAATCGATAAAGGCAGCACCAACATCTTCCCTACGCAAGCTCCACATTATAATTGTTACAACCACCAATAGAGAAAAGATTTATTGACCATATTTCATAGATGACAAAACTGAGGCTGAGAAAAGTTCAGAGTATACCCTGTAGTGTTTAACAGAAAGAGCTTTAGAGTCTGGTTATCTGGGTTCATTTCTCAACTTTGTAATTTACTATATGTCCACTGATGCTTTCGAAGTGGTGCTGGAGAAGACTCTTGAGAGTCCCTTAGACTGCAAGGAGATCAAACCAGTCAATCCTAAAGGAAATCAACCCTGAATACTTACTGGAAGGACTGATGTTGAAGCTGAAACTCCAATACTTTGGCTACCTGGTGCAAAGAGCTCAGGAAAAGACCTTATCAGAAAAGACCCCGATGCTGGGAAAGATTGAGGGCAGGAGGAGAAGGGGACGACAGAGGATGAGATGGTTGGACAGCTTCACCAACTCAATGGACATGAGTCTGAGCAAACTGTGGAGATAGTGAAGGATAGGGAACCCTGGTGTGCTGCAGTCCACGGGGTCGCAAAGAGCTGGACACAACTGAGTGACTGAACAACAACAACGTGTCTGTGAGCGAATTACTTGTTATTTCTGTGCCTCAGTTCGCCCATCTGTAAAATGGGGCTAATAATAGTATCTAGTTCATAGGATGCAGTGAGGATATAATATGCTAAAGCATAAAAATATCACTGTTCCTTAAGAAAAAAATAAAAAAGAGAAATTATTTTAAATAACAGCTAAAAAGAAAATGCTAACAGCCATTAGAGCAAAACTCTGTTCACCATTCTGCAGCTAGTATAGAGTCTGAGTTTTTAAACCTGCTTGAAATTTCCATCCCAAAACGACACTTGTATTGCAATGATGACACCATCAGTGGACTTTACTTTTAAAATCACACTATTTTTTAAAAAGAGCCAATAATACTATTTCAATTTTTCATGATTAACTAAATTTCATTCATTTGTTATAGTATCAATTTCATTATCTTTAATTTATCTCAGGCTAGAATGATTATGTATGTTTAACATTTAGACATTATAAACAGTTTATATAGTGTCTTAACTCATATTTTAAATTTTTGAAAGGGCTCTGTGTGTCCCTGGCTGATTTGGTTCCCCTGCCATCTAGCTCTACCCCCCACCCTACACAGACCTCAGCCTCTTTACAGCTTCATTAGGCACTGGAAGGTATATTTGCTTTCTGTCAGTGCTATAATGGTAGAAAATTACTAAATCATAATGATTAACTTTCCCAGGGTAAATCATTACCCACACCCTGTTAACTCAGATATTTTCTCCCTACTTCTCTATATTAATATGCTAGTTCTAAGAGGCAGCAGAGATGACCGCAGCTATAAAGCTACTTGGTTAATCACTCAAAACTTCTTTTTTACCATGTCCTTTGCAAACACAGTTTAATGGTCTTTCTCTGGGAAACAGAGGAAATTAACAAAGTTTACATCTCTTCTCTTGTGTACCAACACTCTTTTGAGTCTTTAACATAATGCACTGAAGCCCTCGGCTTTCTAAACTGGGTGGCCTAGCCTGAAGAACAATATTTCTGTATGTTAAGCCATTAAACAAACACACTTGTTTAAAGAATTTAGGTCAAGAAAGAGATTCCTTTCAAAACAACTAAGAACCAAACAACAATATTTGAGGAGTCAAAGAAAAATAAGACTATACAATTCACAGGCTCTCTTCATTCAGCTTGTATTAAGTTTAGTTTTTTGAAACATCATGCTGTTTCTGTTTCCCAGAAAATTTAAACACTTCACAATTCGATGATGTGCAGATCTGTAGCTAAACTGCACTCCCCTCAAAAAGCCACCTTCCTTCTTTAGTCATGTTTCTTCTTTTCTTTTTTTTTTTTTTGTTTACACGAACTCCCAAACATGAACCCCGCTCCCACCTCCCACCCCACTCTTCTTTTCTTTCCTTTCTCTTTTCTGCCCG